>CM019701.1:6026107-6506107 GCA_009760885.1 Achatina immaculata
TTGATGCCATAACATTGTTCACAAATTCACTGCATGTTTTGTCAGTTGGGGATGAACATGGTGTCAGATTTTGACCAATCAGTGGCCCGTAGCTGACATGCCAGTCGCAGGGTTGGCGAAACAACTGACCAAGAGGTTCTAAGGACTGCAAACGCGCCACAAACAGCCTCTGGCAGTCAAGTCCAGCTCCTGGCCTTCCCGTGGCAGAACTGTTTAAACTGACAGGAGAAGGGGCGAGGGCGAATATCTGGCACCTGAAAACCAGTCACTTAGGGTAGATGAGTGTCACGTTTGGTAGCTCATCTGCCGCTGTTGGCGAGATCTTCAGCTGCCATGCGTGGAGCGGTACTCTTCCCGGCCAATGAAGAAATTTGCAAATGAGGTTGCCGCGCAGCATCACTGCGGAAAAGGTGGTTGAAAGAATAAAGCGAAGCAAACAGTCAAATCACGGCACCTCTGGTCTGGAGGTCGGCCACGTCCTGAGTGCAGTCATATCGGGTGAAATGCATGAACCGGCTTGTCCCAGAGGTTAAGTCACTGCTGGCTTGACTTGTCAAATGCCGCGCGTGGAGTGAAGCTCCTCCCGGTTAAGGAAGTAAATGCGGAAATAAAGGTTGCTGTGCGGCGCCGATGTGAAAAGGTGGTGGAAAGTGATGTCTATGTCCAGTAGTATTGCTATGAGAGCTATACCACGGCACCTCTGCTCTAGAGGCCGCCTACGTCCGAAATACACCTGCACTGGTGAAATATGCCTAAACCGGCACACACCAGGGGTGGAACTCGATGGCTGGACATGTCATGCCACCTCCGCTCTAGAGGTCGGTAACGCCTGATAGACACCCATACTGGTGAATTTTGCCTAAACCGGCTCATACCAGGGGTGAATCTTGAAGGCTATGAATGTCACAGTACCTCTGCCCTAGAGGTCGGTCCCGTCCCAAACACGCCCATACTGGGAAATGCCTAAACCGGCTCAACCCAGGGGTAGAAGTCACTAGTGGCGAGGATTCGTCCTCCTGGACAAAAGCTCCATCCTGGTCACAACTAGGAAGGGTAGCGGCCACGACAACAAAATGCTGAAGTCGGAGACACTGGACCAGGGAAGTCTAGATAGGCAACCACCTCTCACCCGGCGGGGATGTCTGCGTATCCTAATCACGCTGAAGTTTTCCGGTGAGAAAGTCCAACCCTGGACTGGATGGGCAACCACCTCTCACCCAGCGGTGATACACGGGTATCTCAAAACACGTCGAGGTTTTCCGGTGAGAAAGTCCAACTCTGGCCTGGGTGGGCTAACGCCTCTCACCCAGCGGGGATGCACTGATATTCCAAACACGTCGAGGTCTTCCGGTGAGAAAGTCCAACTCTAGACCAAACTGGTGCAATGAAAACCACGGTGTCACGCAATCCCGCTTCCGAGACCCACCAAGAATACAGGCTAAAGCACTGTGATACTCTGAACTCCTTGTGGTCCTTTCGTGGAACTCATGTGGTCTATTTTGGACCACACAGGGGACCACGGGACCTAACGAGGACCACATGCGTGAATTCAGTAGGTTCACAGTGCGGTTTTTGGTGGTAGAAGTGAACGAAGAAGAAGAAGAAGAACTGACCAAGACCCTATCCCACATACTCGTTGGTATCCCCCATCCCTCCCCTCCCCCTACCCCCAGCAGTAGCAAGTCTAACGTGGCTAACGGGGCATGCATCGCTGGTCCCCATAACCCGTGGAGTCTGCTAAAGAACTTGAGTACATCTCCAGCTTTTCAGTTCCACTCAGGCACTGTAGAAAAAACTCACTCCCAATCCGACATAATGCTGTGCCTGAAGAAAAAAAAAGACGAAGAAAAAAATATTTTGTATTGACCATTATTCTCCTCCATTTTGTGATGACCTTGGAGTTTTTAGTTTGCTGAGCTCCTAATGCCCTTATGTGTCCCTCAGACATGCTATAAAATATTTCTTTCTCTCACCTGCGGTTTTCTTTTATTTCCGAGTTTTCCCACATCCAGCCTTCTTTAGCTTCTTCCATTCAGGACATGTATACAGATTCTTGGTTGTTGTTTTGCTTTTGACTATAATTACCTTCACTGTTATATGTTTCTTGTTTGAGAACTCCCTCATTTGTTCATATGATCGTATATTGTGTATGTTGTCGTTTCTTTCAAAGCAGCTTCTCTTCTGCTCTTTTTTCCTCATATTCTGTGTGCTCGTATCAGTGTTATGGAGCAGACCGACTTCTTAACAGAGTTGGGCAGTTTGTTCCACGTAAAGGAATTTATTTAATTTCTTCCATTCACCCCCTGCGCCAGCGGTTGCTTTCTGTGTTTCCTATCATTCTTAGCTTGAGCGCTGTGGTACGCTGTCTGGCTATTATTGTATAACGTGGCCAAAGTAGTTCACTTGTTGGTTTTGGATGTAGTTTAATATTAACGTTACTCAAGCTCTTGGGTGATGGTGTCACGTCTGGTTGTTTCCAGTTCTATTATTACTAGCTGAAACAGGAATTTATTAGAAAATTATATCCTTGGAAATGTGAACGGTTCCTCTATTTTGGCCCAATGTGAGCCTTTCTTTCTTATGACGGAGGAGAACAAAAGAGATAAGTGTTTAATTTTCCATCTGTTTTTCATGTTTTTACTTGCTGTGTGCGTTTTCTTTTCTTTTCTTTTCTTTTTTTGTTCTTAATGTGGTCCTTGATAAAGGCATTTGCCAAAATAGTGGATTTTTGTCTTTTTTCATTTGTACTTGTCGATCTAATTTTTGTACTAGTTCAGTTCCTGCCAACATTCCTCCCTTTTTCTATGTTTTGTGCAACATGTTCTCATTTCTAAAGAAGCATTGCTGGCTAGAGCCTCTCTTTCGCTTGATCTTAACAGTTCTTATCTTTTACATTACACAAGTGACACGAAGTACAATCATAGATTTATCTACCAGTACTTCAGCATCCGAACAATCATTGGATGTCTGAAGTTAGAAAAGATGAAAAGTTATAAAATGAAAGTTGAAAGAATTTTTAGATTGTTCTGTTCTTTTGGTTCTCCAAATGCGTTACGATATAGATAGCTTTGAATGTAATAACTATAACATAACAGAACAAGTAAATTAAAACATTGTTAAATTTATCAAGGGAAATAACTTTGAGCTTGATAATACTGAAAAAACACAATCTTGTGTTCCATATCAAGCATAAATTGTGTACAAAAGTTATCAGATTTCATTTATGTTCAATGACAGATATTCGATATGAAATAAATATAATAAATTTGTTATTATAAAACTCCGTGTGCTTATATATATTCTCTGTGTACACATATGGAACAATTAAACTCTTTTGATTACAAGTGCATAAGGAAAATACTCGGCATCAAGTGGAACGAATTCAAGAACAATGCAGAGATAAGACAGATGACTGAACAACAACCAGTCTCATGGGTGATCAGGAAAAAGAGATGGACATATGTTGGTCACTTGATGAGAATAAATGATCAGAGAATCCCAAAACAAGCTGTCAAGTGGAACACAACAGGCCGAAGAAAAAGGGGCAGACCGCGTGAAATTCTGAAGAGCACATTGTTAAGAGAGGCCAAATTAACAGGCATAAAATCCCTTGATGAGGTTGAAAGACTCGTCGAAGACAGGAAAAATTGAACTACTTTGCGAGCCCTATGTGACGTTTAACGGCACGGGAAGGATATAAAATATATATAAGATAATACACATATGGACATGTGAAACATGTTAGAGTTTATTAATTTATGTAAATCCGAACATTTTCAGTGTTTTAGGGGATTTCTCAAATATGTTTTCTTTTCTTACCAGAGTCTTCAGCTCATAAAATGGAGGCATTTACAAGTCAGTGAAGTTTATTGCTTCAGAGAATGAACCAGGTAATTTAAATGTTACTTCTACTTTTGTTGTGGAGGGATGGTGAATCTAATGTGGATCACGACAAGTAGAGACAGAAATCTTTCTGTCTGAAATTCACTTCTCTCCAACATCACGTGACACACCAAGAACGCAAGCGTATCAGTAATATCTTATCTTATCTTATATCTTATATCCTTCCCGTGCCGTTAAACGTCACACAGGGCTCGCAAAGTAGTTCGCCAATTCTCGGGTGGTTTTTCTCTGCGAGTTTCGGTAACGATATTTTTTTCCCGTCTGGAGTCGCCTCTAGATAGGTCCCAGGATAAGGTTGTTAGCCTTATGTCCAACTTTCGGTACATGACGTGTGACAGATCAAGCGGAATTCCGTCTAATGATTTAAAAAATACTTACCTATTATCTCTGGTATAACTGTGAAGTTTATATTCACAGCCATAATGAGCACAGCCGATGTAGCGTAAAAACGTATTAAAAACATACATTGTAAAAAAAAAATTCTGTCTTTTTTTTTTCAAAAAGTTCTTAGACAAAGTGGCTGCAATTATTTATTATTGTACCCAGGTTTTCACAAATAAGTTATTTTATTGTCTGTTAAAGAAAAGATTTTGATAAGATTAACTATACATTTTTATTTTAAAAAAATAATAATCTTTCACTTTAAATTTTCCAACCATGGAAGTTTGTTTCGTTAAATAAATAATCAATACAGAAAACTATGGGTACTATATGTACTTAAATTAAAGTTTTGCCAGATTTTCAACTTTTAAAAATGATTAGAAAAATTCGCCCTGGGGAAAAAAACCCCAAAGCAATTTCTACTTTAATTGTGTAAACGGAATTGTAAAAAATGTAAACAGATGTATAAGTAAAGTCCGATACGATACAGAACTTTGAAAAAATGAAATAAAGAGGTTGTTCTATACGTACGTTCTGTTAGTTTCTTGGAAGCTTTCGCAACTAGGAATGTAGAGCAACAAAGAAAAAAACTATTATAGATCAGAATTTTAAAAACTGTTTTCATTTACGAGTTTGAAAAAAAAAAGTTTTCAAAATCAGATTCCGGCGTCACCGAATTCAGGGCATCCTAACTTACGGGTTTGAAAAGACAATGCTTAATTCATCTCATATGTACAAAAATAAAATGCCATATATATATATACATACATACATACATAGTTATTTATATACTACCTTTAGTTCATATCTCTCTCTCTCTCTCTCTGAACCTTAAGTGCCCAGGGCACATGGGGCTTCCGCAAGGGTTTTCCACAAATGCCTGTCCTTCGCCTTTTTTTCTGCTCTTGCCCAGGTGAGCCCTCTATTGCTCAACATCCTTTAGTTCATATACGCGTATTATAAACTGAACCATACACATCGTAAGTGAGAAACTTTCTTTTAGTGTAAGCCACTCGCCACTGATATTGTCATAAGCAAAAGATGTAATAACAGCAATCATTATGGTAGCTGTACTCTCACGATCCACATTAAGATCGGTCCATATTTTGTTTCCATTCTGTCTACAGAGTCTAACTAATTAGCCTACATAATACTTCCAAACAGGACATGAGTCTCATGTAGTACTGTTTTACGCAAATGAGCATGTAGACGGTATGTGTGCCTATTTTCTGTCATTTGTCCACACACTAAAGCAGTGGTTCTTAACCTTTTGTTTGGCCGTGGACCCACTTTCTGGCCTGAGAACAGGTGTTTGACCCACTTTCTGGCCCGAGAACAGGCTGTTGACCTCTCATAGTAAAAGTATACCAAAATCAAGCACTTCCTTGATCAAGTCACAAGGAAGACATACTACATATCACATATACAAACATATTTAAACTGTTACTCAACAATCTGGGATGGTTGCCCAGTGTCAAATACAAAGAGGCTATACTGACTTCAAAAGCGAGCAGTAAAGCTTATTAGTGAGAAAGATCAAGCACAAACAACTAACCAGCACAAACGTGTCAAAATACTGCCTCTTAAGAACAGGTTCCTCTTCAACAAAGCCAAGTTGGTACATCAAATTCTTTCACGGCTTGCTCCACCTTATCTATGGAACCTGTTTAAATTTAGCCCAAAGTGCAGCCAACGCTTGAACAACATATGTCTTCCAAAACCTAGACTTGACCTTTACAAGAAAAGCTTTATTTATTCTGCTGCTCATCTTTGGAATACCCTCCCATCCTGTATAAAAATATAATTTATACTCCTTCCTACAACTACAAACTAGTGTGATCTCTTTAATCACTCTTTTGATTGGCCACAATAACAAGTGAGACGACGCTAACTGGTTCCTATTTCTAGATCCACGTCTCACGTTCTCTATTAAGACAGTATTTTCTTATTCACGAACAGAATAGCCTTCCCTAGTCACTCCACGTGTCACAGTCTTTAGCCTGTTCTTCCTGTCCCTTTACGATATCACTGTTCCAGAGAAAACTGCATAACAAATAAACGAACTGGTACATGAGAGACTGGATGTATTTTTCTATGTCAAGAGATTGCTTAGCAGATTGACATGTAAATAAGCTATTTATAAATGTTTACTGAACAGAAAACTTTTTTAAAATGTTGTAATTTAACAAATAAGTCCACCTAGAATAACTCTGATAAACTTAATCATTTCCATAACTATAAAAAATTGGTAAAAAATTAAAGCATAATCTTACCACCTGTGCCAGACAAAAACGGGATGGGAAAAAAAAATGTCAGATATTTTTTCTTATGAACCTACAACATTTTTTTTCTTTTATTTGTTTTTCTTTTTAACGACAGGCCTCTTCTCTAAGACAGTGATGTTTTCTGAACTGTATTACCAGCGCTTCACTGATAAGCTGCTTCACAATTATATCTTTTCTCATTATTTTCAGTGCGTAACGCGTTCAGCCTCAGAGACAACCATCCAGCACCCACATCTCGCTGCGGCTACGAGGGATAGTAACCTTCAAACGTAAAAAAAGGGACGAACAGAATGTAACTTTAAAATGTATCTTATTACAACTTTTTTTTCAAACCCTCCCCCACCCACTTTCCTCTTTTTCCAAACAAAGATCTTTCACCTTACTTCTTCTCCATTCTCTCTCTCTCTCTCTCTCTCTCTCTCTCTCTCCCGCATCCTCTTTTCCGTTTTCCTTCAACCTTTTAAGTACTGTTTCATGCTATAAAGAACATGTAACTGAAAAAAGCACAAGTGCTTTGTCTTCTTTCTTTAACAAAAGAACATTTCAATAATAGGCATTAACAACTAGGCTTTGGAAAACTTCAAATTCCTAACGAAATAAACTTAGATGGCAGACGAATAGGTTTTGTTATGGAGTCTGATAATAAAAATACAATCATATGATAAGAATATAGTCTTATGACGATAATGCAGAGTCTGATGAAAAAGTATGCAATCTGCTTCATATTTCGTACACAAATTAAAAAAAATCCCGTATATTAAGCACCCACTACTACGAAAACATTTGAAAGTGAAAGATGTATTCGTTGTATGAGCAGTTTTAACATTTCTTATTCCTCACCCCCCACCCCCAAATATCACTTGTAATTGTGTAATTAGGGCTTTCATATACTTATGTAAGCGAAAAAAAATAGTTCCACAGTGCGACAAGGGTCCCAGTTCTAACCCGCTCTACCGGTGGGACCCGCATGTACAATACTATAACGGTCGAACATAATAATTTTAACAGAAGAAGTTAATTAATTTCAGAATGATTAATTTCATAGTTCTGGTCAAGTTCAATGTTTCAACGAAAATTGAAGCTAATCTTAAACATGGATATTTTAAAGAAACAGAATAACTAAACTTATTATATATTTTAGGTACCATGATAATTAACGTTAAACATGGTTGTTTTAAAGGAATGGAACAAATTGTATTCAAGAGTTATTTTAAGTGATTAGAACAATTAATCTTATACGCAGCTATTTTATGGTAATAGAACAGCTGGCATCAAACAAAGTTATTTTAAAGGAACAGAACAAATGATCCTAAAAGCATTTATTTTAAAGTAACAGAAATATTAACGTAAGCACGTTATTTTAGGGGACAGAACAATTAACCACAAACACAGTTATTTTGAAAAAAAAAATAGAACAACTAATTTTAAGCACAGTTATTTTAAATGGACAGAACAAACAATCTCATGCATAGATTAAAAAAACAATAGAGCTATTAGTTTAAAACTAGTTTTAGGAAAGCGGAAGAAAGTAATGGGAAATAAAATAAAACATGTTACCCCCTGTACCAGGCATACATTTCATGAACAAAAATGTGGAATATCAGCATCTTTTATTTCAAAATAAAAAACATTAGAAAATAAACCAAACTGTTTATAACAAACTTCAAAGCGTATAATCAAGTCTAAGACAGTAAACCAAACTGTTTATAACAAACTTCAAAGCGTATAATCAAGTCTAAGACAGTAAACCAAACTGTTTATAACAAACTTCAAAGCGTATAATCAAGTCTGTATGTAAACAGATGTAGCGGGGCTGACTTAGACGCACTGAACAATAATGAAAGATATAAAAAAAATTATAGAAATTCTAACAGACACTCAGTAATGCTCAAGAGACGAAGACAACCGATAATTGTTTTCTTCGCCTTCTAAATTTTAACCCAGTTAATTGAAGAGAAAATGTAGGATTGTGTTAATTTTCTACAGTTTTAATACGTTTTAATTTCTGAATATTTGGCTTTGTTTCGTTTAAATTATTAGTGCAACCGCCCCCCCCCCCCCCAAAAAAAAAAAAAGAAAAATTAGCGAATAAAGCTTTAGGGTCTTTTTTTTTTATTGTTGTAATAAATAACATTATTAAGAGAGGCCAAATTAACAGGCATAAAATCCTCTGATGAGGTTGAAAGACTCGCCGAAGACAGGAAAAATTGGCGAACTACTTTGCGAGCCCTATGTGACGTTTAACGGCATGGGAAGGATATAAGATATAAGATATAAGAATAAATAACACGTTTTCAGTCTGCTTTTGGCAAAGAACAAAGGAAGAATGAAGGAAACGTTTTGTGTATGTATATGAACAGAGAGGAAAAAAGTATTAAAAATTTTCCATCATAAGATGAAAGGGATGGAGGAAAAGTTTGATGTTGTCAGAGACAATCGTTATACCACAGACACAAAAAAAAAACAACAACCTGGAAATAAACATTGAACGCGTGTTAAAACAGTATAGGAGATTTTCTGAGTATAGAAAGTTAGATATGTCATCTTGAAATGGAAAAGATGGGGAAAACAAGGTTGTGTCCCACAGATTTGTTAAAAT
Source organism: Achatina immaculata (assembly GCA_009760885.1). Classification (NCBI taxonomy): domain Eukaryota; kingdom Metazoa; phylum Mollusca; class Gastropoda; order Stylommatophora; family Achatinidae; genus Lissachatina; species Lissachatina immaculata. Next base: position 6,035,276 of record CM019701.1, read on the forward strand.
GCCATCATTCTTGTATAGTATCATGTGTTGCTAATCGCTGAGGCATATTTTAAAAGGGAGTTTGGAATATCTTATCAAGGCGTTTGATGTACAGAATGAAGATCGTATATATTCGGTAAATTAAGTTCCAAGGCATCTGCCCGCGGCTAGGATGTGAGGTGTTAGTGCCTTCACATTTTTAGGCCAGATCACTGTGAGAGGTAAGGAGGTCAACGTCTGCACAGGCTGCTTTTCTTTTCCAGGGAGGTCCATTGCCTGACCCTGCATCCAACCCATTACGCCGGTCGGTCCACTCATACTTCAGATTCGAACCCCCGTCCTTCTGGTCGACAGAAAATGGCACTACCACGACATCCACTCGAGACGAAATCACTTATATATAAATGATATAAAGGATAATTTACACTTGAAGATTACTTAAAAGAGAACAATCTTGGTGGGGGGGGGGGGAGGGAATGGAAGAAATACGAATCAGTTTTACTGAAACATGCTTGCCCATGAGGAGTCCCAAATGTTCTGAGGGTTTATTTGCAGTTACAATATATCAGTTCCTGTAATTTAAGCTATATTTTGGTTATAAAGTTCTTCTGAAGCGATATATATATATATATATATATATATATATATCTGGAGCATCACCCCCCCTCCCCCCCCCCCCCCAGTAGGCGGCTGGAACGGATACATACATCTCCAACACTACAGGGAAGACAACCACAGAAGGCCGTGGTGAGCTAGAAACTAATCTTTGTTATCTCTGCTTCTCTAACTCTAGAACCTACAGCTTGCCCCCTAGCACATACATATTTCCTCTGTGTAAAGTAGCTCAGTGCAATCACATAACAATAACGTCTGTAACATTTTAATGTTGATGGTAATCATTCATTTAAAAATTTTTTTTTTTCAGAAAGTGAGACACACCATTAAAGTCATTTTTCTTGAACTGATCACAGAAACTTAAAATAATCAAGTGCTGTAAAAATAAACAACAAATGATTGACATACCAACTGTTACAAATGAGTCAGGAACAAACATCGGTTACCACAGCGTGGAAGAAAGCATGATATATCGTTGTAAAAGAAATCAGATTACGTGCTTCTCATTTCAGGTGAAAAAAAAATTTGAAGATTTCAAAATCGTTTGCGTTAAGCCATGCCTATTTGTAAAGGACAATATTATAACTACTAGTAAATGAGGACTTCATTACAAAACGTGAAGTGTAAAATATTGCTGACGTATATCAGGATAATAGCACTAAAAGGCCAGAAGCTTTGCTTAAATCTATGCTTCCATTCACATAGACTACACTTAAAGTCAAACGATTAATTTGTCTGGGGCATGCTTGTAGAGTACATGGCAACAACATGACAACAACAATAAAACAAAACCAAAAAAACTTCATATGGTGACTCCTACAACCAGAAATAGTTGGTCGGTCGTTCAATTGGTTGATCGGTTGGTCAGTCGGTTAGTTGGTTGGTTGTTCGATCGATCGGTTGGTTGGTTGATTAGTTGGCTGGTTAGATGAGATCATCATCCATACACTCCGAACACATACATTGGCGCCCCGATCTCCTCTTCAGTACCTCCTTCAGAGTACAGAAACTGGAATGAGCCGTGAGAGAATCTGCTCGGGCAAGCAGAGACTGGAATCTTCAGCGACATATCAGCATCATCCCCTGCCGTCTCCCTAAGGAAGATGGGTCGTCCTCATACTTGCACTGTCCATTGTTTTTCTCAATGCCCACGGTCAAGCTGAACCCAGTTCATCTTACTATGTTGTCCACCAATATATGTCATTGTTGTCCTTTTCCTCTTTTTCCCTTCAACTTTTCACCTTGAGCTCGGTTTTGACTTAATTTTTACATTCTATCAGTTGATATGACTGAAATATTTTAATAACCTTGTTCTTTTATATTTTATTATTTTTCTTTTCCATTTCAGCTGATGTAGTACTTCCTTGTTTCTGTACATGGCATTCAGTGATATACTTGTATACAAGCACCAAAACCATCTCATGTGTCGCACAGAGAAATATTTCAGAAATTTAAAAAAAATTACATAACTGTATAATCCAGTGAATCATTTAATATACAAGGACTACTTTTCCAACTACATGTATATATAACTTGTAAACTGTGATCTTATACGTAATACCGTTGTCATAAACTCTCAGCTGCTTTTATTCAGTACATGGCAGTTAAAACCACTTCGATAACTTCTGTTATAAGACGACTGTAGCCATAGCTGACACCGCCTATCTTTTTTTTTTCTGAAAAGTTTCTATAGCACACTCAACAACATACGTCATCGTGCTATAAAAGGCTAAACTAGCCTCTTGTTTGGCAAAAGGATTAATCTTATTATTGTGAGAAACGCTACGTCATTAAAAAACGTCTGTCTGCTACTTGGCAGGAATAAAAATCATTTTCTTTCTCATACTTTTGGTCAAAAGAATCACTTTTACACAATATCCAGTGCTCAGTATGTGTAAAAAATTTGACATTAAATGATTCAAGAAGCTAGCAAGTTGTGAATAATTTACATTTTTATTGTGAAGGTTCTAAAGGTAGGGGTCTCACATGGAACAGGCTAAAAGATAAAAAGAACTTGAAAGCCTTTTTTTGTGCTTCGGAGAAGGGATCACGGATATTAACACTTTACAATCCTGTGTCAAAGATTTAATAGACAAGCGCCCGTATCACGTACACATTTTATTACTGATCAAACGCAAAATAACTACAATTTATTCAGGTTAGCTCTAATGTTCATGAATAAATTCTCTTCATAAATTCAACTTTTACGTCATTAAAGTGGGAAATGTTACACACATACAAGAATAAATTAGCTAAACAAGGGTGTTAAAAACTAAAAGTTTTCACATTTGTATTCGATGGAAATAATTAGATTTCTGAAAATAGGTTACATTTTTCGCAAATGAGCAGAAACAGATTAATGCAAACAGTAGACTGAAAGCAGTAATTATGGTGGTAGCAATAAAATATGGTGTACACGCACTCATTAATAATATGGTTGAAACATCGCAGTTTGACATTATGTTCGATATACAATCTCTACACTTTAAACTGTCTAATACTTTAAGTTGAAATGCATTGCATCTTTGTGCTAGAAACAAAGGAATAATAGTACCAATTAGTTTTCTAATTACACAATTAGCACCTTCGAATCCACCTTCGAATTATGAAGGAATTTGACAGATGTTCAATGAGATAATGTAACACAAGAACTAACTTATACGGGAAATACGTTTAATATAACTGAAGCAGTAGCCTCAAATAGAAAAATTTACAAGTAACTTCACACTTTGCATTTTTAACAAAGAGAGAAGAAAGTAATAAATTTAATAAAAACAAAGTCTTACCAGCTTTAGGAAGCATGCACAGAATGTCCAGATTTCAGTTCAGGAATAAAGAAGATAAATACAGAGAATTATTGTATGCATTGTTCAGATTATACTTCAGATTAAAAAAAGTAGGCATCTTACATTTGTTGCTTTGTTGAGGGAATTATTTATTAAAATGTCTATGTTTTTTTATTCTTATACTTTTTAGTATTTTAAAGGTACATATGTTTGCACATAAATTGTATTTTGTCTGTGATCTGTTCTCCGCTCTGTCCTATTTCACATTCATTTCTACACAACAAAACATTACAATAAAGAAATAAAAACACGAATTAAACGATTCTTCATCACTTGATCAACAGGTTTATATTGTTAATAATAAAATCAACCTTACATCTATTTATTTCAATGTGTTAGATTCCTTCGGAAAATCCCAACAATGGAATAACTGAAATCAACTAACATCTTTACATATTATGGGGTTAATATGATTTACAACACAGTTATTCGGTATGTAATCTCATTTATCATCATTAATGATTGAATGTTTGACTGTGACTAAAAGGAACTCATTCATTCATTTGCATGTCCATTGCGTAATTTTGTCTCCCTAACAGCACTCCTGTAGGTCTCTCGGTTGTGAGCAAGATGGCCTGCTGCTGATGCATCCATTTGCAGATCATCAACGATGTCTTGCAGCCATCTTCACCTTGGTCTTCCTCTCTTTCTTTTACCCATTACGTACGCTTCCAAGACTGTCTTCTATAGATTATCATGACGTTTAATGTGTCCAAAATATTGAAGTTTTCTCTCTTTAATTCTCTTTACTAGCCAGCCTTCTTCAGTATTAAGTTCTTGTAGTATAGATATATTTGTTCTTTTTTGTGTCCATGATATTTGAAGAACTCTTTTGTAACATTTACATTCAAAGGCATTTATGTGTTTCTCAGCTGTTTTGTTAAGTGTCCAGGTCTCACAGGCATATGTTGCGATGGGAAAGATGCATGTCCTTAAAAATCTTATTTTTGTAGTTCTGTCTGTTCCTCTCCACAGCTTCTTTAGTTGTTTAATTTCTGGCGAGCGATAGATGTCCTCCTTTTAATTTCCCTCATTGTATCTCCATTATTAGTTGGTAGTGATCCAAGATATTCAAAACTCTCCACTTCTTCCAGTTTTTCCTCACTAATACATATTTCAGCTGCCTTGTTTGTTTTTGCAGTTGTCATCAATTTAGTTTTATTTGCATTTAGGTAGAAGTTTTGCTCTTCACTGTTCTTACGGACTGACATAATTATTTGTTCAATTCCTTTTTGTGTTATGGACAGTAATACTATGTCATCAGCATATCTAATGTCTGGTATTTCATAACCTCCAATTGTTATGGCGTCGTAACATTCTTTGTCTACATCTTCTCTAACATTCCTCATTATATTTTCAGTATACAAGTTAAATAAGTAAGGCGACGATATCACCGTTCTTTTCATCTCGTCACTTATTATTTGATACTTTCTCTCATACATACTTCTTACACTCTATGTTCCTTCTCTTATTTTTCTTTTTAATTTGATGCAGGGGTTTTCCTTGGTAACACCGTCAGGATTTTGTCTGCCATCACAATTACTAGTACTGACCTCTGTCTCACACTCTTCCCCAGTGTTAAAATTAGATCTATCTGGCTTGGGGGACTCACCTCCAGATCTTTTTCCTATCTGACATTCTATGTTGCTGTTTATGTTTCTTGGTATATTTTCAGAAGATAGTTTACCATTGCTTTCCGTCCGGGCAGTGATTGTACTAGTCGGTGATCGTAGCCATTGTCTCTACATTGAGATCATCTGCCTACAGTAGTAGAATGGTGACCATAACCAACATTACCTGTTGGCTACTCACCAATTCCATCAACTACCTGCTCCCATGGCTTCACGTCAACCTGATAGGGGAGGTATACGGGTACTCCACCTTGCCCAAGGGTGTCCCGTAGACTGATTCCTTTGATAGGGGATACCCCTACCCCGCTAAAAGGAACTACTGGTAAGATATATATATATATATATATATATATATATATATATATATATATATATAAACATACGCATATATACAATTCAATGGTATATAAATTTGTGTGCACGTATGTAACCATAAAAAATGCGTATTAAAAGAAATGTCAGTCTTATATAGAACATATAGTAGAACTATGATTACTCGTGTACCTTTGTATCTATCACAGTCATACCTGTGTGGATCAGAATGGATCGGAGGAGCAAAGCTTGCATGCAGGGAATCTAAACTATAACTAACACTACACAGGTATATCCATTGACGAATAATATACTCATTCGTGCTTAAAACGAGAAATGATATCCTCTGATATCCTCTGATCCTCTGGGTGCTCCTACGTGCTCAATGTACAAAATCACGACCATGTGATTTTCCCGCATGTCCTTGATATACTAGGTCAGTCGGACTGATTTCACTCATAGTTGCGCACGCCTGACGACCTAATTTATTAATTTCCTTGTATGCTTCTAGTGTTGAGAACAAACCTAGATTTAATAGTCTGTTCTTGTTTCTGCCCATCTTACACTGTCAAGTATTCTTACTCAATACAAAAAAAAAGTGTAAAATAAAAAGCACTTACTTTCGCCTTCATTACAAATTAGGTGATAGAGCGGAAAGTGGGAGAGAAGAAGTACAAATGTTAATTCTTCTTTTGCATAGTCTATTTTTATTTACTTAATGCAGAGAATGTGTACGCTTATCTGTATTTTATCAACATTTTGTAATATTCGTAATCTTTTTCAGCACATAAATGTACACATCTGAATTACGATGAATTATCGTATCATTTAAATAATACGCTATGCAGTCTGATACCAGCTGTTGTGTCTCTAGAACACCTTCGAAAATGTTATTAAGATAAAAGTGGTAGATACATCAACAAGTGAACTGGTGTGAAATACTGTTTAAAACAAAACGCTGACTGATTATGTGTCGTGTTGACTGATATATGCAAACATGCTTCCTCATTTTCAGTTTCAGTTTGTTAACTGCTGTTCCTGGAATACAATTATAAAAGCTTTTTAGTGTTTGCGGAAATTTAACAGTTGAAGTTACTGAATCAGTGTAAGGATTTTAAAGTCATTCTGAAAACCCATTGAATAACAATTACCGTCGAAGACAAGTACAAATAAATGGTTTTGAGCTTAATTCGATTTCTTTGATCACGAAATAGCACTCTGTCTACGACTCTATAAATATTTGCCTTTAAAACTTTCATTTCTACGGTCATAACTTGTTTACAAGTGTTAAATGTCTGTTTACTTTGGAGAATTGCAGAATGATCAAACAAAATGTAAAGATTCGGCTTTTGAGCAAGATGCTGGACAGAAGACAGCAAATAAAGGTCTCAGATTAGATCGAGAACATTGTAAACTGGTTGAAAGAGTAGCTAATTTAGGATAATAAATATCCGTGGAAGTAACCACTAGAAAATTTAGGGAAACAATGAGACAGGCAGAGAGAGAGAGAGAGAGAGAGAGAGAGAGAGAGAGAGAGAGAGAGAAATATACTGTTAAACAAATGAAATTTTCTAAACTAATAACAAAGAAAGACAACAGCTGAACTAATTAACGCACGAAACAAAGAGTTACATTTGCTGGTCGTCCTCCGCTGCATCATGGCAATGAGAAATGAATGATTGAACACGGTGTCTTCTTCCATTACAAATCGATCCAAAAGGGTTAAAGGTTGCATCCTTTCACTTTCATTCAGTAGAATCTTTCCGTGCGGGAGAAGAAACACGGACGTGTTATGGCGTGCGGGAGTAAAACGCGGGTCTTGGTCAGTAAGGGGGTCTAGTTGTAAAATGGAATGGAAAACAGTATTTCCATGTACTTCCGTATACGTAATATGTGTCAAAGTGTAGCTAAATGAATGAAAATTTCATAAATGCAGAGTTTTTAGGAAAAAAGACACTGATTGTGGCCAGCTCACCATCGGCTAGGTCTAGATTCGCGCTACTTACCCCTACTTACCATCTGAGATGTGTAGATCTACTTGTCGATCTCGTACTGTGACTCCGTTTTGCATTTTCGCTGAATGAATGTCTGAAATAACCTCCTAACTACTTCTCCAGTCGTCTAAATATGTCTAAATCTACTTAGAAAACATTCAAGAGCAGCGGGGTGGCCATAGGCTATGTCCATACCCCTATCTACATCGTCAAAAATTGAAAAATTTCCATGCTTCGCTTCCTTGTTCTCGCTCGGCATCGCTCGTAACTAGGCACGCATTCGCCATTTTGAAAGTGTCATCGGAATAGTGGACGAAATATTTACAATCTAAATGTTACACCGCTTGTTTTAATGAAACAAACAATGTCGAATTTTCGACCATACGGTAGCTTGGGACCACCGGAAATGTCGAAAATTCGACCATACGCACGGAAAGAGTCAAACATGAAGAAATAAATTAACAGACCTATCTATAATTTACTCTAAAACTTTTAATGGAATGTACATACAGAATTCGCCTTGAGCTTGTTCTGGCAGATCAAAATGTTGCATTCGTTGGAGGAAATAACAAGTATAAATAAAGATTCTCTTATTGCATACGTTTTCACTGATTGATTTAGAGTGAAAGGTTAAACACACATAGAAACAGATACATATGGTGTTGTTTATTTACATACTAGCTGATTACCCGGCGTTTCCCGGTGATTTATTTATCCCAATCGTCTATTAGACAGGAAAAAGAATGAATTCTATCTATAGTGTAATATCGAAATACTTTTATTTACAGGTATTTAAAAGTATAAGTACAGTGTATAAATTACAGAGTGAAGTCTTTTACAAATTCAGTTCTAATATTAATATAATTCAAAACTTGATGATAAGCAACATTTTTAGTTTCACCTCCAGGAGCAAGAATAACTAAATTCTTGGGTGAATCCATCCTTCAGCAAAAACATAAGGTTGTCCGTGGGAGAAACATGGCTATCTCAAATTTATCTATCTCCCTTTCTCTCTTCACACTCATCCTCTTTCCCACTTTCTCTTCCTCTCACTCTCTCTTCATCTCTCTCTGTCTCTATCTTTCTCCCCTTCTCTTCCTATGTTTCTCTCTACCTCTTTCTCCCTCTCCCTCTTGTTCTCCCTCTCTCACCCTCACTCTCTCTCCCTCTCCCTTTCTCTCTCCCTCTCTCTCTCCCTCTGTCTCTCTCACTAATTTCAAAAGCTAATTTGGAAAAATAAGAAAACGGCACACTGTCACTGAGCAATGAAATCTACTATAGAATACAATAAAAAGCTAAATAAACATACGGGAAAAACAAAGTTAAATTTACTTTCACAAATATAAATAAAATAAAAAGAGACCATCAAAATTATTTAGACCATCAAAATTATTTGGACTTGCCATGGGAGGCTATAAATGGTGCTCTAAGACAAGCAATACTCTATTTCACGATTATATCCCTTAGACCATTCTTTTGTTCTCCTTCAATTTAGTGGAAAGTGTGTCAACTCTTCCTGCCTTGATCTCTAGGGGAGAGAGGGGTGATTAACACCCACATTATACATTTCCAGATTGTATGTCATATGTATACCAAGTTTGGTTGAAATTGCTCAAGGCGTTCCAGAGCGATGTTGGAACATACATATATACAAACATATATACATACATACATACATACATACATACATACACACATCCATTTATCATCATAATCATCATGTGCCGTGCCGACTGGCGTTGGCTATTATGCTTCTCCAGAGTACACGATCCTTCATGCAGGCCATCAGCTCAGTTGGTGATCTCCTCTCACATCATCCGGTCAGACTGTCCAGTACCATTTCTCTTGGTCTTCCTCTTGATCTTCTTCCTTCTATTTTTCCTGTTGTTATAATATTTTCAATGCCCCCTCTTCTCATTGCATGTCCTATGAAAGTACATTGTCTCTCTCTTATCTTTTTGACAAGGTTTTTTGCCTCTCCAGCTTTTCTCCTACATTCTTCATTAGTTATTTTTGCTGTCCAGGGGATTCGCAACATTCTTCTAATAAACCACATTTCTGCTGCTTCCAATGATTTTTGTGCAGACTTGCCTATTGTCCATGATTCACTTCCATATAACAAGATAGGTTCAATATAGCATCCATTTATATATATATATATATATATATATATATATATATATATATAATTTCGTTATTGTTAAACACATGTTTTATTCATGTGTTTACCCATTATTAATCCGATGTGTTTTCCTGGTATTAAGTGATTTCTTTATCATCGTGAATGTAATATAAACATTGTTTTGCATTTTTATACTGGTAAAAAAGGTAAAGGTAATCCTGTCATGTCTTGGAGGGACATTTTTATACTGGGATGCTTTTTATTATTTTCTTTAAAAATACGAATAAAAGCCATGTTTTCCATTACTATTCCTCAATTTGAAACAGTATGTGCCTTTTACGGCACTAGTTGATAATGAATTGTATATTCTATGTGCAGCAGTGTCGTGATTACTGAGTTGTCCTGAATTAGTTCCACATCGTCTTCAGACTCACCCCCAGATTCTTTCTAACCTTGTCTTGGCACAAACAGATACGGAAGACCAAGCCAGTCCAGCGTGACAAGGATATGACGTTTATTCGATGGACTTGATGATAATGAAGATGGTGACGAAATGTTGACTGCCGGCAGGCTACCTTGCCATATGCCATGCCATTTCATACGTTTCGAACATTCCAATAACCAAAGCGAGACGTTGCATCCATCCACACAGTTTCAGATTCAGAGGTAGGCTGACTACAACACAACAGTTTTTCCCACAATTTTCGTTGACATGTGATTTCTCATAATGTGCCAGTTCTGGAAACACCACGAAAGTTATTATTAAAAGTAAACAAAAGACAACCCCACAAGGGCGACAAATACCCTCGTCGATATATAAACACGATTATCTCTCTTACTCTGGAAAAAAAATAACGGTAGATATTTTTCCCTTGCACTTAATCTACGTGGAAGATACCTGGTATCTGTGACAATTACGTGTAATGAGAATTCTAAATGCTTCTCGTAAGGTAGGAATTTATAATGGTCTAATACTAATAGCACCTTCAAATAATATTAGCCATTTCAAAATCAATATTTCTCTGTTCCTGCTCCTTGACAAGACCAGACTAATATTATTTTACGATTTCTCTTTAAAAATCTCTTATAAATAATATCCAGTGATTAATATAGAAGGCACAGTCAGCTAGGACCAATTCGACAGAAAACTATAGAGAACGTAAACTGGTCAATTACAATAAGAAAAAAAAAATTAGTTTGTATTAGACACAAAAATCAATTTTCATCAGACATTTTAGCGCTTATTTGTATGAACGTGGAAAGGATGCGCACAAAAAACGCACACACAAACACACAAAATAACCTAGCACGAAATAGTAAGAAAAAAAGGACTTGAGGAAAACAAGGAAAAGACAAGAATAGTGAACAATCTCGCGTAAGAAGATAAAGTATATTTAGAAGGAACAGCAGAAGAATAAGTTGACCATTCTGTGTATTTTGTCTATCGGAAGTTATATAGATCAGGAAGGAGATGCGAGGAAATCAGAGTCAGAAGAACAAAGGCAGCAATGAACTTTAAGAATCTTGATAACGTCTGGAAATCAAAACTCAGGAGCAAAGTTTAGGATATTCAACTTAAATTACGTGTGCATATGAGAGCAGGAAATCAATAAATGAAATAGACAGTAAACTGGAGGCATTCGAAAACAATTGTGTAAGAAAAATAGTCTGTATAAAATGGAAAATATTCAAGACAAAAAAAAAAGCAGAGATAAGAGAAATGAGCATCAGTCTCAGCGGTAACAAAGAAAAGAAAGTAATAATATGTGGGTTATATGATGAGAAGAAACAATCAGAAAATCTCAAAGCAGGTCATCAAATGGGAAACATCTGGAAATAGAAAGAGGCCGGCCTCTGGAGGCACTAAAGAGAACACTGACAAAATGATTGGTATCAAATTCCTTGATGAGATTGAGAAGTTTGTCCATAAAAGAGATTCATGGCGAGCCCTATGTGACGCCTGGTGGGACGGGAAGGATAAAAGATGTAAGTTGTGATGCACTTAAGAAGTCATGCAACATAACCTGAAGAAGCAATTAAAAACACAAACGCTCATGAAATACGAGTGTAACGTGACGGGGAAAAGAAACGTAAACACTTACTTGCTAGATGACATAGGTTTTTTATGCGTCAGTGAGGAACGTTGGTTACCACAGGCAGCGCAGAGTTGTTGAGGAAATAAAAAAAATATTAATATCAAACAAGGGTTAAGTACACATAAGACTTTAGAGGCTTGCTGAAGACATTACGTTATTAGTAATTGAGTTATTTTACAGAGCTGAAACTAAACATTAAGGTGGAGTATCAGTATAATCATATCATATAGCTACAAAACATAAACTTACAGTTTTAATATTCACTGATGTTTTTAAAACAATGATTATTAAGTAGAGGAATGGTATAGGAAGAGACTATATTATTTTGGGATGCGTGTTAAATCACAACTTCATTTGTAGTACGCCAGTTATTATGTAGTTAGTTCCTTTACATTGCTTGAGCTGGCGGTACATTAGAGGGTTATCTCGCCGTACATTAGAGGGTTAACTGACGGTACATTAGAGGGTTATCTGCCCGTACATTAGATGGTTATTGGCGGTACATTAGAGGTTTAACTGGCGGTACATTAGAGGGTTATCTGGTGGTACATTAGAGAGTTAACTGGCGGTACATTAGAGGGTTATCTGGTGGTATATTAAAGGGTTATCTCAAGATATATTAGATGGTTATCGGGCGATACTCAACAGAATTGTACCAACACTTGAGGAAAAACTTCGGAAAGAGCAGGCAGGATTTAGGAAAGGAAGATCATGCATAGACCACATATTTGTACTTAGACAAATATTAGAACAGGCAAATGAGTGGCATAGCACAACATATGCATTATTCATAGATTTTGAGAAAGCCTTTGACAGTGTCAACAGAGATGCACTGTGGAAAATCCTAAGATGGCATGGACTCCCCCATAAAATAGTTAATGTAATCAAAGCCCTATACGAGGGTTTTCAGTGCAAAGTTATCTGTGGAGAACATACCTCCAGCAGCTTTAGGGTACAAACAAGAGTGAAACAGGGATGTGTACTATCACCAACATTATTTATCTTGGCAGTAGACTGGTTAATGAAGGAGGCAACATCAGACAAACGCAGAGGATTACAATGGACCCTTGACACAGTGCTGGAGGACCTTGACTTTGCAGACGACATTTGTCTATTATCAAGCAGTCACAAAGATATGCAAGATAAAATAAACAAGCTAACTCAGAATGCAAACAACATAGGACTAAAGATCAACGTAGGAAAGACAAAGTTAATGAAGCAAAATGTGAACAACAGAAATGTACTCAGAGTAGATAACAAGTTAGTGGAGGAGGTCAACGAATTTGTATACCTTGGCAGCAGAGTAGTAGAAAATGGAGACAGCACAGAGAACATCAACAGCAGACTTACTAGAGCAAACCAGGCTTTTGCAATGATGCAGACTATATGGAAATAAAAAAAACTAAGCATAAATATGAAAATCAGGATATTTAAGAGTAATGTTCTAAGTGTACTACTCTATGGAAGTGAATGCTGGAAAATCACGAAAACCATAGAAAACAAGTTGAATTCTTTCCAGACTAAATGTTTACGAAGAATTAGACAAATATTTTGGCCAAACACCATAAGAAATAACATCTTGTTAGCAGAAATGCAGATGAAACCACTGACAATAATTATTGAGGAAAGACACTGGCGATGGTTGGGACATGTGCTCCGAATGACTGACAACTCACTACCAAAAATAGCACCAAGATGGACACCACAGGGGAGCAGAAGTAAGGGTAGACCAAAAGAGACATGGAGAAGAACAACAGAAAGGATGTTGAGCAATAGAGGGCTCATCTGGGCAAGAGCAGAAAAAGGCGAAGGACAGGCATTTGTGGAAAACCCTTGCAGAAGCCCCATGTGCCCTGGGCACTTAAGGTTCAGAGAGAGAGAGAGATCGGGCGATACATGGAGGGTTATCTGGTGGTACATTAGAGGATTATCTGGCGGTACATTAGAGAGTTATCTGGCAGTACATTAGAGGATTATCTGGTGGTACATTTGAGGGTTAACTGGTGGTACATTCGAGGGTTATCTAGCGGTAAATTAACATTAGAGGGTTAACTGGCGGTACATAGGATGGTTATCTGGTAGTACATTAGAAGATTATTTTAAGGTACATTAGAAGGTTTTCTGGTAGTACATTAGATGGTTATATGATAGTATATGGTTATCTGGTGGTACATTAGCGAGTTATCTCCAGGTACATTAGAGGGTTATTTGGTGCTATATTAGAGGGTTATCTGAAGATACATTAGATTTTTATCTGATGGTACATTCGAAGATTATATGATAGTACATTATACGGTTATCCGGTGGTACATTAGAGGGTTATATCCAGGTACATTAGTGGGTTATCTGGTGCCACATTAGAGGGTCATCTCAAGGTACACTAGAGGGTTATCTGGTAGTAGACGATCTGGTGATATATTAGAGGATTATCTCAAGGTACATTAGAGGGTTATCTGGTGGTACATTAGTGGGTTATCTCAAGGTCCATTAGAACGTTATACCAAGGTACATTAGAGGGTTGTATGGTAGTATATTAAAGGGTTATCTGGTGGTATATTAGAGGGTTTCTGGTTGTACATTAAAGGGTTATCTCAAGATACGTTAGAGGGTTATACGGTGGTAGATTAAAAGGTTATTTGGTGGTACAGTAAAGGGTTATCTGGTGGTATATTATAGGGTTTTATCAAGATACATTAGAGGTTTATCTGGTGGTACATTAGAGGGTTATATGGTAGTATATTAGAGGATTATATGGTAATGCATTAGAGGATTGTCTAAAGGTACATTAGAGTGTTATCTGGTGGTACATTAGAGGGTTATCTTGTGGTACATTGGGGGGTTTTCTGGCGGTACATTAGAGAAAAATGTAGTGGTAAATTAAGAATGATTTATCTGCACGTGAGAGGGTGATGCGTGTGAAAGAAAAGCATGTCACCAACCACCAGGATACTCTGAAGCCCACACCACTGTACAATTATTGCGTGTACGGCTAATGCCAGGTAAAATTAGTGCCCATATACTGATTTTCAAAAGGATAAATATAAAGTTACGTGTCACAATTAGGTGTTATTGATTTTAAATTCAGCCAGCCCGTGACTCCATTTGTGTAAGAAACATGAGCTCTATTTATGTTTCATAGATCATAAACCGTGTGATATTGCAATGTAATTTTCCCGTTGTGACGAATGGTTGAAGGCGATGCACATTTCATCCCACGTATGTGGCTTACAAAATACGTGTAGTTTAACTAGCAATTATGAATGCATTTTTTCCAGTTTTAAAAGGTCTGAACAACTGTTTTAACTGGAATTAATTGTTGCATATTCAAACAACTTACAATAACAGCAAACCACTCAGCGTAACAAGTAATTTCTAACACGTTTATGTTAATCACTAACAAGAAACTTATTACTCTGAACATAACAAATCTTACCAGCTAAATCAGAATGCAAGGAAGATTTCGATGATGTTGTATGATGGAGATATAGCATATAGTAAAAGAAACTTGTTTTTACACTATCTGTTCTATGTTTTTCAAATTAAATATAAACGGTTTATTTTATGATACTTCTACTTTGCCTGTAATTTTCAAGATTGAAAATGAAACACTGCTTACTAGGACCTTAATTCAGACATTCCAATTAGTCACGTGGTCGGCGAGCGATGTTAAAAAAGGAAAAAAAAACAAGAATTAAAAAAATTGTTGTCAAATAATGGTGATCATTATACATATTTTATTATTACTATAATGCGAACGTTACGTTATCTTTTTGTATTCATTTAATAAAAAGGATGTGTGATTTGAGCTAAATGTTTTATTCTCTGTTTATTTTCTTTTTAAGGAAACACTTCATAACCGAAACATAAAGAGCACTTTACAACACAGTTTTCCTACCAGCTCTATGCTATTAATGACAAACATGGACACTAACAGCCAAACGCAAAAGTAAAATCATCACGGCAGAAATGAGAAGTTAAAAAACAATATTAAATGTAAAAAAAACAACGAAGAGACTAAATAAGGAATGACACCATCAGATCCCCTGGGAACAACTGTGTTAAGAGCACACTTATCTTAACATAGTGTTTGTGAGACAGGGAACATAGATCTGTTTGCTTAAAAACTCTGACCTACTACTGTAGCCCAGAAACTTGTAGCAATCAACACTAACTGTACTTGTTATTTTTGTAAAATGTAATGTCAGGTTGGTGGACGGATGGGGACATGGAGATCGCCAGCAGGGATGAGGGATGTCTGGTGTGAAACCAATGAATCCAGGACGTGACAAGCCTATGGGTCTTTACAACAATGGCTATCAGAATGATGTAAACAAAACAGAGCCAGTAGACTATAGGTGGCGGGGAATGGATATCGTTGAAGCACTCATCAGGTTCCTCATCTCAAAGTCGGAGTGTCTTTGTGGAACTATCTCAAAACCATCTGACATGGAGAAGAGACTTACGTACATCCACCAGAGGCTGGAAAACAAAGTTTTGGCCAGGCCAGCCACACTGTCTTCATGGCAGTCCGAGCATGACCACAGTCTGCTCTAGCAAGGAAAGATGCTGAAGTCGGAGTTACCCAGCCAAAAGGCGCATCGCAAAAATCAGGGTAACACGCATTATCGCTAATGAAATGTCTCTATCTGCAGTTTTCAAACATGGTGCTCGCCCTGTGAAGACTAACCAGGCAGGTGCAGTGCCGGGCCCCCTGCCTCGAAAGGGTCCACCCAATGCTACTGGAGGTCCTCTCAGTTCGTCTTGTGGAGCCAGGAGACATGAGAGTAGAGCTACTGGCCAAAAAATACAACGGAAGAAAACTAACAAAAAGCAAGAACTTAAAATAATGCAGTGGAATGCTGAGGGTGTCAGCAGTGTTAGAGATGGCTATAGCAAAAAGGTGGAACTAGAGAACATACTTTTTGCAGAGCAGGTAAGTATATGCTGCATACAGGAGACACACCTAACCAAAGATGCCGCCTTTAAAATCAGAGGCTACCAGTGTTTTAGATCAGACCGACAGGAAAGAAGAAAAGGAGGAATACTCACACTTGTTAAGAATAACATCAGCGCATGTCAGGTGGGAGTGTTCATGGAAGGAACCGAATATCAGATGATCCATCTAAAAAGTAGTAATACAGATTTCCACCTCCTTAACTATTAATGACTGCCCACTTGCTTTAGAAACAATCCCACACAAAGAGAGACTGATGGTTTGTGGTGATTTTAACAACCATTCCCAGAGCTGGGGCTATGACCACATAGACAAGAGAGGAGAGGAAGTTGACAGCTGGCAGGAAGATAATGGACTTCTCCTGATCAACCAGCCAATGGATCCCCCAACATTTTACTCAAGGGCTTGGGGTACAACCTCAACACCAGATCTGGCATTCCACTCTCCAGACCTGAAGTGGAACATTACACGCGAAGTTGGAAAACAACTTGGAGGTAGCTACCATCGACCGGTCTTCCTGACAATAGACAATGAACTCCTTAACACCAGTAGCCCTCTCCCCAGATGGAACTATAAAAAAGCAAACTGGACAATGTACAGACATCGTACAGGTATCCTGGTGGGACAGCTGTCCATAGAAGGTAAGGATATTAACAGCATAGTGAAGGAATTCAATGCTTGTATCCTTCAGGCCGCCCGTGAAACCATACCCAGAGGAGCTCGCAGGGATTATAAACCATACTGGTCTAGTGAGCTGGGAAAACTCCATGATGACGTGGAAGCAGCTCGAAAGCAAGCAGAAAATAGACCATGCCAAGAACACCACAATAATTACCAACATTCTAAGGCCAAATTTCAGAGAGCCAAGCTGCAAGCCATTCGGGAAAGTTGGAGAGAGAAAACAGAGTCCCTAAACGTTGAAAAGGATGGAAGGAAAGTGTGGAAACTAATCAAACAGTTAAATGATGAGAGTACTGGAAGAAGTACAAAGATTACACTAATAGAGGATGGGAAAACTCTTACAGGTAAGCAGGTAGCAGATCACTTTGCTCGCGTGTTTGCACAGGACTGCAACATTGATATCCATCCGAGAAAGAGCGTACAGTGCGCACTGAGCCACAGAAAGAAGAGGAACAAGTCAGAAAAGTGGAGGTCATGGATGCACCAATCACACGCAGCAAGTTAGACCTAGCGGTCAGTAAACTGAAACCAAGGAAATCACCAGGACCAGATGGAGTGTCCAATGAAATGATCAAGAACCTGGGAATGGCAGCAATGGGAAAGCTGTTGGATATTTTCAATATATGCTGGAGCACAGGTAAGTTACCTCAAATCTGGAAGGAAGCAAGCATGGTACCACTGCTAAAGCCAGGGAAAAACAGTGATATTGCCTCCAGCTACAAGCCAATCAGTCTCACTTGCTGCCTATGCAAAACGATGGAACGCATCATTGACCTGAGGCTAAAATGGTACCTAGAAAGTGAAAACCTTCTCGTTCCACAACAAGCAGGATTTAGGCAGTGCTACAGTACAGAAGATCAAGTGACCTATCTCTCTCAAGAGAATGAGGATGCATTCCAAGAGAAAAACCTTGTACTAGCAGCATGGATAGACCTGAAGAAAGCCTTTGATAAAGTATGGAAAAAAGGTCTGCTGTGGAAGCTAAGAAACTGCAATGTGAATGGAAGACTGTACAACTGGATAAAGTCCTATTTACACAATAGAAGAGCTAGAGTAGTAATGGATGGACACAAAAGCCATAAAGTACTTCTGCGACACAGTGTACCACAAGGAGGAGTCCTTTCGCCTACACTATTCCTGGTATTCATTAATGACCTGGTCAAGGAACTTCCCTATGGAATCAAAGCGGCACTGTATGCAGATGATCTGGTCATGTGGTGTACAGATGAATATGCGACAGTTGCTACACAGAGACTCCAAAGAGCAGCAGACATCTTGACATCATGGACAAACAAATGGTGTGTAAGTATAAACACAGAGAAATCAAGTACCACAATGTTCACTCTCTCATCTAAACAGAAAGCAGGTAAGATCTTTGTAAATGAAATATCCTTAAGGATGGACAACCAACCCACTTACTTAGGAGTGACTCTTGACTCTAAACTGACCTGGAAGCAACACATCAACAATGCAGAAGCAAAAGCCAGAAGAAAATTAACCATATTAAGAAAATTGAGTGGAACCACATGGGGAGCTAGTGAAAGAATCCTCAAGAATATATATCAGCAAAGTATTCTACCACATTTAGAATATGGCTCAACATCTTGGTGCACAGCATCAAACACTACGCTGCATAATCTAGACAAGTACAAAATCAGTCACTACGGATTACCACAGGTGCCATGAGGTCCACACCAGTAGTAGAAATGCAGAAAATAGTTGGTGTTCAAGCGCTAAAGGAGCGTAGAGACACAAAGGTCATGACCATAGGAGAGAAATTCCTCAGCTCTGTAAGCCATCCCCTGAAGGAGAGATTCAATAACTTGGCACTAAGACGGCTTAAAAGAAGTAGCTTCATTCATCAGGCCAAGCATATGCGTAAGCTGATACCTGACCTTCCAACTGTAGTCGCTCTATTATCATCTGTGCCAGAGCATACACCATGGAAGGAAGCAGATTATACACAAATAACTATTCAGACTGAAGTGAAAGGTGTACAGAATGGTGAGATGCAGAGCAGTCTTGTAAGATCAACAGCCACACTTAGTGTTCTAGATGATAAATATCCATGCGACACCTGGATACGTGTGTATAAAGACGGATCTGCACATAAAGAATGGAGGGGCAGGAGCACATATTGAATATCCAAACAACATCACTGACAAGATTTCCATACCCACAGAAAAATACTGCAACAACTTTGATGCAGAAGTTAGGGCAATTATTGCTGCAGTTGAAAAACTATCAGACTCCAGAATTGATACATGTCCATAGTAGTTCTCACAGATGCAAGATCAGTACTGGAAGCTCTTCAGTGCAACAAACTACCAGACCTTAAGGATGCCTTGTCAAAAATTGGCTTACAACATGGAGTCACTTTGCAGTGGATTCCTTCCCACTGTGGGATACCAGGCAATGAGAAAGCTGACCGTCTGGCCAAAGAGGGCACTGAAATGGAGCAACCAGACATACCAATCACCTATAATCAGAAGAAAAGCATGATAAAAACCTACAGGAAGCCACAAACACCACCACATGATGACTATCACATGCTAAACAGAAAGGAACAAGTCACTATTTTCCGTCTCCGAACAGGACACAGCCGACTCCGAAGTCATATGTATACAAAGTTTAAGGTTGGTACTACTAATCTTTGTACATGTGCCCAGGTGCCCCAAACTGTGGAACATATCCTCCAGAACTGCACCAACTATGAGACACTGAGAAATAATTACTGGCCCAGTGAAACCACTCTAGAAGATAAGCTCTACGGTTCCATACATGAATTACAAAAAATAGTGAAATTTGCCCAAGAGACAGGACTGCAGATATAGACAGACAATGCGAACGAGGAAGAAGAAGACACCATCAGAAAAAAGGTTGAAATAACACCAGAACTATACTACATGAAGAAACAAGTCAACTGGTTTTGGCCGTGTTACACAGCTACCGCCAAACAGAAAGCTTTCACGATAAGAATTGGAAGACATGTTGGGAGAGACCGCCATCGCAATAACCGAAGGGAGGAAATTACAGGAGCCTTAAATATCCCGTTGTATGAGGCAAATCACCGAGCCCTATCAAGACGCACGTTTGTCTCCTCAAAATCAACACTGAAAAGTATACGAGGAAGGAGGTAAGGCAAGATAAGTTTTGTTTTTCTTTTTGCACACATATACATCGAAACTGTTAATCAAACTGTCACCAGCAGACATAACTGACAATGATTTTGTCAGTTTAAGGTTACTAAGTATAAAACATGAAATTTGAACTGGTTTTTGTAATGTTTTTTTTTTTAATTAGGGGATAAAATGTTAATGGCAATCATTTTTAGCTGGTTAATTTTTTGACTAAAAATAATTTTCAAAAATGCTAGCAAATAAAAGAATGTCTTCAATAATGGATGAAAGTAAACTGTCCAAAAAACAAAAACGCATAACTACTGATGACACAGTTTTAGCCATAACTTTGATATTCTATAGCTTTTAAATTGAATGATAAAATTTTCAAATTGCACACAATAATACCTAAGGGTTTAAACACTCACTTGATAGTTTCTTGCATCTGTGTGACGAGAATTTGTTAGTCCTAGGGGTTCTCAAGTTAGTATGGTGTGTGGGCTCCGCTTGCATCGATCAGTGACTGACATCTCCTGGGCATTGATGCGATCAGATGTCTGATGTGCGCCCGTGGGATGGCTGCCCACTCTTCCTGGAGTGCTTGCCACAGATCACGACGATTGGCTGGAGAAACATTTCGGCGACAGCCACGTCTTTGCAGCTCATCCCATAGGTGCTCGATAGGATTCATGTCTGGAGACATGGCCAGGGAAGGGTGAGAATGTTGTTGGCAGTCAGGAACTGTGTGGTGAACCGTGCAGAATGGGGTCTGGGGTTGTCCTGTTGAAACACAGACCTTTGCGCAGCCAAAAATGGAAGGACATAGGGTCAAAGAATTTCATTGACGTATCGTTGCGCATTCAAGCCCCCTTCAATATTCACCAATGGACTCCTTCCGTTGAAATTGATCATTCTCCATACCATTACACCTCCACCACCGTGCAGCAGAGATTCATCAACGCAGTTTTGGGCAAAAGGTTCATTTGGCATACCGTAGACCCTTCTCCTGCATATCATGGCGGTGCAACAGAAAGGAAGATTCGTCACTACACCAGACACGTCTCCACTGATTGTCAGTTGTCCAGGACCGATGCTGGTTGGCCTAAACAGGTCGATTTTGGCGATGGCGCCTCGTTAAGACAGGACCTCGGTGAGGTCGTCGTGCCACCAGTCCAGCTTCATGCTGTCTATTCCGGACAGTTTGATCAGACACACGACGTCCTGCAAGCAATAAATGGGCACTTGAGGAAGTTGCCGTAAACCTGTTTCTGAGGTGATGAACCAGAATAAAGCGATCATCAGCTGCTGTTGTCATCCTGGGTCATCCACTGCGGTGCCGGTCTTCAGCTGAGCCAGTGGCTTGGAAACGGTGCCAAAGTCGACTGATGGTACTCTACTGCACGTTTAAATGCCTGGCAACCTGACTTTGACTTTCGCCTGCTTGCAGGCGACCAATAGCAATGTTTCGTAAATTTTGCAATAGACGCGCCATAATTGTCTACTTGAAAATTAACTGAATTTGGCTGTGTAACCTCATCCTTTTATAGCGTTTCATTTGCGTGGGATGTGAGCTGTGCTCACCACAAAAATCACGACTTTTCCATAAACGAAACGTGAGCTATGATTTTAAAAAAATGCTGATTAGCAATGGCAGCTACTGCGTTGTGACCATACACGAGAATAACAAAATTCACGTTAAATCATGGACCTGATATCTTGGTGACAATTTCTGGTTTGGTTTGAGATACTGGGAAAAATGTTTTGCCATAACATGTAAAAATGAAGCTTCTATAAGCTATGCGTTTCTTTTTTTTTTGGACAGTATATCTTAGAGCTATATAGAGCCAGTATTGTTATGTGTATGTGAAACTGGAATAGTTAACAGATTATTATGAAATCAGAGACAGATTACATGTAGTTTTGAAAAAGAAGCACATAACATGAGACATCCAGATAAACAAATTAGCAGGTTCTCGAAGACATTTCAAAAGAACAGAAACCAGTCAAAATCAAAAGAAAAAGACAAACTAGATTTTGCGTTATTAATATAACCTGGTAATAACCGAAAAATTCAAGGACAAAAGAAAGTGATGAAGTCAAGATGAACGAAAAAACATAAATAAACTGAACAAATGACACGGGAAATGAACACCGAAGAGGCTAGAAACACCCATGATCACCCAAGATGGAGGAGCATGATTTGAAGTCTTGTTCGGCAAGTAAGACAATGAATAAACTGATATGGTTAAAAATAGATTGAGAGGATCTAATTTACTACTCTGAAATTTGACGTTCATTCAACAATGTACATAAATAATTCAGTCATCTCCATGTCCCTTGCGGAACTTTGCCTTCCTAACAGCTCTTCCGTAAGGTTTTCGGTTGTGAGCAAGATACCCTGCTGCCGAGGCATCTATCTGCAGATCATCAGCGATGACTTGCATCCATCTTCGCTTTGGTCTTCCTCTCTTTCTTTTTCCCATTATGTACCCTTCCAAGACGGTCTTCTCTAGATTATCATGACTTTTAATGTGTCCAAAATATCTACGTCTTCTCTCTTTAATCTTCTTTACTAGCCAACCTTCTTCAATATTAAGTTCTTGTATTATAGATATATTTGTTGGCTTTTGTGTATTCACTATATTTGAAAAACTCTTCTATAGCATTTACATTGAAAGGCATTTATGTGTTTCTCAGCTGTTTTGTTAAGTGTCCAGGTCTCACAGGCATATGTTGCGATGGGAAAAATAAATAAATGACATAATTAGAATCACAGCTAGACATACATTATATTAAGAAATTAAATGAACGATACATACATGAGCCTGGGGACGCTGTTTCTGTAGAGACCGAAAGACGTTGCAAGGGAAAAAAAAAACTTTCTTAAAAAGTTTTTCTCTCACTGAGTGTAAAAGAAAATATAACATAAAAGTTAGGTAACGCTAAAAGAAATTGTAAAATTTCTGTTTCTTTTGTTATAAAATTAGCTCGGGCAAACAAATGATTTGTTACAGTCAGCTCCGTTAGCAAACTATAAGGCATCAGTTGGTCAGAGACAACCTTAAAATAATAGGACATATAACAGAAGCCCCAACATGCTATTTAGTCTTCTAAAGAATATAGTGTTGTTGATTAGTCGGTACAGCAGAGAGTAGTATGATCAGGATTTCGCATGTCCCCTTTCTCCTTCCCTAGCTTCAAGCAGTACAAATCTGACAGACTAGAACCATCGACCTTCGTCATCTAAGACACTAACCATTTCAACTAGGATAATATCCACTTCATCTAAGACACTAACCACTTCAACTTGCATAATATCCACTTCATCTAAGACACTAACCACTTCAACTAGGATAATATCAACTTCATCTAAGATAATAACCATTTCAACCAAAACAATATCCACTTCATCTAAGACACTAATCACTTCAACTAAAACAATATCCACTTCATCTAATACACTAACCACTTTATCTAAGACACTAATCACTTCAACTAAAACAATTTCCACTTCATCTAATACACTAACCACTTTATCTAAGACACTAACCACTTCAACCAAAACAATATCCACTTCATCTATGATACTAATCACTTCAACCAAAACAATAATCAATTTATCTAAGACAGTAATTGCTTCAACAAAAACAAATATTCACTTCATCTAAGACACTAACCACTTCGTCTAAGACACTAACCACTTCAACTAGGATAATATTCATTTCATCTAAGACAATACCCACTTCAAGTAGGATAATATCCATTTCATCTAAGACAATAACCACTTCAACTAAAACAATATCCACTTCATCTAAGACACTAACCACTCAACTAAGACACTGACTACTTCGCCATACATAGCACTTTAGAATAATAGTAATAATAATCTTTCTATCGAGACAATACCAGAGAATATTTTGACCAATTCTTTATGCAAAAATCCCTATTAAAATTATTTGATGTTTATTACAGACAATAAATTAATCCACTTCACATTTAAAGGAGAAATATAAAGCTGGTGCATTATTAGGTTTTAAATCCAAAAATATACTAGCATAAACAATAAAATAATAACGTAAACAATAAAATACTATCATAAGCTACAGAATACTAGCATAAAGAATACAACAGTAACATAAACTATAGATTACTACATAAACAATAAAATACTAGCATAATCTATAGAATACAAGCATAAACAATAAACTTATGTTATAAACAATAAAATAATAGTATAAACAATAAAATAATAGCATAAGCAGTAACATATAAGCATAAGGAAATAAAATGCTACATTAAAATACTAAATTAAACAACACAATTTCAGCATAAACTATAGAGTATTATAATAATCTATAGAATACTAGCATATACAATAAAATAATAGCATAAACAAAAAATGCTAGCATAAAATATAGAATACTAGCATGAACTATAGAATACTAACATAAACAATAAAACACTAACATAAACTATAAAATACTAGAATAAACTATAGCATACTAGTATAGACATTAGAATACTAGCATAAACTATAGAATACTGGCTTAAACTATAGAATATTAGCATAAACAAAAAATAATGGCATAAACAATAAAATAGTAGCATAAACAATAAAATAATAGCATACACAATAAAATAATGACATAAAGAATAAAATAATTGCAAAAAGAATAAAATTATAGCATAAACAATGAAATAATAGCTTAAACATAACAAAATAGCGTAAACAATATAATACTAGCATAAGCAATAAAATACAAGCATAAACAATAAAATAATAGCACAAACAATAAAATAATGGCATACACAATTAAAAAAACTAGTATAAATATAGAACACCAGCATAGACAATAAAACAAGGGCATAAACGATAAAATACTAGTATTAACAACAAAGTACTAGCATTAAAAGAATATACAAGTCAGTAACTACGATTTTTAAAATAAATATCTTCGATTTGTTTGAATAATTTTATATAGTTGATTCATATGAACGATTTAACATTTGATGCAAACAGGTGTAATGTTGCGAATAATAGCTCCAGCAAGTATGTTTTAGCAAAAGAGAACATCAGCTCATAATGTAAAACATACAAGAGATGGGAACGTAAACAAAAGTATCTTCTTATCTTATATCTTATATCCTTCCCGTGCTGTTAAACGTCACATAGGGCTCGCGAAGTAGTTCGTCAATTTTTCCTGTCTTCGGCGAGTCTTTAAACCTCATCAAAGGATTTTATGCCTGTTAATTTGGCCTCTCTTAATAATGTCCTCTTCAGAGTTTCACGCGGTCTGCCTCTTTTTCTTCGGCCTGCTGTGTTCCACTTGATAGCTTGTTTTGGGATTCTCTGATCATTTCTTCTCATCAAGTGACCAACATATGTCCATCTCCTTGTCCTGATCACCCATGAGACTGGTTGTTGTTCAATCATCTGTCTTATCTTTGCATTGTTCTTGAATTCATTCCACTTGATGCCGAGTATTTTCCTTAGGCATTTGTTTTCAGAAGAGTCCAATTTCTTTTCAATTTCTTTAGTTGTTTTCCAGCTTTCGCATGCATAAATGAGAATGGATATTACATTTGAATTGAATAGTCTTAACTTGGTTTTTGTGCTTATAACAAAAGTATACTTACCGGCTAAATATATATATGTGTATATTTGTATGAGTGAGTGTTTGTGTGTGTGTGTGAGAGAGAGAGAGATAATCGATTACATAATAAAGTAGAGAAAACGGAACTATTGTGATTTGACGTAGAGCAAATTATTTATAGTTTAAGGTTGTTTAATTCATGTTTCCTTAAATTCCAACTACGACGATTCCCGCCCCGTTAGCCTAACTAGGCCTGTTACTAGGGGTACTAATGGAAAGGGGTGAGTCTTAATCGGATATGGGTTCCCCAACCCTGTGGCTAGCACTTCAGCTCTGTGTCGCTGACTGCCAAAGTGGAAAGCGTCTTGGCCCCCACAACCTCCTGCATTAAATGTGCTAGTTTGCACTGAGCAAAGACTACTAAGATACAGTTTACACTGAACAAAGACTACTAAGATACAGTTTACATTAAGCACAGACTACTAAGATACAGTTTACATTAAGCACAGACTACTAAGATACAGTTTACATTAAGCACAGACTACTAAGATACAGCTTACATTACGCACAGACTACTAAGATACAGTTTACATTAAGCACAGACTACTAAGATACAGTTTACATTAAGCACAAACTACTAAGATACAGTTTACATTAAGCACAGACTACTAAGATACAGTTTACATTAAGCACAGACTACTAAGATACAGTTTACATTAAGCACAGACTACTAAGATACAGTTTACACTGAACAAAGACTACTAAGATACAGTTTACATTAAGCACAGACTACTAAGATACAGTTTACATTAAGCACAGACTACTAAGATACAGTTTACACTGAACAAAGACTACTAAGATACAGTTTACATTAAGCACAGACTACTAAGATACAGTTTACATTGAGCAAAGACTACTAAGATACATTAGACAATGATATGGATGATGATATGAGTTACATTTGCCTATCAGGTCTCGCTTCCCTCACAAAATAATGGCCATCAAATGACAAGTAAAATAATCAATTATTCCTTGTTACTGTGCGCCAAACTGTTAATACACAATAATTAGTGTATAAGTATATAACTATACACGAAGCACTGCAGTAAAGCTGTGATACCAGAATGTATAAACTAGGACAAAAGTAGGAGCAGTTTTATTATTTAAAGATTACAAGGTTGTGACGTTTCGGCGTGATCCTTAGTCATACAAAAACATACAGGACGAAGAAACAGAGAGAGGAGATAAAGTATTGATTCACATGAATGCTATATTTAAAAAAATATAAATAGAGCACTTAGCTGTAACTTGTACTTGTAAGAACGTGTGGCTTGTCCGACGATGTGTGTCAGAAATGGGCATGGTAGAGCGTACAGACTATTTAAATGGAGACCTTTGATGTGTGGTAGGTGGGTCGTAACTAAAGGTGGTGAGTGGGGAAACCGTGGAAAGGAGAGAGAGAGTGATACAGAGTTAACCTACCCAGCAGAAGGTAAATTAGATGATTATAGTTAGGGTAGAGGGGTTGTAATGTGATGCTGCGAGGAGGTTCTGAACTATGTGTAACAAGTAAGAAGGGAGTGGAGCTTAGTAGAGAGGGATTATAATTGTTGAAGAGGAGAATGTTAGGTGTAGCTGAATAGCGAGTTTAACCCGTGTGGTTCCAGCGTCCCATAATCCTGAATGCAGCGGTTCTCAAGAGCCAGGCGGCTTGTGTCATCTTCGTGACATTGTTTGACGGCTGTTACCAGAAAATCAGATTTGCCTCTGTGTTTGGGGGCATTGAAACGATCTGGGACTGGTTTCGAAGCATGCTGCGTGATATCGTACAGAAGTTTATGCGTGCGGTCCCATAATCTGAGGCCAGTCTCACCAACATACGTTATACTGCATCTTTTGCTTACGATGACATATATCACATTTCGGGACTCGCACGTGAATCCCTCTTGAAGAGTGAGGATAGTTTTGGGAAAGGTGATCGTTTTCATTTCCCAGACTACCGGGCAGGTAACAGCTGGGGCAGTTACATTTTCTGGTGCCAACATATGTAAGGCTCCGCTTCAAGTGGCTGTAGACGAGGATGTCCTTAAGGTTTGGCTCACGCTTGTATGCTAATAGGTCAGTAGGCAAAACCTTAAGGATATCCTCGTCCACAGTCACTTGAAGCGGACCCTTACATATGTTGGCACCAGAAAATGTAACCGCCCCCGCTGCGTTACCTGCCATGTAGTCTGGGAAACGCAGGAATAGATAATATCTTCTGACTCCAGGTTTTCATAGCAGAACTAGAATCAGGGAAACTGACAGTGGCTTTAAAACAACCACATTAAAATGGCGGTCAATGCAGAATAGTGGGCCGTCTATACTGAAACATCTTTCATACAGACGAGTGGTCACGTGAACATAGAAAACGAAATGTTCAATTTATTCCTTAAGACTATCCACAGACAACAAAACAACTTGGCTGCATATGAAAAAAAAGTCTAATAGCCGAGCGAAAAGTGATTACTACATTTCAAAGGAATAATAATGATTATAGTTAAAATAAAAACTACTGATATCAGCACGGATATTAAATATAACAAGCTTCATGTAACAGGACAAGTAGTTTTAAAGCTGAATGACTTTGATTGAAGTTTCACAGGTTAGTGAGGACGAACAGTTAATCTGAATGAAAATGAAGAAACTCATACAAGTTGGAAAGAGTATTTGCACGCTTTATTAAGCAGCAAAGGTTTTTACATAACACACTACATATACATGAAGCTCAGTGTTAAAGGTTTAACATGAAGATAACCATAAATAATCTGTTCTTACACTGTCTAAAATAGCATCTCAGGGTTTAAATATATAGTTTTATGGAGTGAAACTAGAACGGATTTTAAGTGTTAAGAATTTAAAATAAATAATACATACTAGGAGCTGGCCAAGATATATCAACGCATGAATGAAGAAACAAAACCAATATTTTATTTCTTTTCTTACTTTTGTCTGTACATAAATTTCAAGATAAGTATTTTCAGAATATTTACACTCCTTCATAGTTCAGCCTTAGCTAAAATTGTAATTTACTGCAGTAGCTACAAATACAAAGTACAGTATAATATGTTTAAAATTGATAAAGTGCAGTTCCAATTGATTTTTACCTCAACTATCACGAGCACAAGTTGAAATGTAATAACAAAAATATGGAGGTTTTAAAAACTTGTACAAAAACAAAGACTGAGAAATAGCTTTTAATTTAGGATTTTAAAAACATGTGAAGTTAGGAGTCACACAATTACAGAACACTTCTGCTTAGTATGAAAGAGCTGGTAGTAAAATGCGTTTTATAGTAAACGAGAATGATGCCATAATATGGATAGTAGAGAAACAATCATCATCTGTTATCGTATACTGAAAATTATAATAAGAACAAGCTTACAATAGTTATAAACAACGAGCTTACAATAGTTATAAACAAGGAGCTTACAATGGTTATAAACAACGAACTTAAAGTAGTTATAAACTACGAGCTTACAATGGTTATAAACAGCGAACTTAAATTGGTTACAAATAACGAGCGTACAATGGTTATAAACAGCGAACTTACAATGGTTATAAACAACGAGCTTACACTGGTTATAAATAACGAGCTTACAATTGTTATAAACAGCGAGCTTACACTGGTTATAAATAACGAGCTTACAATGGTTATAAACAGTGAGCTTACACTGGTTATAAATAACGAGCTTACAATGGTTATAAATAGTGAGCTTACACTGGTTATAAATAACGAGCTTACAATGGTTATAAACAATGAGCTTACAATGGTTATAAACAGCGAACTTACATTGATTATAAATAACGAACTTACAATGGTTATAAACAACGAGCTTACAATGATTATAAACAGTGAGCTTACACTGGTTATAAATAACGAGCGTAAAATGGTTATAAACAGTGAGCTTACAATGGTTATAAATAACGAGCGTACAATGGTTATAAACAAATAGCTTAAAATGGTTATAAACAGTGAACTTACACTGTTATAAATAACGAGCTTACAATGGATATAAACAGTGAGCTTACAATGGTTATAAATAACGAGCTTACACTGGTTATAAATAACGAGCGTACAATGGTTATAAACAGTGAGCTTACACTGGTTATAAATAACGAGCTTACAATGGTTATAAACAGTGAGCTTACACTGGTTATAAATAACGAGCTTACACTGGTTATATATAACGAGCTTACAGTGGTTATAAACAACGAGCGTACAATGGTTATAAACAGCGAACTTTCATTGGTTATAAATAACGAGCTTACAATGATTATAAACAACGAGCTTACAATGGTTATAAACAACGAGAAAACTGAAAGTTTCTGAAGAAGAAAGAGAAGTGACATGGCATCACATAGCTATTACCATGTGCGAATTCCCAAACCAAATCGAATGAATAAATGAATGATCTTTATGTTTTTAAAGAGTAAAGAATTGGAAACGCTGGCACTTCTTACATTCTGCCCATCATCACTCCATCTTTCATTCTTCCCACACACACGATTTATTACAAGTATACAAATCACATTAGGACAAAAACATATCAAAAGAGGGTAAGATTAAACTATTACGTTCAAAGTAAAAGAGAAGAAGTAATTAACTTAATAAAATGGCTCTTACACACATAAACGCACATGCATAGACATATACGTAAACAATAATACATTTTCAGTACAGATATTTTAACATATGTTTTTTTTAACAAACATTAAAATAATTTCTAACAATATCTAACAAGTTACTTTTTGAACTATGCCATTTTAGTACTTGATGGTTGGGAGCCATGGGTTGAGAGAGTGCTGGTTATTTTATGGAGGCATATACTTACAATGGAATGCCAGTTAGACAATACAACCACTTGCCTCACGCTTTAAGATTACATTTACAACACGAATTCCAACAATTTAAAATGCTAGAATATATTCTGTTACTAAAATGAAACCATCAACAACACAATTACTGCAGTTGTCCTAACATGATACCGCAGAAAAATCTTTTAAAACTAACTCCAGTAAATTGTTTTCAGCCGAATTTTGACAGTTGCAACAGAAGAATTACAGTATTAAAATTATCTTGGCGAATAAATTCATTACAAAGCCATGTCTATTTATGCATAACACAATTACAAGGAAGAACAGAAGCGTCTTGAGCTTCTTTTAAGCTCAGGTTCGAAGATAAATGATGACGACATTCAATCAGCCGAAAGCTAGGATAAATTTCACTAAACGACTCTCAGTTAGATGAATCATCATCATCATCATCATCATCATCATGTGCCGTGCCGACTGGCGTTGGCTATTATGCTTCTCCAGAGTATCCGATCCTTCATGCAGGCCATCAGTTCATTTGGTGATCTCCTCTCACACCATCCCGTCAGACTGTCCAGTATCATTTCTCTTGGTCTTCCTCTTGATCTTCTTCCTTCTATTTTTCCTGTTGTTATAATATTTTCAATGCCCCCTCTTCTCATTGCATGTCCTATGAAAGTACATTGTCTCTCTCTTATCTTTTTGACAAGGTTTTTTTGTCTCTCCAGTTCTTCTCATACATTCTTCATTAGTTATTTTTGCTGTCCAGGGGATTCGCAACATTCTTCTAATAAACCACATTTCTGCTGCTTCCAATGATTTTTGTGCAGACTTGCCTATTGTCCATGATTCACTTCCATATAACAAGATAGGTTCAATATAGCATTTTAGGACTCGTTTTCTAACATTCATTGATAAAGATGTGTTAGCTAATATGTTTCTTATTCTCTGAAATGCAGTCTTTGCTTGGCCTATTCTGTTCCTAATTTCTGTTCTGCGTTTCCCATCTGAAGTTATTACTGCTCCAAGGTATTTGAATTTCTGCACCTGCTTTAGAATAGTTCCGTTTAATTTAATACTGCATGCTGGTGGATTCTGTTTCTTAGATATAACCATAGTCTCTGTCTTTTTGATGTTCAAAGTAAGGCCTTTCTCTTCAGAAGAGAAAGTTAGATGAAGCTAACAATAAAACCTTCAGTAATCGGCATTCGTTCTGCTGAAAGCTGACAATACCCCCACAAACAGTGTAGGATATTTAATAAGCAAAAACTAAACTAAACACTCTTGCAAGAGATAACTTAGCAAAAGAACAATCTGGAAAAAAATAAAAACAACAAACGAATAGTGTAGCAACGAAAGAAATCAATGATAATTACAGTAAGTCTTCTCTATCTCCTTTCATATATGACATACGTAGTTAAGAAATGACTGAACCAAGTGTGCTGTTAGAATAAACACACAATGATAACATTTATTGATGGACAAAGTGAAAGGTGGAACAATGAGAACGAGTGAATAGCCCATCAGGCTAGAAAGCTATACAACACAAGCAAGATGAAATATCCAACGCCACTGGGAAGAAACCTATTACAGTTCCAATACAAAAAATTCCATACCCACAATTCCAACAGGAATAACACTTCATCATGACAAAAACAGAACTCTCCAGAAACCGCCATGTTCTACTAACACGGGACACCGCCCCAAAATCTACAAGGCTGCATAATCTACATTCTACTATCAATCTTCGAAAAATCTTCAAAATGTAACCTGTCAGTAACATCCTCTAATTGAACCTGAACTAGAACTCTAACCTGAACTAAACTACTACGAAGAAAAAAACTGTCTATGATAAACTACTATCAAGAAAAACTATCTACTAAACTCTCTCTCTCTCTGAACCTTAAGTGCCCAGGGCACATGGGGCTTCCGCAAGGGTTTTCCACAAATGCCTGTCCTTCGCCTTTTTTTCTGCTCTTGCCCAAGTGAGTCCTCTATTGCTCAACATCCTTTCTGTTGTTCTTCTCCATGTCTCTTTTGGTCTACCCTTACTTCTGCTCCCCTGTGGTGTCCATCTTAGTGCTATTTACTAAACTACTACCAAGAAAAAAAAACTGTCTATGGTAAACTACTACCAAGAGAAACTATTTACTAAACTACTACCAAGAAAAATTATCTACTAAACTACTACCAAGAAAAACTATCTCTGCTAAACTATTACCAAGAAAAACTATCTCTGCTAAACTATTACCAAGAAAAATTATCTCTGCTAAACTACTACCTAGGAAAATTATCTCCGCTAAACTACTACCTAGGAAAATTATCTCTGCTAAACTACTACCAAGAAATATTATCTCTCCTATACTACTATCAAGAAAAACTATCTGTTAAACTACTACCAAGAAAATCTATCTCTGCAAAATAACTAGCAAGAAAAACCATGTCTAACTCCCTCTTTTTATTTCAGTTTTTTTTTATATCTCCCAGTCTTTGATCAGAAGACACGGGAGTTTGTCGAGCACAAGATTCTTTCAGGACTTTTGTCTTACCCTTTGTCTTCCTCAACAAGACAAGTCACACTGTCAAACAGTTTGAGACTGTTCTATAATTATGTCCCATACGTTAGAACTTAAGACATATTCTGCTGCAACACACACACACATACATATAATGAGCCTGTACAATATGCATTTTTTATATCTTAGTTATAAATTACACACAACATTTATAACGATATGAAAGTACAAATAATAATTAAAATAAAAGACACTATCTGGAAGCTGCATTATACGTAATTTATCTCTTTTTTTTAAATTTAATGAGCAGAGTTACTATTAAATTAGTGAACGGATATTAATTCTCTCTCTGTGAACATTCCTTTCAAGCTATCAAATAGCTGATGTACAGCTAGAAACAGCTGCGTTGTCTATACCAATCATCTTTCATACAAACGAATGGCCTTGTGATATGATAATAATAATAATAATAAACAGAATGTTCTTAGACAACAAAACAACAAATGAAAAAAAAAATTAATCTAGAAGCCGAGCTAAAAATGATTGCTCCGTTTCAGAGTATCAAGAATAATTGGCGTTAAAAAAAAAGTAATAGTCTCAGTAGAAATATTCATGACAACAAGTTTCAATAATTTTTATGTAACAGAACAAGCAGTTTTAAAACTGAATGACTTTGATGTCACACAGCACGTGAGGAGGAACAGGTCAGTTTTAACGAACATGAAGAAAGTGATAAAAGTTCAAAAGTTCCAGTGAGTAATTGCACGCTCTATCGAGGATGAAAGGTAATAGAAAATATTATATATAACTGATGCTCACCGATAACGCTTTATCACGAAGATAACTATAAATAATATTTTCTTACAGCGTCTATGGTAAACGTACATTACCAAATTTAAATGTATAGTTTTATCAAGCGGAACTTGAACGCATTCTACTTGTTATGAATTTAAAATAGATAATACATACCAATACCTGCCAAGATATATCAACACACAACATGAGAAAGAAGAAGAATAAACAGTTTTTTTCCCCTGTACTTATTTTTGTCTGTACATCAATTTTGAGAGAAGAATTTTCAGAATATTTACACTCCTCCAAGTTTCAGCCTTAATTGCAGATGTAATGTACCGTAGCAGTGACAAAAACAAAGTAGTAATATTACCACAAAAATTGAGTTTAAAATGTATAAATTGCAGTGGCGAGTTATTTTTTCTTCAGGTATTACTATTACAAGTTAAAGTATAATAACAACATATCAAGGTTAACCAGAAAATTATACAGAAATAAAGAATGATAAGTACCTTTTAATTTAGGATTTAAAAATATATAATGTTTAGACCCACACTACGACATAGCACTTTTGCTTAGTATGAAAGAGCTGGTGGTAAGATGCGATTATAGCAAACGTGAATGATGCCATAATATGGATAGTAGAGAAACAATCATCATCTGTTACTGTACACGGAAAGTTATACTAAGAACGAGTGTCAAAGTTCAAAGTTCAAAATTCAGACTCCGTCTTCATTGCTTTCCGGATAACTCCATATATGCACCGCCGTATGGTATAGCATCAATTGAGAGTATGTATGCTAATAGTTCCTGTCAAATGTTGGTTGCTTACGATACGTTTTCTGCCACACAGATCAGATATCCTGCCAGCATCTTTAATTTATCCTAGCTCCAGCAGTTTTTTCTCAGCTACATTGTTCCTCCATTCCCGCTCCTCATTCTCCCGCAGTCTGTCCATTACAGCCTTAGAAATGTCCCCCTTTTCCATTGTCAGTGTCCCGTTTATTTTTGCCTGTCCAGCAAGTCTGTCTGCCACATCAATGTCATGTACTTCCGCATGCCCTGGACAGTAAAGCCAAATTAGGCTTGTCACAACTGACTGGCATAACAGATGAATCCATTCTTTTCGAAGCAAATTCTTCTTAATCTTACGAAGCATACTCTGTGAATCCGTCACATTGACGCCATTAACCACACCATGAGCAACTAACCATTTCATTGCCGCAGACACAGCCCCAATTTTCATTCGCATGCTTGAAGTGGTGACTTCAAAGGCTCTCAAATTCTGTGCCACTATTCTTCCATTTTGGTAGGCAACAAAACCCCAACCACTTCTGCTGTTCTGAGTCACTGAGCCATCTGTATATATTACCATGTCGGAAGACCCACAGTGATGCTGGATGGTATCTTGAACCAAACGTTCAACTGCTCCCTGTACCCAGTCTCCATATTCATGGCCCTTCTGTGTAATAACCTTTGTTAGCTGAGGTCGGTCCTGTACTCGTACCCAGTCATCACCTTTAGGCACCTCATCAAGATTGCAGATTGACTTTACTGTATATCCTCCGCCTCGGCCATCCAGGACTGGCCTCGTTTGACGCGTCTTCCCTCTATCAACCCCAGCTCCTTATGGAGAGGATGGTCCTTCATGCCAGCAACCCTGATGTATGCCAGCAACCCTGATGTATGCCAGCAACCCTGATGTATGCCAGCAACCCTGATGTATGCCAGCAACCCTGATGTAAGCCTCTGCCTGAGCGTGTGTTTAGACCTCACACTCAGCATATCAAGCAGAAAGCTCATGGCTGCCACAAGAGTATCCCGGGTGCACCCCAAGACCACTCTCATTGCATAGTTCTGTACACGCTCTAGTTTATTCAGCCGTGCTTTGGACAGGGTGAGCAGGCCAGTGATGACAATACCAGCGCATGCATCAGCAAGAAAAGAGTGCACTGTGGAAACCCCGCTGCGACCATTAACGGAATCACTCCCAATGCTTTCCTGGCTTTTTGTATTTCACTGTCCACATGGCGTACAAAGGTGAATGAACGATCAAATATAATCCCTAGATACCTCATGGAATGTGTTCTCTTAATATCCTGGCTTTGACACTTCACAATCGGAACTTCGGATCCTACAATTCTGTTATTTAATGAGCGCCACAGGATCTCAGCTTTTTCTATGTTTATCACTGCACTGTTATCCACAGCTTGTCATCTAGCCCACCCTGCTCTGCATTCTTGCGGCTAATTCCTCTCTACACCCCCCCCCCATGTTAAATCATCAGCGTAGGTCAGTGTTCTCCCCCACACCATTTTCAAATAACAGGGCCATGCCAGTAGAACATACATTTAGTAGCACTGGACATTGAGACAGCCATGTAACAATAGTTCTGGGCTCTGAGATCCATGCTCTGTATCTTAAGACAACCGATCACCTCAACAGCATTGAAGCTGTCCACCGAACCAATATTGTATCTGCCCGAAACTCCATCAGAAGTGTCAACAGCGTTGTGTAATCCACTCTGTTGTATGCATCCTCAAGATCAAGTGCCACATCTACGGTTTCGTCTTTTCTCTGAAATCTCTCATAAGTCAATTTAGTTTTGGATGTATCTCTTCCTGGACGATAACTTCCTAATGTTCGGTAGCAGCCCGCTGGACTCTAGAAAGGCTGAAAGTAGCCCAGCTATACTCCTTTCAGTTACTTAGCCATATACGTTTTGTAATCTTGTATTTTGTATTGTCCTTTCCAGTTAAATTTTGTATTGTCCTTTCCTATTTTTTTTGACAAAGGAATCAAGTAACTGTGTAGCTACTCTTCAGGTATGACACCAGTGTTCATGGTCTGGTTGTAATCTGCGGTCATCTGTTTTAGTACGCTGGCATCAACGTCTTTGAGATATCCATACCGGATGGCTTCAGGAACAGGTGCGTCATTTTTGGCAGTTTTAATTATCTTTCTTATCTCCTCTACTGGGCTTTCCTGTATGTCTGTTTGTACAAAACTCGACATTATGTTTCTCGTCCTTAGACGCTCTTCAATGTTGCCCTGATCGGATTGTTTGATGTATTGTTGG
Organism: Achatina immaculata; assembly: GCA_009760885.1. NCBI lineage: Eukaryota > Metazoa > Mollusca > Gastropoda > Stylommatophora > Achatinidae > Lissachatina > Lissachatina immaculata. The sequence continues at coordinate 6,072,460 of CM019701.1, forward strand.
AAAAAGGCTCTCCCTTTCTGCTCGTCAGATCTTAGTACTTTTACTTCGTCATCCCTTACGTTGGTACTCGGCTATACTCCAGGCTTTTTGTTCATCCTTCTCTGCACCTGCCAGAACTTGCGCAAAGACTCTTCAGCTGTTATTTCTTGTATTAACTTATTCCGTGTCCCCGCCTTCGACCCCAGCGCCAGAGATTTGAATACATTTGTTGCTTCTCTCATTTCTTCCTGTGGTCCATTCAGTTCCTCATCTATTCCATAGGGATTTCCTCTTGATCTCTGCCATCTTTGTGTCCTTGGTCCTCCAAGAACGAGCTTACAATGGTTATAAACAAGGAGCTTACAATGGTTATAAACAAGGAGCTTACAATGATTATAAACAACGAGCTTACAATGGCTATAAACTATCTGAAAACTGAACGTTTCTGAAGAAGAAAGAAAGGACATCTCATAGCTGTTATCATGTCCAAATTGTCCACCTAATCAAAGCAATGTCATTTTGAGAGTACAAGCACTTGCCTTACGTTCTAAGATTATATTTACAATGCGAGCTCCAACAATTTAAAATGTTACAACAATATATTCTGTTTTGACAGTCAGTCAGTCAGTCAGTCGTTTGTATGTCACCTGCAGAACTTTGCCTCCCTAATTGCTTTCCTGTAGGCCTCTCTATTGTAAGCAAGATGCCCTGCTGCTGATGCATGCATTCGCAGATCATCAACGATTTCTTGCAACCATCTTCGAAGACCTTGGTCTTCCTCTCTTTCTTTTTCTCATTATCTATCCTTCCAAGACCGCCTTCTCTAAATTTCCGTCCTAAACACGCCCACACTGGGATAATATGCCTAAACCGGCTCATCCCACGGGTGGAATTTACTAGTGGCGAGGATTCGTCCTCCTGGACAAAAGCTCCGTCTTGGTCACAACTAGGAAGAGTAGAGGCCACGACCACAAAATGCTGAAGTCAGAGACACTGGACCAGGGCAGTCTAGATAGGTAACCACCTCTCATCCAGCGGGGATGTATGCGTGTCCTAATCACGCTGAGGTTTTCCGGTGAGAAAGTCCACATCTGAACTGGATGGGCAACCGCCTCTCACTCAGCGGGGATATACTGATATCCAAAATCACGTCGAGGTCTTCCGATGAGAAACTCCAACTCTAGATTAAACTGGTGCAAGGATAATCACGGTGTCACGCAATCCTGCTTCTGAGACCCACCAAGAATTCAGGCCCAAGCCCCCCGATACTCTGAACCTCTTGTGATCCTCTCGGGGATCTCTTGTGGGCCTCTCGGGGATCTCTTGTGAGCCTCTCGGGGACCACGGGACACATCTAGGACCACAGGATTAAATTCAGCAGGATCACGGGGCGATCTTGGTGGTGGAAGCGAAGGAAGAAGAAGCAGAAGAAGATCTCTGCATTGTTTTTGAATTCGTTCCACATGATGCAGAGTATTTTCCTTAGGCGTTTGTTTTCAAAAGAGTCTAAGTTCTTGACTATTTCTTTAGTTGTCTTCCGGCATGCATAAATGAGGGTGGATATTAGATTTGAATTGAATAGTCTTAACTTAGTTTTTGTGTTTATAACTTTTGAATTCCATATGTTCTCAAGATTCTTGAAGATCGATGCTGTGTATGTAATTCTAATTCTAACTTCCTTTCTAGTGTCACCATCCTGGTCTATGTAGCTGCCAAGGTGTGCAGATTGATTGAATTTTTCACCATCTGTCCCTTCTATGTGTATTTTTCCATTTTGATTAATGGGAAGTTTCATTATTTTTGTTTTGTCCTTGTTAATTTCAAGTCCTATTTTTCTAGCCAGAGAAGACAGTGTATCTGTTTTGTCTTGCATGGAATTCATGTTGTTACTGATAAGAGTTATGTCATCTGCCAAAATCAAGATCTTCTATTTGGGTCTCATGTTACCTGTGCAGCATTTTTTCATTATGAAGTCTTATGCAATTCCAAAAGAAGCAAAGGAGACAGTACACATCCTTGTTTCACACCTGCTTCAATCTGGAACCATTCGCTGATCCTTTCTTCTGTTTTGATTACACAAACATATCCATTGTAGAGGTCCTTAATGATGTTGACAATTTTAGATGGTATTCCACATAGATTTAAAATTCTCCACACCGAATCTTTGTGTATGCTATCAAATGCCTTTTTTATGAAGTTCAGTATTAATGGTTTCTGCTTTTCAATATGTTCTTGAAGTATTATTCTTAGAGTAAAGATCTGGTCGAGATAGCTTCTCCCCTTTTGGATATCCTGCTTGTTCCTTTCTCATTGCTGTAACCACAATATCTTTAAGTCTATTCAAAATGACCTTGCAAAATACTTTTGACACAACTGATACTAAGGTTACTCATCTCCATTTGTTACAGTCACTAAGGTTGCCTTTTATTTTTGGTATTTTAACAATGATTCCTTTTTTCCAATTAGAAGGGACCTTTTCTTCTTTCCAAATCTTATTAAACATTTTTTGTAGTTGTCTTATGTTGTCACTATTGACAGCTTTTAGCATTTCGGCTGTTATTTCATCTTCACCTGCAGCTTTGTTGTTAGCCATTAAATTCACTGCTGTTTCAATTTCATGCAATGTAATTTCATCTAAGTTGACATTTAGTAGGGTTGGTAAATCGGTTTCAAGGTTTATCAACTCTTTTGGGTGTAGTCGATTAAGTATTTCTTGGAAGTGTTCAGCCCATCTTTGCTTTTGGTCTTTACTTGATGTTAATAGGTTCCAGTTGTGCTAAGGATTCATCTTTCTTTAGATGTAATAGTACCTGTTAGCCTCTTTTGTATGTTATATAAAGTTTTGCTGTCTCCTGTTTTTGCAGCTTTCTCAGCCTCTTTCGCCATATTGTCTATGTATTCTCTTTTATCCCTTCTAGCTGAACTTTTTATTTTCTTGTCTATTTCTTTGTATGTTGCTTTCGCCAAGATTTGTCTTTACAGAACTATTATTAGATCGAATTAAATGAAATATGTAACTTGTGCAGAGACTTTATTTTTTGAAACTTGTTGTATCTGTGAGACCATTCGTGATGTGTATGAAAATAACTTCTACTAGTCTTTCTTCGAGTGATGAGTGTATGACATCAGCCTCTAGTAAAACTGATGGGAACGTCGCAGCCACAGCCTAACACAGAAGTTAGAGATCAGTGATTCAAGTGGCAGAATTATAAGACAGAATTACTCAGAGAACAACACTACTTCAGTTCATAATAATATACTAACTGACAACTTGAAACTGTTATACAACGAGCTTGTGCTTAATGCACTCTTTCATATCTTAAATATAAACTACACACAAGAAATGGAACGGAATGAAAAAAAAATTAAAGTGAAAAGAAAATATCAAAATGTTACATTATACTTTAAAATATTTTAACTTTAATGAACATAATTAATTTTAAATGAATGAAGAAATATTAACGTTGCCATTGTGAATATTCATTTTAAATAATCAGGTAGATTTCTGCAGATAGAAACAACAGAAATCATTCGTATTATTTCATTAATTAAAAAAATGCTCAGTACTTACAGCCGAGAGTATACGTTTGTACTGATGTAAGCAAGGAAGATGAGCAATGCAAGGGAAATAACCATTATAAATGAATTGTTTTCTTAACATTAAAAAATATTGACTTGTTGATTTAAAGAGAAATAATTTAAAAAATTTAATGCTCATTGCATGCAGACCAGGAACATTCTGAGTGCTGTGACATATGATATCAGATAATAACCACTGTGACTATAATATACTAATTCTAAACAATCTGGCTTCAATTAGTTTTCTATTCTTTATCACAACTTGAACGTATTTTGAACTTAGTTTGAACAATATGTGACGCCTAACATACAAAACACAGTCATTTCAAAACCTACACCAGAAAGGAATCACACCAAGTGCACGATAGATAACATACAGACTGTTGTTCAGCATAACACCGATCACACAAGGAGTCGCCCGCAGATCCAACAGACTGATCAGATGTAGACTATGTAGAACAAAAACACAGGAAACAGAAGAGCACATCTTCTTTGAGTGCAAAGCTGTTTCTTTAGCTTTTAAACTGTTGACTCACGAGATAACAATAAGAACAACACAGACAGTAGACATGTATAGAGCAATCATGTTGAACACCATCCCTCGAACAGTAGCAGACAGCCATGAACAGTCCATCATAATCCTAGCAGAATTTAGATCCCTTATCTGGTCATGTCGGAATAATGCCATGTTTGATAACAAAGTTTTTACACCAGAAATTTTTCTGACCATCTTCCAAAACAAATTGTTACGGCTTTCCGGTAGTTTGTAACAACTATTTGGAATATTGAAGTCCTTTTTGTTTTGTGTGTGTGTGTGTGTTTTGACAACGACGCAGTTTTAGTTTCAAAACGCTGGGTATTATATAACCATGGTTGTATATAACTATGCACTCAGGTGTACCTATCATCCAAATCACTATCATCTCATGTTTTGTTAAAGCCCACCATTTCATTATTTCACTTCACGGGCATTCATCCTCACCTCACGTTATTTGCACACGCTTTGTATTTGTAACTATCAGACAAATAAACTTCATTAAAAAAAAAAAGGTGGTCCTTCCAGGGCGAGGTCCCCCCCCCCCCATTGCACTCCGGGTGGGTTGACCCCTGCGATCACCCCAAATGCGGGTGACTCGAGTGCGTAATTTTTTCGTAGGGGGGCCTGCGTTCGCCCTATCCCCTGACATTAAACAAGTAGCATGATTGGTTAGAAGCAAAAAAAAAAAAAAAGGAAACTTGTTATAGTGAACCTGAATGCTGTCATATTATGAACAATAGAGAAACAATCATCATCTGTTGCTGTACACTGAAAGATATACCAAGAACGAGCTTACAAAGGTTGTACACTATCTGAATATAATAACGCTGTACAAGTGTATATTAATTTAAACTGCATTGGGATGGCTTCTTCTTCGTCTTCTTCTTCTTCTTTTCCTTCTTCTTCTTTTCCTTCTTCTTCTTCTTCTTCTTCTTTTCATTCTTCTTCTTCTTCTTCTTCTTTTCATTCTTCTTCTTCTTCTTTTCATTCTTCTTCTTCTTCTTCTTCTCTCGAACTGTCAGCTGGTGCTCTTAGCAGTCGATGCAGTGAGGCTGCTGAAGCATAAAACTGAGTCGGCTAAGGAGCGGGTCATGGGAGCTATTCTTTTCTGCGCCTGAATGGAGATGGAAAGCAGAGGGTGTGCAGTACTTCTTTATCAGGCCTCGCCGCCATGGGGACTAATGCGATCCCTGGCCTGTTTGTGAACCTAGGCCTGTTACCATGGCTACCAACGCAGAGGTGGGACAGGGTCTTGAACAACTATGGGTCGCCGACTGCCAAATCGGACAACGTCTTAGAAGAAGAAGACAAAGCCATATTTAGTACGACTGATACTTTTATAAATCATTTTACGAAATATCAGTTTGTATGAAGTCATAAAGTGTGTATTTTCGTCTATTCTCTCTTTTCGCAGAACAGCGAACAGTAAGTGGCAAGATAAATTAATCAAATATATCATGTGACAATATGGCGGCTGGAGTCCATTAGGAAACCATAAGCAAATGAAGAACTCTTCACAGTCTACCCATGTTCTGGCATCGACGTGAAAACTTTTCACAGTTGCCTCCCTTATAATAATCTTTCCGTATAAGATCTTTCAGATATAACAAGTGTTACCAGCTTGTTGAACGTTATATCAGTTTATGTTACAAAATGGCAATAGAATGTTACCCTAATAAGATGAACAATACGTTTGTTGACGATGGTAGGAACTGGCCACAGAAGCATATTTAGCTTCATTACAGTATCTTAAATGTTACATCCTTCCCCTGCCGTTAAACGTCACATACGCCTCGCATGATAGTACGCCAAGATTTCTTGTTTTCGGCAAGCTTTTCAACTTCATCACTAAACTGGCCTCTCTTAACAACGTCCTCTTTAGAGTTTCACGTGGTCGACCTATTTTTTTTTTTTTTTCGATCTTTTGTGTTCCACTATATAGCTTGTTTTGGGATTCTCTGGTTGTTTGTTCTTGCCTGTTTTACCTGTGCAGCATTTCATTACAATATAGAAAGTATATATAACTTTCATCAAGCTGGTAGCACCTGTTATTTGTGAATGATCTTATCCGAAAGGACAATTATAAGGGAGGCAACTGTGAAAAGTTTTCACGTCGATGCCAGAAAATGGGTAGACTGGAGAGTTCTTCATCTGCTTATGTTTCACTAATGGACTCCAGTTGCCATATTGTCACATGATATATTTGATTAATTTATCTTGCCACTTAATGTTCGTTGCTCTGCGAAAAGAGGGAATAGACGACAACACACACTTTATGACTTCATACAAATTAATGTTAACTGAACCACAAACAATTTCATAATCTCATTAAATTTCAACGACGGCACTCTTTTTACCGAAGACGGTAAGGTATTAGTATAATTCCTTGCCAGAATCAAATATAAGGAATACTGTGACCCCCTCCCCCCCCCCCCCAAAGATTTTCCTTAACTAACTCCCGTGACAAACAACTTCGGCAATCATGCTTTATCTTCTTTGCTTTGTCTTCTTTGCTTTGTCTTCTGTGCATTGTATTCTTTGCTTTGTCTTCTTTGCTTTGTCCTTTGTGTTTCCATCTATCTGTGAAGACGCCAGACGGATGCAGTTTTATAAAGTGATAGAGAATTGTTTCCAGACCTCTACTCTGCTGGTCAGCCAATTTTATATTCTTTCTTCTGGTTCCAGAGTCACGCACTGTCTACTCCCTTTTCTTATGGGCATGTTATTTTTAAAAAATAATGTTATTATTTCGAAAATTATACTATTATTATTTCTCCTATTTTTATAATTTCTACCACTACTATTACTACTACTAACCACCACCACCACCACTACTACTACTACTACTACTACTACTACTACTACTACTACTACTACTACTACTACTATTACTACTACAACTACTACTACTACTATTACTACTACTACCACTTACAGAGATTTCTGAAAACACTAAACTTATCTCTCTAGAAAACTATGAGCCAGAATGCCTTTCCCTGGTAATATCTTGAACCTCTACAGATAACTGGACAGTGATCTTAATATCTTGAACCTCTACACTTAGGTAACTGGACAGTGATTTTAATATCTTGAACTTCTACAGATAACTGGACAGTGATCTTAATATCTTGAACCTCTACACTTAGATAACTGGACAGTGATTTTAATATCTTGAACTTCTACAGATAACTGGACAGTGATCTTAATATCTTGAACCTCTACACTTAGATAACTGGACAGTGATTTTAATATCTTGAACCTCTACAGATAACTGGACAGTGATTTTAATATCTTGAACCTCTACAGATAACTGGACAGTGATCTTAATATTTTGAACCTCTATAGATGACTGGACAGTGATCGTAATATCTTGAACCTCTACAGATACCTGGGCAGTGATCTTAATGAAGGCTGTTTAAATTCTTGGAACCGATATTAGTAATAAGCTTCTTTTCTTGATCCACCCCCACAGGCAACAAACACATCGACCCAGTCTTTAACTACCATGAGAAACTTAGAAGCTAGGATCGTAACCTCACTGGGTTGACTTCACATCAGACTCCATCTTCACACCGCGGTCAGCTTCGTTCTTTAAGTAATTCTCCAGTCTTATCTTATATCTTATATCTTTTATCTTATATCCTTCCCGTGCCGCTAAACGTCACATAGGGCTCGTAAAGTAGTTCGCCAATTTTTCCTGTCTTCGGCGAGCCTTTCAACCTCATCAAAGGATTTTATGCCTGTTAATTTGGCCTCTCTTAATAATGTGCTGTTCAGAGTTTCATGCGGTCTGCCTCTTTTTCTTCGGCCTGTTGTGTTCCACTTGATAGCTTGTTTTGGGATTCTCTGATCATTTCTTCTCATCACGTGGCCAACATATGTCCATCTCCTTTTCCTGATCACCCATGAGATTGGTTGTTGTTCAGTCATCTGTCTTATCTCTGCATTGTTCTTGAATTCGTTCCACTTGATTCTCCAGTCTACTGAGCCTAAAAATAATTGTTGTAATATTTAATATTAACTAAAACAATTTAAATAATCAATGTGTCACGGTTGAAATTATTCAAGATATGTTAGAATGTGCTTTAAAATAACGAATTACTTGTTTTGTTTAACATGCAAGGAACAAGACAGAGAATACGTACACTCTGGGGAAAATGCGAGGGGTATATGTCATCAGTTAAAACAAAATGCCGAAAGTAAAAAAAAATGTTAATGTAGAAATGTTGGAGGTCAGAATAAAAAACTACAAACAATTTCATTATCTCATTTAATTTAAATGACGGCACTCTTTTTACAGAAGACGGTAAGGTATTAGTAAAATGTCTTGCCCAGAATCAAATATGTGGACTAATGTGACCCGTAAAGATTTTCGTTTACTAACTCCCGGGACAAATTTCAGCAATCATGCTTTTTCTTCTTTGCTTTGTCCTTAGTGTTTCATGACCTCTTTTCCTTGTACAGGGAAAACATAATGAGAAATATAGAGAGCTTGCCAGGGATATCGTTTGGCGGGTACAACCTTAACAACTTAAGATATGCAGACGACACAGTTCTGATTGCTAAAAGTGAAGGGAACATCGTGGTTCGTGAAAGTAAAAGTAAATGTCTCAGGCTGAACAAAAAGAGGACTGAAGTGATGGTCATCTCAAAGAAAAGAATGCCACCAAAATGTAGCATTACCATCAGTGGCACAGAACTGAAACAAGTTGATAGATTCAAGTACTTAGGAGCAATTATGACAGCTGATGGGAAATGTCACAAAGAAATAAAAAGCAGACGTGCTAAGGCAAAGTCAGCATTCCAGAAAATGAGAAAAATCTTGTGCAGCAGATCCATATCAATGGAAACAAGATTCCGATACTTAAATGTTGCATCGAGCCAATTTTGTTTTATGGATGTGAAGCATGGTCTATGAATAAGAGAGTACAGCAAGAAATGGAGGCCATGGAAATGTGGTTCATAAGAAGGATATTGAAGGTACCATGGACAGCTAAGAAAACCAAAGAAGAAGTCTTAAGAGCGGCTGGAGTTAAAAGGCAAATTACAGCAAATTTCAGAGGCAGACAAGCGAGATTTGTAGGACATTTTCTGAGAAGAGGAAAATTGGAACGCTTTGTGGCAGTTGGAAAAATTGAGGGAAGAGAGACAGAGGAAGACAGAGAGAGAAGTTACTTGGACACAGAAAGACAGAGAGAGAAGTTACTGGATGGGCTGTCAGTGTGGCTAGGAAGAAAGTCACCGTCGGATATCATAATCAAGTCTAAAGACAGGGATTTGTGGAGAGAAATGATCGCCTACGCCACACGGCACGGCACTTGATAGATTGATTAGTGTTTCCAGTCTTATCTTATATCTTATATCTTTTATCTTATATCCTTCCCGTGCCGCTAAACGTCACATAGGGCTCGTAAAGTAGTTCGCCAATTTTTCCTGTCTTCGGCGAGCCTTTCAACCTCATCAAAGGATTTTATGCCTGTTAATTTGGCCTCTCTTAATAATGTGCTGTTCAGAGTTTCATGCGGTCTGCCTCTTTTTCTTCGGCCTGTTGTGTTCCACTTGATAGCTTGTTTTGGGATTCTCTGATCATTTCTTCTCATCACGTGGCCAACATATGTCCATCTCCTTTTCCTGATCACCCATGAGATTGGTTGTTGTTCAGTCATCTGTCTTATCTCTGCATTGTTCTTGAATTCGTTCCACTTGATTCTCCAGTCTACTGAGCCTAAAAATAATTGTTGTAATATTTAATATTAACTAAAACAATTTAAATAATCAATGTGTCACGGTTGAAATTATTCAAGATATGTTAGAATGTGCTTTAAAATAACGAATTACTTGTTTTGTTTAACATGCAAGGAACAAGACAGAGAATACGTACACTCTGGGGAAAATGCGAGGGGTATATGTCATCAGTTAAAACAAAATGCCGAAAGTAAAAAAAAATGTTAATGTAGAAATGTTGGAGGTCAGAATAAAAAACTACAAACAATTTCATTATCTCATTTAATTTAAATGACGGCACTCTTTTTACAGAAGACGGTAAGGTATTAGTAAAATGTCTTGCCCAGAATCAAATATGTGGACTAATGTGACCCGTAAAGATTTTCGTTTACTAACTCCCGGGACAAATTTCAGCAATCATGCTTTTTCTTCTTTGCTTTGTCCTTAGTGTTTCATGACCTCTTTTCCTTGTACAGGGAAAACATAATGAGAAATATAGAGAGCTTGCCAGGGATATCGTTTGGCGGGTACAACCTTAACAACTTAAGATATGCAGACGACACAGTTCTGATTGCTAAAAGTGAAGGGAACATCGTGGTTCGTGAAAGTAAAAGTAAATGTCTCAGGCTGAACAAAAAGAGGACTGAAGTGATGGTCATCTCAAAGAAAAGAATGCCACCAAAATGTAGCATTACCATCAGTGGCACAGAACTGAAACAAGTTGATAGATTCAAGTACTTAGGAGCAATTATGACAGCTGATGGGAAATGTCACAAAGAAATAAAAAGCAGACGTGCTAAGGCAAAGTCAGCATTCCAGAAAATGAGAAAAATCTTGTGCAGCAGATCCATATCAATGGAAACAAGATTCCGATACTTAAATGTTGCATCGAGCCAATTTTGTTTTATGGATGTGAAGCATGGTCTATGAATAAGAGAGTACAGCAAGAAATGGAGGCCATGGAAATGTGGTTCATAAGAAGGATATTGAAGGTACCATGGACAGCTAAGAAAACCAAAGAAGAAGTCTTAAGAGCGGCTGGAGTTAAAAGGCAAATTACAGCAAATTTCAGAGGCAGACAAGCGAGATTTGTAGGACATTTTCTGAGAAGAGGAAAATTGGAACGCTTTGTGGCAGTTGGAAAAATTGAGGGAAGAGAGACAGAGGAAGACAGAGAGAGAAGTTACTTGGACACAGAAAGACAGAGAGAGAAGTTACTGGATGGGCTGTCAGTGTGGCTAGGAAGAAAGTCACCGTCGGATATCATAATCAAGTCTAAAGACAGGGATTTGTGGAGAGAAATGATCGCCTACGCCACACGGCACGGCACTTGATAGATTGATTAGTGTTTCCAGTCAATTCTAATTTGATTAATCTGTTCTTATATGTTTCCATCGGCCAGTCCCCTTTTTCCCTTTTTATTTTCCGTTTGTTGCCAGGTTCTATAATGTATCCATGCTACAGGAACTTGGTGTTGAGGAGGGCTGTCTAGTAAAGAGGATTGGGCAGAGAAAACTTAATTATTTTGGACACATTAAACGTCATGATAATCTAGAGAGGACCGTCTTGGAAAAGTACATAACAGGACCAGGGCGGGGATGGCTGCAGGATATCGTTGGTAATCTGCAAGTGGATGCACCAGCAGCAGGCCATTTTGCTCACAACCGAGAGGCCTACAGGAGTGCTGTTAGGGAGGCAAAGTTTCGCAAGGGACATGCAAGTGAATGAGTGAATGACCAGGTTCTCTACCTTCTCATGACAAGGTCAAAGAATTTCGATAGTATTTTAACGCAAGGATATAGATATCATTAATATCATTCTGGGAAGAATGACTAACATGATTAGTTACTGCACCAAAATAAATGAGACTGTAGTAAAATTGTGACCCCTGGACACAGCGTGAGCAAGGACAAGCTTGGTTAAAATGTGATGTAATGGGGAATCAGATTTCTTCTGTGTCAAGCAGAGGGTAGTGGTTTGAGAGTTCAGGGAGTAGATCCATTAACATGGAGCTGTTAACATTAAAAGTTCACAGATTTCTAAAAGTCACAATACAAAGTTTCCTAGCTTCAAAGGGCCCAAAAGATTACCTCAGAAAAGATAATTTGGTGGTGGTATTGAGGTAGGTTGAGGGTGGGGGATTGAATTCTCTGATGATCTGAGGAGTTGTGATCAGAGTGTTTCTGATCCATAGCAGCTGAACACAAGCTTAGGAGTTACAATCTCTGATTCGTCGGCAATAATGTGAACATTAAATGGTCGCGCTAGCGTGGACACTTTACAATCAGAGATACAGTGGACACTTTACAATCAGAGATACAGTGGACACTTTACAATCAGAGATACAGTGGACACTTTACAATCAGAGATACAGTGGACACTTTACAATCAGAGATACAGTGGACACTTTACAATCAGAGATACAGTGGACACTTTACAATCAGAGATACAGTGGACACTTTACAATCAGAGATACAGTGGACACTTTACAATCAGAGATACAGTGGACACTTTACAATCAGAGATACAGTGGACACTTTACAATCAGAGATACAGTGGACACTTTACAATCAGAGATACAGTGGACACTTTACAATCAGAGATACAGTGGACACTTTACAATCAGAGATACAATGGACACTTTACAATCAGAGATACAATGGACACTTTACAATCAGAGATACAATGGACACTTTACAATCAGAGATACAATGGACACTTTACAATCAGAGATACAATGGACACTTTACAATCAGAGATACAATGGACACTTTACAATCAGAGATACAATGGACACTTTACAATCAGAGATACAGTGGACACTTTACAATCAGAGATACAATGGACACTTTACAATCAGAGATACAGTGGACACTTTACAATCAGAGATACCTTCTGACATGGTCTATTACTTCAATATGCCACTTAACAGAAATAACTGTAGCATTTAATATTTATAATAGTACCTGTAGCTTTTAATATTTAAAATAGTAACTGTAACATTCAAAATTTATAATAAGTAAGAGTAGCATTCAATATGTATAATAGCAACTGTAGCTTTTAATGTTTAAAATAGTAACTGTAGCATTTAATATTTATAATAGCACTATAGCGTTCAATATTTATAGTAGTAACTGTAGTATTTAATATTTATAATAGTAACTATAGAATTCAATATTTATATTAGTAACTGAAGCATTTAATATTTATTATAGTAACTGTAGCATTTAATATGTATAATAGTAACTTTAGCATTGAATATTTATTATAGTAACTGTAGCATTTATTATGTATAATAGTAAATATAGCATTTAATATTCATAATAGTAACTGTAGCATCTAATACTTATAATAGTAACTGTAGCATTCAATATTTATAATAGTAACTGTAGCATTCAATATTTATAATAGTAACTGTAGCATTCAATATTTATAATAGTAACTGTAGCATTCAACATTTATAATAGTAACTGTAGCATTCAATATTTATAATAGTAACTGCAGCATTCAATATTTATAATAGTAACCGTAGCATTCAACATTTATAATAGTAACTGTAGCATTTATGTATAATAGTAATTGTAGCATTGAATATTAATAATAGTAACTGTGGCTCTAATCAGCTGTAGTACATATTCAACAATTTTATAAAACAATCATCATCATAATCATCATCATCATCATCATCATGCTTTACCCGTAGATGTGGGGGAATCACGCGTCTTCATAGATCTCGGTCACTGATATTTTCCGTGTCACCTCAGTTGGTGACTTTTTTTATTGTGCCATGGCTTTAGACTGTTGATGATTATTTTCGTTGGATTTCACCTGCGTCTCTTCCTACATATCCTTCCTGTTGCTATGCTGTTTTCAAGCCTTTCAATCTCATTACACATCCAGTGAATGATGAGTATCATTTTCTTGTGGATTTTATTACGTTCGCTTCTACATGTGCTTTTGTTCGACGTTCCAAGTTTGGTCTGTCATCTTAGCTGTCCGTGATACTTCTAACATTCTTTTAAGAAACTACATCTTTGTTGCTCCTAGTGATTTTTTGCATCATTCAACAGCATTACGTGTACGTAGTCTTTGTGGAAAACTTTAGTGTATGGTGTGTGCGGAATTGGTTATCACAAGTTAGTGCAAAACAGAATACTTCTGAATGAAAACTAAAATAAAAACAAAATCACCATGCACACGCAATCTCGGTTAATGTTTATACAAGGCTTCCTTTCAGCATTAATTGGGCAGTCAGTGATTTGCATGTCCCTTGCGGAACTTTGCCTCCCTAACAGCTCTCCTGTAGGCCTCTCGGTTGTAAGCAAGATGCCCTGCTGCTGATGAATCCATTTGCAGATCATCAACGGTGTCTTCCAACCATCTTCGCCTTGGGCATCCTCTCTTTCTTTTTCCTATTATGTATCCTTTCAAGGCGGTCTTCTTTAAATTATCATTATGTTTAATATGACCAAAATATATACGTTTTCTCTGCTTAATCCTCTTTTTTACTAGCCAACCTTCTTCTTTATTAAGTTCTTGTGGTATGGATATATTTTGTTCTTTTTTGTGTCTATGATATTTGAATAACTTTTATGTAGCATTTACATTCAAAGACATTTATGTGTTTCTCAGCTGTTTGTATTGTGTCCAGGTTTCACAGGCAAATGTTGTGATGGGAAAGATGCATGCCCTTAAAAGTTATACTTTTGTAGTTCTGTCTGTTCCTCTCCACAGCTTTTTTTTAGTTGTTTTATTTTATGAAGAGCGATAGATGACCTCCTTTTAATCTCCCTCAGTGTATTTCCATTATTAGTTAGTAATGATCCAAGATATTCAAAACTCTCCACATCTTCCAATGTTTCGTCATTGACATATATATCAGCTGCTTTATTTGTTTTGTCAGTTATCATCAACTTAGTTTTCTTTTCATTAAGATAAAGGTTTTGCTCTTCACTGTTCTTACGGAATGGCATAAGTAGTTTTTTCATTCCTTTTTTGTGTTGTGGACAGTAATACTGTGTCATCAGCATATCTAATCTCTGCTGTTTCATAATCTCCGATTTTCATGGCATCATAAAATCCTTTGTGTACATCTGCTGTAACATTCCTCATTATATTTTCGGTATACAAGTTAAATAAGTAAGGTGACAATATGCACCCCTGACGGACCCCTTGTTTTATGTCAAACCAAGTTGTTGTTGTTTCACCATTTATTCTTATTACTGCCTGTTGGTCTAGATACAGCAGTAATATTAATTGTATCACATGTGTTGGAAATCCCATTTTTTCCATTATTTCCCAAAGTTTCTGATGTTGTACAAAGTCAAATGCTTTTGAACAGTGTATAAAAATAAATATAGATTCACATTAAATTCTCTGCATTTCTCTATTATTTATCTTATGTTGAAAATTTGATTTTTTTGTTCCTCTTCCTTGTCTAAAACCAGCTTGGACCATATTGACTTCTTCTATTTTCATACGAAGTCTGCATATTATGATTTTTAATAGAATTTTACTGGTATGACTAATCAGTGCAACAGTTCTGTAGTTTGTTCATAATTTCAAGTTATCATTTTGTCGGCAATGGTATGAATACAGTTCTTTTCCATTCTTTTGGCCAAGTACCTGAAAACCATATCTTTTTACATAGCGCATGATAGAGTGTAGCACATCCCTTTCCTCCTGCTTTAAGAAGTCCAGCCGTTATCTCATCATATCCAAGTTTTATGCCCATAAAACTTCTTCTATTGTCAGTTCGGGTTCTTTCTCCTCCAATAATAATTCACACTGTTGATTTTCGCCTTCACAGTCAGTTGTATCTCTACAATATTCCTTCCATCTTTCTAGAATTTCCTCTGTTTGTATCAGGGTCTTCCCCATCTCACCACAAATTACATTTAGCTTAGGTGCGACACTTCTTGTCAATATCTTCATTTCTTTAAACGTTTCACTATCTTTTCCGCACTACTGATGTCCTTTCATTCTTTCACAAAAATCTTGTATCTATTGTTTTTGTCTTTTCGTATATTTATTATTCTTTCTTTTGTTAAAGATTTATATTCCTCCCTGTTGTTATTTGTCAGTTTCCATTGCGTCTTCATTTCTCTACGTTGTTTTATTATTTCTAATGTGTCTGTTGTAATCCATTCCTTTTTTTTTTAGGTGTTTTCTTTATTCAGACAATATCTTTAGCTGCCGTTAATAAGATATCTCTGGCCTGCGTAGCCAGTTCATCAGGTGTCATCTCCTCCTGTACAGCCATCAGTGGCACACATCGGTTTTCACTTCTATACTATATTGTTCTGGTATTTTTGTAAGATAAAAAAAATGTGGTCTTAACCCCTAGCTATCTTTAACTTCATGTCTGGTATTAATAACTCATGGTCCAATACACAGTCGGCATCTGATAGAGTTTTTGCTTAAGTTATACTTGATCTCCACCTTCTTTGCACTAAAATGTAATCTATTTGATTCTTGGTTTTCCCATCAGGTGATGTCCATGTGTAAAGTCTTCTTAGATGTTGTTTAAAAAGTGTGTTAGCAATCATTAGCTCATTTTCCATAGAAAACGCCACTAGATTGTCACCTGCCTCATTTCTGTGTCCTATACTAAATATTCCCAAAACATATCCTTCGTCTTCTATTCTTTATTTACCAATCTTTGCATTAATATCGACATTATTAATACAGTATAATTTTTCGTATCTGGTCTATCGTCTTTTGCAGTGTGTTATAAAAGTATTCTACTTCCTCTCCTTCTGCAGCTGATGTAGGTGCATATATCTGGATAATTGTTACATGTATAGGAGTGTCTCTAAGTTTGATAGTGAGGATTCTGTCACTTACTAATACGTTGTAATGTAATAATGCTTTTGATGTTAATTTGTCCAAGTAAAAAATCACTCCATTTTTTCATCCTAATTCTCCACCACAGTATATAAAGATACCATAATTTTCTCTCTTGAAGTGTCCTGATCATTCCCATCAATGTTTGCAGATTCTCAAAATGTGTATCTCCATTCTTTCCATCTCGTCACTTATTATTTGGTACTTTCCCTCATACATACTTCTTACATTCCATGTTCCTGCTCTTATTTTTCTTTTCAGTCTGATGCAGGGGTTTTCCTTAGTAACACCGTCAGGATTTTGTCCGTCATCACAATTACTAGTACTGACCTTTGTCTCACATTTTTCTCTAGCGTTAAAATTAAATTTGTATGGCCTGGGGGACTAACCAGCAGATATTTTCTCTGTCTGACCTTCCATGTTGCTGTTTGGATCTCTTGGTATATTTCCAGAAGGTAGTTTAATTAACTGGGCTATGAAGCAAAAACAGTAAAATCTAATATGTGCAGGAAATTCTTCTATAGAGAGCGGAACAACAACACAACTCCATAGACCCTAATGATTTCAATATTTCATGTCGTTCCAGCGCCTATGAAATACTTAGGCGGGGCATTAGCTCTTCTACTGTTCGTTTGCTTTATCTTTTGCCCTGTCTATGATGGTTACTAGTTCCTGCAGCTTTTTTGTTGTGCCGCCAAGTATAGCATCCTTGGTCTCATGATACTCTTCATACTGACAGCACGTGTTCCAATGCTTGTCCTTCTTCGCAGAGAGGGCTCTTTAGGTTCTCTGATACACCCCCATTTGTGTATATTAAAGTTTGTAGGCAGAAGGTCATAAGCAGCTCTGAAGATGAAACTGTTTCTCAAACGTGCCATTTCCCGTATGTCATCCCATGTTAGTGATCTCTGCAGGACTTCCTCCCATGTTGTCCATTGATCTTGCTGTGCCTATTGGACTGCCTTCTAGACCCCTTTTCATATTCTGTCTTACTTATTTCGCTGATGATCATATCCCTTTTTTTTTTTTTGCTTTAAAGGAGACCTTTGACCACGATGTAATTTCACCACAACCAAGTCCTTTTCCGTGGGCTTGGATGTGTTCATTTTTTTTGCTTCCCTAGCAGAGGTAACCTCCTCGCTTACTGTCAGTTTTCGCCAAGTTTTAAGCGTTGATCGCCTGCTACTACCACCAGATCGGTAGATTCTAGCAGCAAGTTTGCAAATTATGTCTTTCCTGCCGCGTATGCTTCAACCACAGATTTGAATGGCAGATACAGTTTGCTATTCTTGCAGCACAGTCCTACATCGGTTAACGGCTGCTGGCACGCCCAAACCACTTTCTCATGGACCCACTTATCTTTCTTTCGATTGTCTCTGCCGTGCTGGTGCTTATTTCGTAAATGATTAGTGGCCACATCAGTTTTGGGATTAGTATGAACTGGAGACGCCATATCTCGAACTTCCCCCTGTAGTCTGCTTGTGTTTAAGATGTCCAGTCCATTCTGTGCCACTTCTGTGATCTGCTTCATCTGGTTTACCGTGATTATTGTATTAATACAGATTAAACGGAAAAATGAAATTAAGCCAAGAGTAGTTAATACTTCAGTCAGATTCATCCATAAAGATGTAGTATGAAGATAAATAATAACCCTTTCACAGTGTCCATGGTACTTAACAACACACACACATACACACGCGCGCGCGCACTCACACATATACGGTTTTCTTCCGTTCACAATAATGTTCTGCACATTATGTTAACAATTTGTTTAAAAAATATACATACCTGTGCCTTCATTCAAACATTGTTAGAAATAAACAGACATAACAAGCGACAGATGAGAGGAACGTAGAAATAATAAATATGTGCTCATTTCATCGTCTATTATTAGATTTTTGCTTTCTTAATATTCTGTGTCAAACTTCTGACATTTTCTAGACATTCGGTGCATTTCTCTGGAATTTCTGGTGTACCCCTTGCAACAGATGTGAAAACATGTTTGTCGGAGTTTAATTACAGGATGACTGGTACAGTGCCTTTTGTCGATTATTTGTTTTACTTTGTATTTTCGTCGATAGTGCTGTTGTGAAAAGAGAGTTTCTGATGCAGCTGCTGGCTGAGTCTTTAATCACGTTCCGCTTGAGGAACTGTCTCCTAGACTTTATCTTTATTCCAATTAATTTTTTTAAATGGTAAAAATGTGAATTGACTCCCATAGAATTACAGCAAATAGATATAAATGCTACATGATGCAAATGAGAGCAGAGAATGTATAAATCATTAAATGAAAGCTCACAACAACAAAAAAAAACAATTTAACTAAGCCAAATCAAAATTTTCTCATTTATTATCATATTCTATGCTTTTCTACTCTGTATTATGTTGATTGATTAGACTAACGGGAGTTCTAGGGCTATAAATTTAGTCAGTCTGTTAGAGAGAACAATATTGTGCGAGTAAGCTCACGAGTTACACCATCTCTTCTACATTCTGTATATTCATTGCATTACATAGAGAGACCCCCCCCAAAAAAAAAAAAAACCTGCTAAATAAACCGTTGACAATTTACATGCAACAAGAAATATTCACTTAATGAAAAGCTATAGGCAAGCTTGACTATGAATTTTTACTTTTATTAACTAGCAGAAGCTGTACAAATATAAGCATATGTAACTAGTACAATTGCAAGTTGTTGTTTATGTTAAGGAGATAAAAGTGTACGGTACATACAGAAGGTATTAGCGGTCAATGCTGACAAACCGATGCGTCGCCAGCATTAGAAATGATATAACGAAGACGGATTAGAATGATATAACGAAGACGGATTAGAATGATATAACGAAGACGGATTAGA
This sequence comes from Achatina immaculata, assembly GCA_009760885.1. Taxonomy (NCBI): domain Eukaryota; kingdom Metazoa; phylum Mollusca; class Gastropoda; order Stylommatophora; family Achatinidae; genus Lissachatina; species Lissachatina immaculata. Next base: position 6,091,983 of record CM019701.1, read on the forward strand.
ATGATATAACGAAGATGGATTAGAAATGATATAACGAAGATGGATTATAAATGATATAACGAAGACGGATTAGAAATGATATAACGAAGATGGATTAGAAATGATATAACGAAGACGGATTAGAATGATATAACGAAGATGGATTAGAAATGATATAACGACAATAGATTAGAAATGATATAACGACGATGGATTAGAAATGATATAACGACGATGGATTAGAAATGATATAACGAAGACGGATTAGAAATGATATAACGAAGACGGATTAGAAATGATATAACGAAGATGGATTAGAAATGATATAACGAAGACGGATTAGAAATGATATAACGAAGACGGATTAGAAATGATATAACGAAGATGGATTATAAATGATATAACGAAGATGGATTAGAATGATATAACGAAGATGGATTAGAAATGATATAACGACAATAGATTAGAAATGATATAACGAGGATGGATTAGAATGATATAACGACGATGGATTAGAAATGATATAACGAAGACGGATTAGAAATGATATAACGAAGACGGATTAGAAATGATATAACGAAGACGGATTAGAAATGATATAACGAAGATGGATTAGAAATGATATAACGAAGACGGATTAGAAATGATATAACGAAGATGGATTAGAAATGATATAACGAAGATGGATTATAAATGATATAACGAAGATGGATTAGAAATGATATAACGAAGATGGATTAGAAATGATATAACGACAATAGATTAGAAATGATATAACGACGATGGATTAGAAATGATATAACGACGATGGATTAGAAATGATATAACGAAGACGGATTAGAAATGATATAACGAAGACGGATTAGAAATGATATAACGAAGATGGATTAGAAATGATATAACGAAGACGGATTAGAAATGATATAACGAAGACGGATTAGAAATGATATAACGAAGATGGATTATAAATGATATAACGAAGATGGATTAGAATGATATAACGAAGATGGATTAGAAATGATATAACGACAATAGATTAGAAATGATATAACGAGGATGGATTAGAAATGATATAACGACGATGGATTAGAAATGATATAACGAAGACGGATTAGAAATGATATAACGAAGACGGATTAGAAATGATATAACGAAGACGGATTAGAAATGATATAACGAAGATGGATTAGAAATGATATAACGAAGACGGATTAGAAATGATATAACGAAGATGGATTAGAAATGATATAACGAAGATGGATTATAAATGATATAACGAAGATGGATTAGAAATGATATAACGAAGACGGATTAGAAATGATATAACGACAATAGATTAGAAATGATATAACGACGATGGATTAGAAATGATATAACGACGATGGATTAGAAATGATATAACGAAGATGGATTAGAAATGATATAACGACGATGGATTAGAAATGATATAGCGACGATGGATTAGAAATGATATAACGACGATAGATTAGAAATGATATAACGAAGATGGATTAGAATTATTTCCTTGCTAATTAATAAGTATCTTCCTGTGAAAGGAAGTTCTAAATGTTTATAATATATGTTTTATATATAGTCTTATTAAGTGTGGTAATATATATTTTCATATATGTATACAAATATAATATTAGCCATAATAATATAAATGTGATAGTGCTAGGTAAAAGTTGGTACACATAACTGAATTTGAATGTCTCGCTTGTATTCCTAGGTTTTAGTTTATGACAGAGTTTTCGCTTTTATCTGGTAGAAGGCAGGAACTATACAAAGCTTGGGCGAGGAACTGTCAGGTTCCAGGCGCACGTGGACAGTGAAATCGCGCCCATCTTGGGTATAAAAGACACTTTCAACGGGGTGCAACGTTTTTACAAATAGGAACCCACGAAAACTTTGTTCAGTAAAGTACAGTAAAGTATTATACCTCGATAAAAGCATCTTTTAGACGAGAGAGAAAGAAAAATGACAAGAGAACCACCTGGGACTTGAACCACGGAGTCCAGTAAGCACAAGCAGCCGTCTGGCCACGAGAGAACAGCTCATTAACGAATTTCATCTGTCTAGGGCCCTAGAGTGTTCAATTACTTCAAGGCAGTACAGTATCCGCTGTACAGATATTACCGCCAAGAAGAAGCTTTCCAGGTAACTGGGATCCACCATGAGGGCCTAGTGTAAAAGGTTTGTTAGAGATTGTATCATTGAGTTTTGATTGTAGATATTGTTCTTAGTGAGTCAGTCTGTAGTTATAAATGTTTTAATGTGAAAATGTATTGTTCTTTTATTTTGATAACGGATACATGAGGCTGTTAAGTTGGTCATTACGACTGTAGAGTTTATATATGAGTAAATGTAGCAGATGGAGATGATTGTCTTCATGTCATGCACTGTCATAGTATGACATGGTAACGATGTCATGTATTATCATAGTATGACATAGTAACAATGTCATGTATTATCACAGTATGACACGGGAGCAATGTCATGCATTGTCATATTATGACGTGGTAACAATGTCATGCATTGTCATATTATGACGTGGTAACAATGTCATGTATTGTTATGGTGTGACACGGTAACAGTGTCATGCGTTGTTATGACATGACACGGTAAGAATGTCATGCATTGTCATAGTATGACACGGTAACAATGTTATGATATTTGGTCCCATGGTGTATAAAACTCTAGGCAAATTTCTGCGGGTGTCTCAGATTCGAGGTAAAATACTTGCTTGACTGTAGTTGATTGGGTGCTAGTGACCAGTGGCTTTGTAATTAGATGCAGTTCTAGTCAAGGGAAGAAGTCATCTTGGCACGGTTACTTGTCTGAAGCCTTGTGTCTGCTAATGTTCAAGGAAAAAAAATGATCGTAGAACGTAAGATGTTTGATGGTGGGTCTGGAATTACTTGGGATGCTTGTGTGAATGTTTATGTAATAAAATTAACCTCTGTGTTAAATAAGACATTTGTCTCTTATTGTTTGTTTCAGGTAAGACATTTTCTGCGTTTTTCTCCTAATTATCCATTAGTTTGTCTTCGCTGTTATTTTCGTTTTGCATTTTCTTCACGTCCCTGTCATTCTGGTTACCTCCACATTCCTTTGTTCGCATTGTCATCACTCTGACATGCCAACATCCTGGAATGGACTCACTACCTGTGTCATCTGACAGAACTGTTTGGGTCATCTGACAGAACTATTTGGGTCATCTGACAGAACTATTTGTGTCATCTGACAGAACTATTTGTGTCATCTGACAGAACTATTTTGTGTCATCTGACAGAACTATTTGGGTCATCTGACAGAACTATTTGGGTCATCTGACAAAACTGTTTGGGTCATCTGACAGAACTATTTGGGTCATCTGACAGAACTATTTTGTGTCATCTGACAGAACTATTTGGGTCATCTGACAGAACTATTTGGGTCATCTGACAAAACTGTTTGGGTCATCTGACAGAACTATTTGGGTCATCTGACAGAACTATTTTGTGTCATCTGACATAACTATTTGGGTCATCTGACAGAACTATTTGGGTCATCTGACAGAACTGTTTGGGTCATCTGACATAACTATTTGGGTCATCTGACAGAACTATTTTGTGTCATCTGACAGAACTATTTGGGTCATCTGACAGAACTATTTGGGTCATCTGACAAAACTGTTTGGGTCATCTGACATAACTATTTGGGTCATCTGACAGAACTATTTTGTGTCATCTGACATAACTATTTGGGTCATCTGACAGAACTGTTTGGGTCATCTGACATAACTATTTGGGTCATCTGACAGAACTGTTTGGGTCATCTGACAGAACTGTTTGGGTCATCTGACAGAACTATTAGGGTCACATGATATAACAATAAGAGACAAATGTCTTATTTAACACAAACGTTAATTTTATTATATAAGCATACACGCTTGCATAAATACGAAAATCAGGATATTTAAGAGTAATGCTCTAAGTGTAGGAAAGGACACTCTATGGAAGTGAATGCTGGAAAATCAACAAAACCATAGAAAACAAGTTGAATTCTTTCCAGACTAAATGTTTACGAAGAATTAGAAAAATATTTTGGCCAAACACCATAAGAAATAACATCTTATTAGCAGAAATGCAGATGAAGCCACTGACAACAATTATTGAGGAAAGACGCTGGCGATGGTTGGGACATGTGCTCCGTATGACTGATAACTCACTATCAAAAACAGCACTAAGATGGACACCACAGGGGAACAGAAGTAAGGGTAGACCAAAAGAGACATGGAGAAGAACAACAGAGAGGATGTTGAGCAATAGAGGGCTCACCTGGGCAAGAGCAGAAAAAAAGGCAAAGGACAGGCATTTGTGGAAAACCCTTGCGGAAGCCCCATGTGCCCTGGGCACTTAAGGTTCAGAGAGAGAGAGAGAGATACACGCTTGCACCCCAAGTAATTCCGGACCCACCATCAAACATCCCACGTTTTACGATCATTCCTTCCTTGAACATTAGCAGACATAAAGTCTCAGACAAGTAGCCGTGCCAAGATGACAGATCAACTTCCTCCCTTGACTAGAACTACATCTAATTATAAAGCCACTGGCCAGTCGTACCCAATCAGCTAGGATCAGTTAAGTATTTTACCTCGAATCTGACTCTGTAAGTTGGTACACCCGCGGAAATTTACCTAGAGTTTTACACACCAAGGGATGAAATATCATAACACTGTTGCCGTGCCATACTATGACAATACATGACATTGTTACCGTGTCACACTATGACAGTACATAATATTGTTATTATGTCATACAGTAACAATACATGACATTGTTACCGTGTCACACTATGACAGTACATAATATTGTTATTATGTCATACAGTAACAATACATGACATTGTTACTGTATCACACTATGACAGTGCATGACATGAAGACGATCGTCTCCATTTGCTACATTTACTCTAATTGCTAAAATCTACAGTCGTAATTAATAACGTAACAGCCTCATGTATCAGTTATCAAAAGAAGAGATCAAGACATTTTTAACATTAAAAACAAATTACAATTACAGGCTGACTCATTAAGAACAATATCTACAACCAAATCTCATAATTATACAATCTGCTGCCAAACTTTTATTCATACTACACTAGCATACTGTTAGTGAAACAAAATGTACTCGTAAGCAACACAGCGGATTCCGGTATCGGGGAAATCTTTCTCTTGGTTGGGACACCCTGACAGTGGACTTTGTAACATGTTGAAAATGTCCTTTAAACCCAAGAAAGGCACGATTTTTCGGTCCACCTGAGTCAGTAACCGAACGATTCCCCAGCCCCAGCTTTGCATAGTTACTGCTCTCTACCAAGGAAAACTAATCTGTCCTGAGCTAAAACCTAACAATGCAAACGAGACGTTCAAATTAAGATACTTGTGTCAAATTTTACCTAGCACTGTCAAATGTATATTGTTTTTATTATTTGATTAATAAAACTATCTAGCATGATAGTTCTATATGTATATGAGAATAAAAGAGCGAAAACATTTAGAACATTTTTTCAAAAGATTTATGTCACATTTCCGCTATGATGTTATAATAAAGATTAGCTCGAAAACATAATAAATGTTCTCTTACAAAGTTTATTGTATATACGAGATATCAGTCAGTCATTTGCATGTCCCTTGCGGAACTTTGCCTCCCTAACAGCTCTCCTGTAGGCCTCTCGGTTGTAAGCAAGATGCCCTGCTGTTGATGTGTCCGTTTGCAGATCATCAACGATGTCTTGCAGCCATCTTCGCCTTGGTCTTCCTTTCTTTCTTTTCCCCATTATGTATTCTTCTAAGACGGTCTTCTCTAAATTCTCATGACATTTAATATTTAAGTTTTTTCTCTTGTTAATAATCTTTACTAGCAACCATCTTCAATATTAAATTCTTCTAGTATGGATATATTTGTTCTATTTTTGTGTCCGTGCTATTTATATATAAATATATAAATATAAATAGTTATAATGGAAGATTCAAGAAGATTAATGCACAGTTATTCCCTTTGAACGGTAAAAATATTTTTAATGTACTATCTTTATAAAAATTAGAAGTTTGAAACAGTTACAAGTAAACTTACCAACTAGACCGGAAAGAGACAGAGTATTTAAGTGTCCGATTTTCGCTACGTTTGTAGAAAAGTTATTGACATAAGAAGAATAAATTTATTATTTCATTCGCCAATGTGTATCCAAATAAACTGTTACAGTGATTGGTACCATAACATTAATATCATCATCATCATCATCAGGTGCCGTGCCGACTGGCGTTGGCTATTATGCTTCTCCAGAGTACCCGATCCTTCATGCAGGCCATCAGCTCAGTTGGTGATCTCCTCTCACACCATCCCGTCAGACTGTCCAGTATCATTTCTCTTGGTCTTCCTCTTGATCTTCTTCCTTCTATTTTTCCTGTTGTTATAATATTTTCAATGCCCCCTCTTCTCATTGCATATCCTATGAAAGTACATTGTCTCTCTCTTATCTTTCTGACAAGGTTTGCATATTAAGGTTTGCACATTAATATACATTTACCCATTCTCATTAGTAAGAAAGAAACTGTTATTGTACTACCAGTATACAGATTAGAACTTTAAACTATTTAGAAGTAAACTTACGATCTACAGTAGGAAAAAAATAAATACACAGAGTGACATATTTACGACATGCATGAAAAAAGTAATAATAGTTGTATATTTGCAAAGCTCACTGTATATAAATATAAACAGTTGTTTTCGGGGGCATTAAAAGATCACTTCACAGTTTACAATTATAATCTGTATGGAAAATACTTTCAGCAATAGTATCGTTGTAGAGATGAGAAATCTATTGACAAAATTCAATTAGTCGATATTAATTTTTTTCAAAATAACACAAGCTGGATCAAATCGGCATCTATGATGGAAGGTAAGGCTGAATTTAAGGAAAAACTGCGCAGCTTTTCAATAATAAAATGATTTACTGTTCTTCTGGCTGACTGCACCAGTACAAATGAACTACAATCAGCAACGACAGACTTTCCTCAGCAAAACAGATGCTTATAAAATCCATTGCACAAATACCAACCAATCTTCAGTCAGGCTCCCTTTCTAGTATTTGCTAAGATGCAGTTTCATCGCAGTGGTCCCTAAGCCATAATAATCTTAACATTCTCGGCTACATTTTTTAAAAACGAAATTAAAGATTATTATCATAAACAAAGATCTCCAGCACATTATAAGTATCATTTAACTTATGGAAGAAGAAGTTGGTGGACCCATGTTATCTTTGAGAATCAAAACACTACACTCATTGAAGCAGTCATTTTAGCTAACGTATTTTCAGACTGGATAATAAGAGCTTTGCAGTTGGCATGTAACATAAAAAAAGATATCAGAAAATAGGGTTTTGAAATCGAAAACATTATAAATAGTTGCATAATCATAAATATTTTGGCCACATTAAACGTCATGATAATTTAGAGACGACCGTATTGGAAGGATACATAATAGGAAAAAGAAAAAGAGGAAGACCGAAACGAAGATGGCTGCAAGACATCGTTGATGATCTGGAAATGGATGCAGCAGCAGCAGGCCATCTTGCTCACAACCGAGAGGCCTACAGGAGTGCTGTTTGGGAGGCAAAGTTCCGCAAGGGACATGCAAAGGAATGAATGATGCATAATCATAGGAAGAGTTGCTTCCCTTGACATAGCGCGTGTAAGTGAGGGTCACCGCAGAGTGCTGGTTCTTTGATGCTATTTCATTGAAACCAACGTTCCCTAGCTAGAGTGCACATGATGATAATTACGATGATGCATACCACTGTACACTAAGTCGAATGTAGACACCAAACGTTGACACGGAATGTATAAAACGCGCTTCAGCAATGTCCAGCGTTACCGTATAAGTGAAAACTAACGTAGCCATATTTTTCCATCTTGCATCCTTTCCGTGCCGTTAAACGTCACATAGGGCCCGCATGTTATTTCGCCAAGTTGTCCTGTCTTCGGCGAGTTTTTCAATCTCATCAAGGGATGTTATGCCCACTTAACTGGCTTCTCTTAACAATGTTCTCTTTAGAGTTTCACGTGGTCGACCTCTTTTTCCTCGGCCTGTTGTGTTCCATTTGATTGTTTCTTCTCATCACATGACCGATATATGTCCATCTTCTTTTTCTGATCAGCCATGAGACAGGTTGCTGTTTGCTCATCTGTCTGCTTTCTTCGTTGTTCTTGAATTCGTTCCACTTTATACCGAGTATAAAGGTACATTTATAAAGGTACATCCTTAGGCATTTGTTTTCGAAAGAGTCTAATTTCTTGTCTATTTCTTTAGTTGTTTTCCAGCTTTCACATGCATAAACGAGGGTGGATATTACATTTGAATTGAATAGTCTTAACTTAGTTTTTGTGCTTATAACATTTGAGTGCCATATGTTCTCAAGATTCCTGAAGGTCAATGCTTCTTTTGCAATTCAAATTCTAACTTCCTTTCTTTTGTCAACATCCTGGTCTATGTAGCTGCCGAGATATGCAAAATGGTTTGCTTCTTCAACAGCTGTTCCTTCCGTGTATATATGTCCTTCTTGGTTAATGGTTAATGTTCTTTATTTAAATTTCATTATTTTTGTTTTATCCTTGTTAATTTCAAGTCATATTTTACTAGCCATTGAAGACAGGGTATGTGTTTTTACTTGCAATGATTTCACGTTATCACTGAAAAGAGTTACGTCATCTGCAAAATTAAGATCTTCTAGTTGGGTCTCTCATATACCGAATCAATGCCCGTTTTGCCTTTGCAACATTTTTTCATTATGAAGTCTCTGGCAATTTCAAAAAGCAAGGGAGATAGTATACATCTTTGTTTCATGCTTCTTTCAAACTGGACCCATTCGCTCATTCCTTCTTCTGTGTTGACAACCTTAGATGGTATTCCGTATAGTCTTATATATATATATATATATATATATATATATATATATTCTTATATCATATATCCTTCCCGTGCCGTTAAACGTCACATAGGGGAGTTCAGAAAATCTGCAATGTGCAAACTTTTAAATGCCGTAATCTACTGAGATAACACAGATTAAAGCGAATTACAAATATCTACTGATATAACAGAAACTAAAATGAATTACAAATATCTACTGAGACAACACAGACTAAAATGAATTACAAATATCTACTGAGATAACACAGACTAAAATGAATTTGAATATCTACTGAATAAGAAAAAATTAACACATCCATTATTTTATTATCGTCTGCCAGTTTGTTTGTTGCAAATAAAAGGAGTCAGGTGCAGTTAAACGAAATGATGAAAAAAAATCTGACAATATAAGATGTCTGAGATGTCAATCAAAGCCGACCTCTAATTCCTGCGACTTTACCAGGGACACGCCTTCTTCTTCTTCTTCTTTTTCTTATTCTTCTTCTTCTGCTTCTTCTTCTTCTTCTTATTCTTATTCTTCTTCTTCTTCTTCTTCTTCTTCTTATTCTTCTTATTCTTCTTACTCTTCTTCTTATTCTTATTCTTCTTCTTCTTCTTCTTCTTCTTCTTCTTCTTCTCCTTCTTCTTCTTCTTCTTCTTCTTCTTCTTCGATATCACTAGAATTGGGAGCTGGTGTTCTTCGCAGTCGATGCGGTGAGGATGATGAGGCAGAGCATATAGTACCAACTTGGAAGTGGGTTATGAGGCTATTATTTCAGTCCTTGACTAGAGTTAAAAGGCCCGGGGTGTGTATTGCTTCTTTAGCAAACTCCACCACCACGATGACTATGGCGATCCCTGCGACTTTAGCCAGACTAGGGCCTGTTACTTGGGGTCGTTCCCCCCCCCCCCCCCCAGAGGTGGGACAGAATTTTTTTTTTTTTTAAATCGGATCTGATTCGTCAACCCTGACTGAATCATGTCAGTTAAGGGTCATTCAATAGCAAATAGAAAAGTGTGTCCGCTTCTGCAATCCCCATCCCCATACCCCCGCCCTAACCAAAATAAACAATACATAAATAAATAAATAAATAAAACGGAACTTCGGTATAAGAAAGTGAAAAAAATGGCAGAAAACAGGCATTTTGTCAGATATATAACTGAAAGTTAAGGACGCATTTCAACAGCGGCATCAGATGAGGCTTACGGATTCTAGGCTTACGGATTCTAGGCTTACGGATTCTAGGCTTACGGATTCTAGGCTTACGGGTTCTAGGCTTACGGATTCTAGGCTTACGGATTCAAGTAAATCAGTTCTAACAAAACATATATTACCTTTACATTACACAAATAATTTACGTAGTACAGGTGAATGGAGTATTTTTTTCACACTGATCAACTTCGATAGAGCACACGTGCTTCATCATCATCGTCATCATCATCGTCATCATCATCATCGTCATCATCATCATCATCGCTTGTCACTCCCTTGAGAGCATAGACAACGGATAAAGGCTCCCAAGTCATCCTTGTGTACACTTGCCCGGTGATAAATCTACAAATTGAGATGAAATTGGGCAGGGATATGACCACACCCAGCTGAAACCCACAAATCCGTGGGCTAATGTTCTACCGCACTGGGTGGCCAGGCTCAAACCCATCTAACCGACAACTCAGGATTTCCCCTCCAAGGATACTCTATGCCAGTAATGAAGCAAATCACATACAACCATATAATCTCCTGACATGCAATAAACATTACCAAGTCAGGCAATTAAATCAATCAATATTTTATTACCAACACTATATATCAACGCCACGAAGACATTGCACTACAAAGGACATAAATATGTATCATCATGAGTGTAATAAGCATGGCATCAATATAATGTATAACTCTCTAAGTATCAACTGAAATCATATGGACCCAATTGGCCTGGGCTCTCTTGGCCCTCATAGTGCAATACGCACATTCTTCTAAATTGGGCCATAGCACTTATTAACATGGCAACTACTGCAGTTCTTATGAATCTCATATCTCCCCTTGTGCTACTGCACTGAATTATCACACGTATCTCCCCTTTGTGCCAATGCACTGAGTTATCACACATAATTCCCCCCCCCCCTCATGCCCATGCACTGAATTACCACACAGAGCTGCCGTATATAGTGCCTCATCTCAAGAAATTATCATGCGCTAATGCACATCATTGATTGTATAGTTGCTGCTTTTGTGCCTCACCTCCCATTTCCAGGAATTAATATGTGCTAATGAACATCATTGATTGTCCAGCTGCTGCTATTGGGTTATGTATCTCCTGATACCACTGGCATAGTATTAACCATGCGAATGAACATATGATGGACCTTGATGTGTGCCCATCCAAAATATATAACGAATTTCAGTAGGAATCAGAGAATCTCCACATAAGACGAGAAAGACATAATCCACAGCACGTTATGATTCCACAATACATTATCAATAGTAGCAGGTCGGTTGGGCTAAGTATTTAAGATAATCATAAGCACAGACGAAACAAAACTAAGGCCCCGCCATGTCCTCAGGCTCTCTCTCTCTCTCTCCCGTCACGCATTCCTCGACTAAGTCTTCATACGTTCGGATAACGTGAGCGAAGACGTTCCGCCCATAAGCCCTACACTCTTACGAGCTTCGCGTGCTCGCTCACACCTATTCTTGGAATTATTCTCTACTTCCTTCCATGTGTATCCCGTGTCTCTGAGCACTGTTATAACTTCTCTTCTCCAAATAAGTATGGGTCTTCCTCGTTTTGAATTTCTTTGAGGATTCCATGTCAGTGCTTGTCTTGCTATGCTGGTGTTAGGATTTCTCAGGTTGTGGCTAATCTACCTCCATTTCCTAGACATGATTTTGTAGGTTAATAGGTTACTGTCCTGCCTTTTCCCAGACCTCCTCGTTCTTGATTTTGTCCTGCCATTTAATGTTTAAAATCCTCCTCAAGCAGTAGTTCATGAATGTTTGTATCCTCTGTTGTATTGTCTTGGTCATAACCCATGTCTCCGAACCATATAGCAGGACAGTCTTTACGTTTGTATTGAAAAGCCTAAGTTTGGTTCCTGTTTTGATGTTCTTAGATGACCATATTTTGTTAAGTTGGTTAAATGCTGTCCTGGCTTTGGTTATTCTAGTATGAATACATGAGCTCCTAGAATTCTGATTATTTCAACTTTTGTATAGTAAAAACTGAGTATATTTCATTCGACTGACTCTACTTTAATAAATTAAAATACACAATACATACTCAGTGCAGGTGCCACAGGATCTGAGAAAATAAATTATATATCACATTGTAAATGGATTAATGACAAGAAATTATCTTTTAAACTTTAATATATTTAAATTAGTTAGAACAAAAATTGTAACTGTATCAGAATTTGATTTGTGGCATTGTGGCCATTTGTGTCGACAAAAAGTGCTAGAATCAGCTACGAGGGGTGATTGATAAGTTCTCAGCATAAGGTATCAATAATTGAAACACACAGTTGATATTAGGTGCATTTGTAGATCAGGTTAATATAAGATTAAACACCAAGTGTCAAGAAGTTAACTGCAACCAATTTTTTTATCGGCTACTGAATTGTTAAGGGGTTGCAGAAATTGAGAAAATGGATACAATTTCTCATTGAGCAGTCATTCGCTACCTCTGCATCAAGGGCTTATCATCGAAGGAGATCCAAGAGGATATGGCGGAGACTATAGGGGAGAGTGCCCCTTCTTACAGTACAGTAAAGAAATGGGCAGGTCAATTCAGACATGGAAGGGAGAGTCTGGAAGATGATCCGCGTCCAGGAATACCAAGAACGGTAACCACCGATGAAACCACAGGCAGAATCCATGAGATGTTAATGAAGGATCGACGATTAACTGAGTAGTACATTGCTACTGAGTTGGGCATCTCCTAGGAAAGTGTTCATGCCATTATTCACAATGATCTTCAAATGACAAAGGTCTCTGCTTGATGGGTCTCGAAATTTCTTGGAGCTGATCACAAACGACAGCGTCTCAACATGTCAAGAGACAATCTTGGCCATTTTTCTGCAGATCCTGAAAAGTTTCTTCAGCAATTTGTGACTATGGATGAGACATGGGTTCATCATTTTCAACCAGAAACCAAAGAACAGTCAAAGCAGTGGAAACATCATGGATCCTCACCTCCAAAGAAAGCAAGGGTGGTTCTGTCTGCAGGCTAAGTGATGGCTTCAATCTTTTGGGATTCAGAAGGTGTGCTTTTGGTAGACTATCTTCAAAAGGGCAGAACGGTCATCGGGGCCTAATACACTTTTCCTTCAGTTTGACCTGCAGTGCTTCACAAGATTAGCGTATTAGGCCCCGATGACCGTTCTGCCCTTTTGAAGATAGTCTACCAAAAGCACACCTTCTGAATCCCAAAAGATTGAAGCCATCACTTAGGGAAATTAATTAGAGGAGTCATCTTTCATCAAGACAATGGTCCAGTTCATAAGTCGGTGGTGGCAATGGCTACCATTCATGAATGCCGCTTCCATCTTCTTGAACATCCTCCTTATTCCTAAGATTTGGCCCCTTTGGTCTATTATATGTTTACCAAACTCAAAAAGGAGCTTAGTGGCTGGAAATGTACTTCAGATGATGACGTCATTCATACTGCAGACCACTTTCTACTGGCACAAGATGCTGACTTTTACAAAGAAGGGATCCGTATGCTCCAGGATCGCTGGACTAAACGTGGAAAGGGACTATGTTGAAAAATAACCCCAAAAAGATGTACATAAATAATCTGTTGTACCTTATGCCGATTAAATGAATGAACATTTCATAAATGCAGAGTTTTTTAGGAAAAAAGAAGTAATGTGATGTTTTTAGACACTGATTGTGGCTAGCTCACCATCGGCTAGGTCTAGATCCGCGCTACTTACCCCTACTTACCATCTAAGATGTGTAGATCTACTTGTCGATCTCGTATTGTGACTCCGTATTGCATTTCCGCTGAATGAATGTCTGAAATAACCTCCTAACTACTTCTCCAGTCGTCTAAATATGTCTAAATCTACTTAGAAAACATTCAGGAGCAGATGTGGTGAAGATATTGAGGCACACCATCGTGTCGGACTGGGAGCAGGTTACAGAAAGATAATTTTTTTCAGTCCCGGTGTGGAGCTACACAACAGGAATGTCTTTACTTTTCAGAAGGCTCCACCACCACAGGGATTATGGCGATCCATACGCATGTTACTGGGGGGTACCAACGGAGAGACAGGACAGGGTCTTGGTCAGCTGTGGTTCGCCAGGTCTGATGCTAGCTTGTCTGTCATGGGTCGTTGACTGTCATTTCTTCATATATTTTGATGTTGGTTGTCATGTTCAACTGTAAGACTTACACATATTTCTTTAACCCTTAGAACATGTTGAATATTTTTTTTTTCTTTTTTTGAGTACTACTATCACTTTATGGAAACATGCTTACCATCTAATTATGACAACAAAAGAGAACGTATTTCATGAAAAAATTCAGTAATACCTTTACGTTAAGGAACTTTAATGCAAAACAAAAACAACGAAACAAACAAACAAACAAACAAACAAACAACAACAACAACAACAAAACTGAAAACATTTCATTCACTGAAATGTCAGACATAACAGAGGTAAAGGGGAGAGAAAAAGGTGCATGAAGGCGCGATGTTTTTCTCTGGTGTTTTCAGCCATTCCTGAAAAAATAAGATTGATACTAGTACTGATTTCTTACATTATTTGAATACGCTGAATAAAGATTATGTGCCATGGACGCTTCCAAGGAATATGGTGTTGCTGCCCTTGTTTTCTTTGACCTGTCAGCGCACAAGAAGGTGATGTGGTCAAGGTCATGCATGGCTGCCTTTTTTCCCCACAGCTTTCACAAGAAATTGGGCACTCACTTTTTACAGCTGAGTGATTAGGCTCCCTGGTTGGATTCGAACAACAAATCATCGTCATGAGAGACTAGTGGACTAATCAATCTTAAGTCAGGCGCCCTTCCATCATTTGCTAAGATGCAGCTTCATCACACTGGTTCCTAATTTATGCTTTAAAAAAAAAAGAAACACAACATTACTGTAGCCGTAATGGACACCACATTTCCAACTCGTATCAAAATTTTATTTTACGGAATTAATGTTTAAATCTTTGCATGTTTTGCATGAAGAAACTTTAAGACTTTAACAATGAAATGATGTTCATTAAATTTGATTTGTACTTTCATTTTTTGCGACTGAGGGGGGCCTCCGTTTCAGTAAAGTGTATGGCCTCCTCTGGCCTGTATCAGAGAAGACATCTCCTTGTCATGGATCCGATTAGCCGTTGGATCTGTTGTTGTGGGATGGCTGCCCACTCTTCCTCTAGTGCAAGAGACCAACTGTCGGAGATTGGTTGGCGCCATATCTCGCTGGCGGACTTGTCCGTTGAGTTCATTCCATAAATGTTCTATTGGGTTCAAGTCTGATGACATGGATGGCCATGGAATGGTCTGGACGTTGTTGTCAACGAGGAACTGTGTAGTGAGTTGTCCCACATTAGGTCGATCGACCCCGCTTGCAGCCAGAAGTGGAAGGACGTGAGGACGAAGAATTTCAGCAACGTATCGTTGGGTATTCAGGCTTCCTTCAATTTGCACCAGGTCACTTCTTCCAAGGAAGCTGATCGTCTCCCACACAAGTACACCTCCATCATCATGTAGAGGAGCCTCAACCACGCAGTTCTGGGCGTAGCGCTCATGGACTCTGCGGTAAACTCTTCTCCATCTATCCTGTCGCTGGAGCAGAAAGAATGACTCATCACTAAACCAAACCCTTCTCCAATTATTCGCAACGGTCAACTGACGATGCTGGTTCGCCGACTGCAGTCGGTTCTGGTGATGCTGGTCCGCAAGAACAGGGCGTCTATAGGGTCTTCTAGCCCAAAGACCGGCGTCGTGCAGCCGGTTCCTGTCCGTTTGATCTGAAATTCGACGAGCTGCTGTCATTGACCGGACTGTTGAGGACGCAGATGTAAATCGACTCCTGAGCTGACACAGCCGTATGAAGCGGTCTTCGGCAGGAGTTGTGACTATGTGTCTTCTACTGTGTGGCTGGTCTGTGACTATGTGTCTTTTACTAAGAGGCTGGTCTGTGACTATGTGTCTTTTACTGTGAGGCTGGTCCGTGACTATGTGTCTTCTACTGTGAGGTTGGTCTGTGACTATGTGTCTTTTACTAAGAGGCTGGTCCGTGACTATGTGTCTTCTACTAAAGTGGCTGGTCTGTGACTATGAGGCTGGTCTGTGACTATGTGTCTTCTACTGTGAAGCTGGTCTGTGACTATGTGTCTTCTACTAAGTGGCTGATCTGTGACTATGTGTCTTCTACTAAGAGGCTGTTTTGTGACTATGTGTCTTCTACTGTGAGGTTGGTCTGTGATTATGTGTCTTCAACTGTTAGACTGGTCTGTGACTATGTGTCTTCTACTAAGTGGCTAGTCTGTGACTATGTGTCTTCTACTAAGTGGCTGGTCTGTGACTATGTGTCTTCAACTGTGAGGCTGGTCTGTGACTATGTGTCTTCCTCTGTGAGGCTGGTCGGTACTATGTGTCTTCTACTAAGTGGCTGGTCTGTGACTATGTGTCTTCTACTAAGTGGCTGGTCTGTGACTATGTGTCTTCTACTATGTGGCTGGTCTATGACTATGTGTCTTCTACTATGTGGCTGGTCTATGACTATGTGTCTTCTACTATGTGGCTGGTCTATGACTATGTGTCTTCTACTATGTGGCTGGTCTATGACTATGTGTCTTCTACTATGTGGCTGGTCTATGACTATGTGTCTTCTACTAGGAGGTTGGTCTGTGATTATGTGTCTTCAACTGTTAGACTGGTCTGTGACTATGTGTCTTCTACTAAGTGGCTAGTCTGTGACTATGTGTCTTCTACTAAGTGGCTGGTCTGTGACTATGTGTCTTCAACTGTGAGGCTGGTCTGTGACTATGTGTCTTCCTCTGTGAGGCTGGTCGGTACTATGTGTCTTCTACTAAGTGGCTGGTCTGTGACTATGTGTCTTCTACTAAGTGGCTGGTCTGTGACTATGTGTCTTCTACTAAGTGGCTGGTCTGTGACTATGTGTCTTCTACTATGTGGCTGGTCTGTGACTATGTGTCTTCTACTAAGTGGCTGGTCTGTGACTATGTGTCTTCTACTAAGTGGCTGGTCTGTGACTATGTGTCTTCTACTAAGTGGCTGGTCTGTGACTATGTGTCTTCTACTAGGAGGCTGGCCTGTGACTAAGTGTCTTAAACTGTGAGGCTGGTCTGTGACTATATGTCTTCTACTAAGTGGCTGGTCTGTGACTGTGTGTTTTCCACTAAGTGGCTGGTCTGTGACTCTGTGTCTTCCACTGTGAGGCTGGTCTGTGACTATATGTCTTCTACTGTGAGACTGGTCTGTGACTATGTGTCTTCTACTAAGTGGCTGGTCTGTGACTATGTGTCTTATAGTAAGTGGCTGGTCTGTGACTCTGTGTCTTCCACTGTGAGGCTGGTCTGTGACTCTGTGTCTTCTACTGTGAGGCTGGTCTGTGACTATGTGTCTTCTTCTAAGAGGCTGGTCTGTGACTCTGTGTATTCCACTGTGAGGCTGGTCTGTGACTATGTGTCTTCTACTAAGTGGCTGGTCTGTGACTATGTGTCTTCTACTAAGTGTCTGGTCTGTGACTATGTGTCTTCTACTAAGTGGCTGGTCTGTGACTATGTGTCTTCTACTAAGTGGCTGGTCTGTGACTATGTGTCTTCTACTGTGAGGCTGGTCTGTGACTATGTGTCTCCTACTGTGAGGCTGGTCTGTGACTATGTGTCTTCTACTAAGCGGCTGGTCTGTGAGTATGTGTCTTCTACTAAGTGACTGGTCTGTGATTATGTGTCTTCAACTGTTAGACTGGTCTGTGACTATGTGTCTTCCACTGTGAGGCTGGTCTGTACTATGTGTCTTCTACTAAGTGGCTGGTCTGTGACTATGTGTCTTCTACTAAGTGGCTGGTCTGTGACTATGTGTCTTCTACTACGTGGCTGGTCTGTGACTATGTGTCTTTTACTAAGTGGCTGGTCTGTGACTATGTGTCTTCTACTAAGTGGTTGGTCTGTGACTATGTGTCTTCCACTGTGAGGCTGGTCTGTGACTGTGTGTCTTCTACTAAGTGGCTGGTCTGTGACTATGTGTCTTCCACTTTGAGGCTGGTCTGTGACTATGTGTCTTCTACTAAGTGGCTGGTCTGTGACTATGTGTCGTGTACTAAGTGGCTGGTCTGTGACTATGTGTCTTCTACTAAGTGGTTGGTC
The DNA here is from genome assembly GCA_009760885.1 of Achatina immaculata. Classification (NCBI taxonomy): domain Eukaryota; kingdom Metazoa; phylum Mollusca; class Gastropoda; order Stylommatophora; family Achatinidae; genus Lissachatina; species Lissachatina immaculata. The sequence continues at coordinate 6,110,265 of CM019701.1, forward strand.
TGTGACTATGTGTCTTCCACTGTGAGGCTGGTCTGTGACTGTGTGTCTTCTACTAAGTGGCTGGTCTGTGACTATGTGTCTTCCACTGTGAGGCTGGTCTGTGACTATGTGTCTTCTACTAAGTGGCTGGTCTGTGACTATGTGTCGTGTACTAAGTGGCTGGTCTGTGACTATGGGTCTTCCACTGTGAGGCTTGTCTGTGACTATGTGTCTTCCACTGTGAGGCTGGTCTGTGACTATGTGTCTTCCACTGTGAGGCTGGTCTGTGACTATGTGTCTTCTACTAAGAGACTGGTCTGTGACTATGTGTCTTCTACTAAGAGGCTGGTCTGTGACTATGTGTCTTCTACTAAGAGGCTGGTCTGTGACTATGTGTCTTCTACTAAGAGGCTGCTCTGTGACTATGTGTCTTCTACTAAGAGGCTGGTCTGTGACTATGTGTCTTCTACTAAGAGGCTGGTCTGTGACTATGTGTCTTCCACTGTGAGGCTGGTCTGTGACTGTGTGTCTTCTATTGTTAGGCTGGACTGTGACTATTGTCATCTATTGTGAGGCTGGTATGTGACTATTGTTATCTATTGTGAGGCTGGTCTGTGACTATGTGTCTTCTACTGTGAGGCTGGTCTGTGACTATGTGTCGTCCACTGTGTGGCTGGTCTGTGACTATTGTCTTCTACTGTGAGGCTGGTCTGTGACTATTGTCTTCTACTAAGTGCTTGGTCTGTGAATATGAATCTTCTACTACGTGGTTCGTCTGTGACTATGTGTCTTCTACTGTGAGGCTGGTCTGTGACTATGTGTCTTCTACTGTGAGGCTGGTCTGTGACTATGTGTCTTGTACTGTGAGGCTGGTCTGTGACTATGTTTCTTCTACTAAGAGGCTGGTCTGTGACTATGTGTCTTCTACTAAGAGGCTGGTCTGTGACTATGTGTCTTCAACTCTGAGGCTGGTCTGTGACTATTTGTCTTCTACTGTGAGGCTGGTCTGTGACTCTTCTCCATCTATCCTGTCGCTGGAGCAGAAAGAATGACTCATCACTAAACCAAACCCTTCTCCAATTATTCGCAACGGTCAACTGACGATGCTGGTTCGCCGACTGCAGTCGGTTCTGGTGATGCTGGTCCGCAAGAACAGGGCGTCTATAGGGTCTTCTAGCCCAAAGACCGGCGTCGTGCAGCCGGTTCCTGTCCGTTTGATCTGAAATTCGACGAGCTGCTGTCATTGACCGGACTGTTGAGGACGCAGATGTAAATCGACTCCTGAGCTGACACAGCCGTATGAAGCGGTCTTCGGCAGGAGTTGTGACTATGTGTCTTCTACTGTGTGGCTGGTCTGTGACTATGTGTCTTTTACTAAGAGGCTGGTCTGTGACTATGTGTCTTTTACTGTGAGGCTGGTCCGTGACTATGTGTCTTCTACTGTGAGGTTGGTCTGTGACTATGTGTCTTTTACTAAGAGGCTGGTCCGTGACTATGTGTCTTCTACTAAAGTGGCTGGTCTGTGACTATGAGGCTGGTCTGTGACTATGTGTCTTCTACTGTGAAGCTGGTCTGTGACTATGTGTCTTCTACTAAGTGGCTGATCTGTGACTATGTGTCTTCTACTAAGAGGCTGTTTTGTGACTATGTGTCTTCTACTGTGAGGTTGGTCTGTGATTATGTGTCTTCAACTGTTAGACTGGTCTGTGACTATGTGTCTTCTACTAAGTGGCTAGTCTGTGACTATGTGTCTTCTACTAAGTGGCTGGTCTGTGACTATAAGTCTTCAACTGTGAGGCTGGTCTGTGACTATGTGTCTTCCTCTGTGAGGCTGGTCGGTACTATGTGTCTTCTACTAAGTGGCTGGTCTGTGACTATGTGTCTTCTACTAAGTGGCTAGTCTGTGACTATGTGTCTTCTACTAAGTGGCTGGTCTGTGACTATGTGTCTTCTACTAAGTGGCTGGTCTGTGACTATGTGTCTTCTACTAGGAGGCTGGCCTGTGACTAAGTGTCTTCCACTGTGAGGCTGGTCTGCGACTATATGTCTTCTACTAAGTGGTTGGTCTGTGACTGTGTGTCTTCTACTAAGTGGCTGGTCTGTGACTATGTGTCTTCCACTGTCAGGCTGTTTTGTGACTATGTGTCTTCTACTGTGAGGTTGGTCTGTGATTATGTGTCTTCTACTAAGAGGTTGGTTTGTGACTATGTGTCTTCTACTAAGAGGCTGGTCTGTGGCTATGTGTCTTCTACTAAGAGGCTGGTCTGTGACTATGTGTCTTCCACTGTGAGGCCGGTCTGTGACTATGTGTCTTCCACTGTGAGGCTGGTCTGTGACTATGTGTCTTCCACTGTGAGGCTGGTCTGTGACTCTGTGTCTTCCACTATGAGGCTTGTCTGTGAATCTGTGTCTTCCACTGTGAGGCTGGTCTGTGACTATGTGTCTTCTACTGTGAGGCTGGTCTGTGACTATGTGTCTTCTACTAAGTGGCTGGTCTGTGACTATGTGTCTTCTACTAAGTGGCTGGTATGTGACTATGTGTCTTCTACTAAGTGGCTGGTCTGTGACTATGTGTCTTCTACTAAGTGGCTGGTCTGTGACTATGTGTCTTCTACTAAGTGGCTGGTCTGTGACTATGTGTCTTCTACTGTGAAGCTGGTCTGTGACTATGTGTCTTCTACTGTGAGGCTGGTCTGTGACTATGTGTCTTCTACTAAGTGGCTGTTCTGTGACTATGTGTCTTCCACTGTGAGGCTGGTCTGTAACTCTGTGTCTTCCACTGTGAGACTGGTCTGTGACTATTGTCTTCTACTGTGAGGCTGGTCTGTGACTATGTGTCTTCCACTGTGAGGCCGGTCTGTGACTATGTGTCTTCCACTGTGAGACTGGTCTGTGACTATGTGTTTTCCACTGTGAGGCTGGTCTGTGACTACGTGTCTTCCACTGTGAGGCTCGTCTGTGACTGTGTGTTTTCCACTGTGAGGCTGGTCTGTGACTCTGTGTCTTCCACTGTGAGGCTGGTCTGTGACTATATGTCTTCTACTGTGAGACTGGTCTGTGACTATGTGTCTTCTACTAAAGTGGCTGGTCTGTGACTATGAGGCTGGTCTGTGACTATGTGTCTTCTACTGTGAAGCTGGTCTGTGACTATGTGTCTTCTACTAAGTGGCTGATCTGTGACTATGTGTCTTCTACTAAGAGGCTGTTTTGTGACTATGTGTCTTCTACTGTGAGGTTGGTCTGTGATTATGTGTCTTCAACTGTTAGACTGGTCTGTGACTATGTGTCTTCTACTAAGTGGCTAGTCTGTGACTATGTGTCTTCTACTAAGTGGCTGGTCTGTGACTATAAGTCTTCAACTGTGAGGCTGGTCTGTGACTATGTGTCTTCCTCTGTGAGGCTGGTCGGTACTATGTGTCTTCTACTAAGTGGCTGGTCTGTGACTATGTGTCTTCTACTAAGTGGCTGGTCTGTGACTATGTGTCTTCTACTAAGTGGCTGGTCTGTGACTATGTGTCTTCTACTAAGTGGCTGGTCTGTGACTATGTGTCTTCTACTAGGAGGCTGGCCTGTGACTAAGTGTCTTCCACTGTGAGGCTGGTCTGCGACTATATGTCTTCTACTAAGTGGTTGGTCTGTGACTGTGTGTCTTCTACTAAGTGGCTGGTCTGTGACTATGTGTCTTCCACTGTCAGGCTGTTTTGTGACTATGTGTCTTCTACTGTGAGGTTGGTCTGTGATTATGTATCTTCTACTAAGAGGTTGGTTTGTGACTATGTGTCTTCCACTGTGAGGCTGGTCTGTGACTATGTGTCTTCTACTAAGAGGCTTGTCTGTGACTATGTGTCTTCCACTGTGAGGCTGGTCTGTGACTATGTGTCTTCTACTGTGAGGCTGATCTGTGACTATGTGTCTTCTACTAAGAGGCTGCTCTGTGACTATGTGTCTTCTACTAAGAGGCTGGTCTGTGACTATGTGTCTTCTACTAAGAGGCTGGTCTGTGACTATGTGTCTTCCACTGTGAGGCTGGTCTGTGACTGTGTGTCTTCTATTGTTAGGCTGGACTGTGACTATTGTCATCTATTGTGAGGCTGGTATGTGACTATTGTTATCTATTGTGAGGCTGGTCTGTGACTATGTGTCTTCTACTGTGAGGCTGGTCTGTGACTATGTGTCGTCCACTGTGTGGCTGGTCTGTGACTATTGTCTTCTACTGTGAGGCTGGTCTGTGACTATTGTCTTCTACTAAGTTCTTGGTCTGTGAATATGAATCTTCTACTACGTGGTTCGTCTGTGACTATGTGTCTTCTACTGTGAGGCTGGTCTGTGACTATGTGTCTTCTACTGTGAGGCTGGTCTGTGACTATGTGTCTTGTACTGTGAGGCTGGTCTGTGACTATGTTTCTTCTACTAAGTGGCTGGTCTGTGACTATGTGTCTTCTACTAAGAGGCTGGTCTGTGACTATGTGTCTTCAACTCTGAGGTTGGTCTGTGACTATTTGTCTTCTACTGTGAGGCTGGTCTGTGACTATGTGTCTTCTATTGTGAGGCTGGTCTGTGACTATGTGTCTTCTACTGTGAGTCTGGTCTTTGGTTATTGTCTTCTACTGTGAGGCTGGTCTGTGACTATGTGTCTTACACTGTGTGGCTGGTCTGTGACTATGTGTCTTATAGTGTGAGGCTGGTCTATGACTATGTGTCTTCCACCATGTGGCTGGTCTGTGACTATATGTCTTATAGTGTGAGGCTTGTAGGTGACTATGTGTCTTCTGCTAAGTGGCTGGTCTGTGACTATGTGTCTTCTACTGTGAGGCTGGTCTGTGACTATGTGTCTTCCACTGTGAGGCTGGTCTGTGACAATGTGTCTTCTACTGCGAGGCTGGTCTGTGACTATGTGTCTTGTAGTATGAGACTGGTCTGTGACTATGTGTCTTCCACTGTGAGGCTGGTCTGTGACTATGTGTTTTCCACTGTGTGGCTGGTCTGTGACTATGTGTCTTCTACTGTGAGGCTGGTCTGTGACTATGTGTCTTCTACTAAATGGCTGGTCTGTGACTATGTGTCTTATAGTGTGAGGCTGGTCTGTGACTATGTGTGTTCTACTAAGTGGCTGGTCTGTGACTATGTGTCTTCTACTGTGAGGCTGGTCTGTGACTATGTGTCTTCTACTGTGAGGCTTGTCTGTGACTATGTGTCTTCTACTGTGAGGCTAGTCTGTGACTATGTTTCTTATAGTGTGAGGCTGGTCTGTGACTATGTGTCTTCTACTAAGTGGCTGGTCTGTGACTATGTGTCTTATAGTGAGAGGCTGGTCTGTGACTATGTGTCTTATAGTGAGAGGCTGGTCTGTGACTATGTGTCTTCTACTGTGAGGCTGGTCTGTGACTATGTATCTTCTACTAAGTGGCTGATCTGTGACTATATGTCTTATAGTGTGAGTCTGGTCTGTGACTATGCATCTTCTACTGTGAGGCTGGTCTGCGACTATGTGTCTTCTACTGTGAGGCTGGTCTGTGTCTATGTGTCTTCTACTGTGAGGCTGGTCTGTGACTATGTGTCTTCTACTAAGAGGCTGGTCTGTGACTATGTGTCTTATAGTGTGAGGCTGGTCTGTGACTATGTGTCTTCTCCTGTGAGGCTGGTCTGTGACTATGTGTCTTCTATGTGAAGCTGGTCTGTGAATATGTCTCTTCTACTAAGTGGCTGGTCTGTGACTATGTGTCTTCTACTGTGAAGCTGGTCTGTGACTATGTCTCTTCTACTAAGTGGCTGGTCTGTGACTATTTGTCTTCTACTAAGTGGCTGGTCTGTGACTATGTGTCTTCTACTAAGTGGCTGGTCTGTGACTATGGGTCTTCTACTAAGTGGCTGGTCTGGGACTATGTCTCTTCTACTAAATGGCTGGTCTGTGACTATGTGTCTTCTACTAAGTCGCTGGTCTGTGACTATGTTTCTTCTACTAAGAGGCTGGTCTGTGACTATGTGTCTTCCACTAAGAGGCTGGTCTGTGACTATGTGTCTTCTCCTAAGTGGCTGGTCTGTGACTATGTGTCTTCTACTAAGTGTCTGGTCTGTGACAATGTGTCTTCTACTGTGAGACTGGTCTGTGACTATGTGTCTTATAGTGTGAGGCTGGTCTGTGACTATGTGTCTTATAGTGTGAGGCTGGTCTGTGACTATGTGTCTTCCACTGTGAGGCTGGTCTGTGGCTATGTATCTTCTATGTGAAGCTGGTCTGTGACTATGTGTCTTCTACTGTGAAGCTGGTCTGTGACTATGTGTCTTCTACTAAGTGGTTGGTCTGTGACTATGTGTCTTCTACTAAGTGGTTGGTCTGTGACTATGTGTCTTCTACTAAGTGGCTGGTCTGTGACTATGTGTCTTCTACTAAGTGGTTGGTCTGTGACTATGTGTCTTCTACTAAGTGGCTGGTCTGTGACTATGTGTCTTGTACTGTGAGGCTGGTCTGTGACTATGTGTCTTCTACTAAGTGGCTGGTCTGTGACTATGTGTCTTCTACTAAGAGGCTGGTCTGTGACTATGTGTCTTCTACTAAGTGGCTGTTCTGTGACTATGTGTCTTATACTAAGTGGCTGGTCTATGATTATGTGTCTTATACTAAGTGGCTGGTCTGTGACTATGTGTCTTATACTAAGTGGCTGGTCTGTGACTATGTGTCTTCTACTGTGAGGCTGGTCTGTGACTATGTGTCTTATACTAAGTGGCTGGTCTGTGACTATGTGTCTTATACTAATTGGCTGGTCTGTGACTATGTGTCTTATACTAATTGGCTTGTCTGTGACTATGTGTCTTATACTAATTGGCTTGTCTGTGACTATGTGTCTTCTACTAAGAGGCTGGTCTGTGACTATGTGTCTTATACTAAGTGGCTGGTCTGTGACTATGTGTCTTCTACTAAGTGGCTGGTCTGTGACTATGTGTCTTCTACTAAGTGGCTGGTCTGTGACTATGTGTCTTATACTAAGTGGCTGGTCTGTGACTAAGTGTCTTATAGTAAGTGGCTGGTCTGTGACTATGTGTCTTCTACTAAGTGGCTGGTCTGTGACTATGTGTCTTCTACTGTGAGGCTGGTCTGTGACTATGTGTCTTCTACTGTGAGGCTGGTCTGTGACTATGTGTCTTCTACTAAGAGGCTGGTCTTTGACTATGTGTCTTATAGTGTGAGGCTGGTCTGTGACTATGTGTCTTCTACTAAGAGGCTGGTCTGTGACTATGTGTCTTATAGTGTGACGCTGTTCCGTGACTATGTGTCTTCCACTGGTGGCTGGTAGTTCTAACCACATTAAATTTTCTGGCCACTACACTTTGTGACTGTCCAGTCTGTAAACGTCCAGTGATGATGAGTCGTTGTTCTGTAGTTAGATGAGCCATACTTGCGCTTTGAATTTTCAAATGAATTGATTCGAGGAGCGTCAATCTTTTATAGGGATTCAATAACATGGTCAGTGAGTTTTGTGTTCAGTAAGTTTCATGGGATTCTGGTGAACCTGTCATGAGTTATTGTCAAAAATGTTGTTTTGATTAGTGTCTCTTTTCTGTACTCATGAATCATCTGTTGAGTACAATTCAGGTCAGCACGTGAAGTTGATGTCCAAGTGAACGTTTCAGGCAATGTCTGATCAGCAAACTTCAGTTTAAATCCCAACATCTTATTTGTTCCGTGACTTTTTGGGGGGTTAATATATATATATATATATCTGAACCTTAAGTGCCCAGGGCACATGGGGCTTCCGCAAGGGTTTTCCACAAATGCCTGTCCTTCGCCTTTTTTTCTGCTCTTGCCCAGGTGAGCCCTCTAATGCTCAACATCCTCTCTGTTGTTCTTCTCCATGTCTCTTTTGGTCTACCCTTACTTCTGTTCCCCTGTGGTGTCCATCTCAGTGCTATATATATATATTATATATATGATCTTTTGGATATGATTAATAGTCTACTTTTATCCCCTCTTCGGCAGTTATCAATTTTGATTATAAGTAACCCGAGGTAATCAAATCTGCTGACACATTATACGTAATGTGCTATGGGCCAAATATTGCTAATGTAAAGATGTGAATATAAAAAAAAAAAGAAAACTTACCAGCCACTGACAGTTGACACAGAAGGAACAGGAAACCGACTACGAAAAGGATCTTCATGTTTTTCGTTTTCTATGAGACTAGAGAAAAAAACAAAGAGATTAAAAATGTTCACGTACGTGAAAAGTATAAGGGATGTAATATTGAAAAAAATCTGTGTTGGCTGCATTTTCTTGATACTCTCCCTTATAGCTTGAAAATTTTTTTACTCTCTCGGTAGAGATCTTGGAATAGAGCCATCTGATCGATAGAGTGGAACTGCCAGAATTAGGTTTCTTTATTTTTTGTAACGAACTTAAAAAATAAAATACGCTGTCAGTCTTGCGACTTATAGGACCATGTCGATGTTTACCACGCCCAAGTATAGTAAAACATATATATACATAAAAAACGAATAGAGGCCATATCGTGTGTTGGCAAGCTCTGATTCGATGACCTAGAAATTTTAAATGCTTTAATACACGGGTTGGTAATTTTTTTTTTTTTTTTTTGCCGTGAGAACAGATATGAGAAACTGACTAAAAATAAAGCAGTAAATAAACTCTAGATGATGCTAAGACTCTTATTTTTTTTTTAAATCCAACAAATCCATTTACTGATCACTGGACTTTCAAAATCCCTTGGGGCCCATAGACTCAACATTCAGGACCAGTGTCCATACGGCTCTTGCCTGTGAGATTTTACGTTTTTTGATCCTCATTTATCTCTGAATATAATATTACGCCTGTGCTTTAAATAACACGAACCCAGCGATAACTTTATTAATAAAATATATTTGAGCGTCTATTTTTAAAATCAGGGAAAATTAAATTTAGTACCAAAGAAACTGAAGTGTGGGTATGCGATTTAAAATAAAATACTTTAGAGATAATGCCTGTCCTGTTTAATTCCGATCAAGAATTTAAATAAGATTGATAACGACATGAAATCTATAATACTTCTTGTTATTATTTAAACTCATCACATTATCAAAACTAATATGGACATAAATATAAAAGAACATAACACAGCACTTGTGAAAGTTCTAATTTTCTCCGTGTACATGTGAATTATGTGGGCAGCAATACGAAAAAGAAAACAAGAACAAAGACAACATTTATATCTTACATTTATTACTGCTTATACGGGACTTGATTCTCTATCAAAGTATTCTTGCACTTAATGGAACGTAAACACGAAAGATAAAGTCAAGTTGGCTATTGTGGCTACGTCTACAGAAGTAGATATAAAATAGATGAGAGTAAATGTCGATTTGTGCAGGTCCAAGATGGAGAGAATATTTAAGGAAATTAGAGAGTCAGTGACCTATGGCTGATACGCTAACGTTAGGTTAGCCGACCTACACCCTGTCCCAACCCTTCTCTGTTACCCCTTGTAACGACCTAGACCCTGTTCCACCTCTTCGCTGTTATCCCTAGTAACAGGCTCGTCCTGGCTAAGAGAGCAGGGACCTCTATAATCCTTTTGGTGGTGGAGTCTGATAAAGAAGTACTTCACGCCCCATGCTGTAAGTGTAAATCAACATACTACTAGAGAAATTCGTTGCTGTAGGCTGGCTGTTGGTTAAATACGAGATCAACGATCTTGATGTTTAGCTGGAGCTAGGGGACTTCAGCTTACAAAACCCTGTCAGTGTATATAATACAAAGGAGAGCAAGCCTATGATTACCTGCTGAAGGATTGTTTGGAGTGGAGTAAGAATGCTGATAAAACAGATTACTTCTATAGAACAACGGAACAATCAAACTTACGTACTTGGTGATGAGCAGGATAGGACAGTGTTCTGAGACATCTAACAACAGTCTTTTTATACCCTTTGCTACTTTTAATTATCACTTGGGCTGAACAAAAGAAAACGACGAAGCCTGTAACAGATGTAGTGTGAACAACAGAGACCAACCTCATTATTATTCCCAGCTCATTGTTCAGCCCACCTTTTCTCATAAAACCAAGCCAGAGGATATTGCACCGTGGCGACATATGTACGATGAGTGAATGATAAGTTCTCGGCATATGGTACAACGGATTATTTGTGGACAACTTTTTTGGTTTATTTCTCAACATTATCCCTTTGCAACTTTATGCACTTAGTGCAGAGTTCATGGAGCATACGGATCCCTTCTATGTAAAAGTCAGCATCGTGTGCCAGTAGAAAGTGGTCTACAGCATGACTGACATCATCATCTGAAGCAAATTTGCAACCATTGAGGTCCTTTTTTAGTTTGTTAAACAGGTAATAGTCCGAAGGGGCCAAATCTTGGGAATAAGGAGGATGTTCAAGAAGATGGAAACCGCATTCATTAATGGCAAACATTGCCACCACCGACTTGTGAACTGGAGCAATGTCTTGATGAAAAATGACTCCTCTAATAATTTCCCTCAACACTTTTCCTTCAGTGTGACCCGCATTTGCTTCACAAGATTAGCGTAATAGGCCCCGATGACCGTTCTGCCCTTTTGAAGATAGTCTACCAATAACACACCTTCTGAATCCCAAAAGCTGGAAGCCATCACTCTGTCTGCAGACAGAACCACCCTTGCTTTCTTTGGAGGTGAGGATCCATGATGTTTCCACTCCTTTGACTGTTCTTTGGTTTCTGGTTGAAAATGATGAACCCAAGTCTCATCCATAGTCACACATTGCTGAAGACAGTTTTCAGCATCTGCAGAAAAATGGCCAAGATTGTCTGTTGACATGTTGAGGCGCTGTCGTTTGTGATCAGCTCCAAGAAATTTCGGGACCCATAGAGCAGAGACCTTTGTCATTTGAAGATCATTATGAATAATGGTATGAACACTTTCCTGGGAGATGCCCAGCTTAGTAGCAATGTACCGCTCAGTTAGCCGTCGATCCTCCATTATCATGTCATGGATTCTGCCTGTGGTTTCATCGGTGGTTACCGTTCATGGTCTCCCTGGACGCGGATCATCTTCCAGACTCTCCCTTCCATCTTTGAACTGAGCTGCCCATTTCTTCACTGTGCTGTAAGAAGGGGCACTCTCCCCTAGAGTCTCTACCATTTCCTGGTGGACCTCATTCGATGATAAGCTCTTGAGACAGAGGTGGAGAATGACTGCTGGATGATATATTTTATCCATTTTCTTAATTTCTGCCACCCCTTAGCACTTCATTAGCTTATACAAAATTGGTTGCAATTCATTTCTTGAAACTTGGTGTTTAATTTTACATTAACCTTATCTGCAAATGCACCTAATATCAACTGTGTGTTTCAAGTATTTTTACCGTATGCTGAGAATCACTCCTCGTATGTTGTTTCCGCTATATTGTTTTTTTTTTAATCCTTGTGCGTCAGACTTTGTGCGTCAAACTTTGTGCGTCAAACTTTGTGCGTCAATCTTTGTGCGTCAATCTTTGTGCGTCAATCTTTGTGCGTCAATCCATCTTATTAATTTTGGCTCAGAACAAAAGATCTTCGCCGGATCGTCACAATATGACACAGCAGGGAGAAAACTCTTTATGTCTACAAACAAAAGACATGCAGATATGAGTGTCCCTGAAAAGTGCAAGTAAGCCAACTCGAACAAAAGAACTGACGACAATCTGGCGAGGAAATATAACAGCAGATTCCATGTTTATGTCCAATAAAGCGACATTGATTTGACAGCAGCTTCACGTTAGACAATAAGCTTGGTCGATATCCAACACGTAACATCTGTACAAGAAATTCATGCGTTATTGTTGTGAGAAATAACCTCTCAAACAGAAGACATACATTAATATTGCCTGTGATGGGGGTCAGTTTGTTTCAGTAAAATTATTTATTATCAAAGTTTTATCACTCACTCACTCACTCACTCACTCACTCACTCACTCACTCACTCACCCACTCACTCACTCACTCACTCACTCACTCACTCACTCACTCGTTCGTTGTCTTAACTTAATCCACTCACTATCTTTTCCCGATAATTTACTTAATCCACTCACTATCTTTTCCCGATAATTTACTTAATCCACTCACTATCTTTTCCCGATAATTTACTTAATCCACTCACTATCTTTTCCTGATAATTTACTTAATCCACTCACTATCTTTCTCCGATAATTTACTTAATCCACTCACTATCTTTTCCTGATAATTTACTTAATCCACTCACTATCTTTTTCCGATAATTTACTTAATCCACTCACTATCTTTTCCCGATAATTTACTTAATCCACTCACTGACTTTTCTTGCAAAGTTACTTAATCCACTCATTATTTTTTCGTGATAACTTACTTAATCCACTCATTAACCTTTCTTGCTATCTTACTTAATCCACTCATTAACTTTTCTTGCTAACTTACTTTATCCAATCACTAACGTTTCTTGCTAACTTAGTTTATCTATTCACTAATTTGTTAACTTATTTATTCCACTCACTAACGTTTATTACTAACTTACTTTATCCAGTCAGTAACTTTTCTTTCTAATTTACTTTACCCAATCACTAATCTTTCTTACTAACTTACTTTAACCTTTCACTAACTTTTCTTGTAAACTTAATTTATCCAATCACTAACTTTTCTTGCTAACTTATTTTATCCAGTCTTGATCTTTTCGGGCTAATTTACTTAATCCATTTACTAACATTTCTTGGTAACTTACTTTATCCAACAACTATCTTTTCGGGTTAACTTACTTAATCTACTCACTAACTTTTCTTGCTAACTTACTTTATCCATTCACTAACTTTTCTTGCTAACTTACTTTATCCATTCACTAACTTTTCTTGCTAACTTATTTAATCCACTCACTAACTTTTCTTGCTAACTTACTTAATCCGCTCACTAACTTTTCTTGCTAACTTCCTTCATCCACTCACTAACTTTTCTTGCTAACTTCCTTAATCCACTCACTAACTTTTCTTGCTAACTTCCTTAATCCACTCTCTAACTTTTCTTGCTAACTTACTTAATCCACTCACTAACTTTTCTTGCTAACTTACTTTATCCACTCATTAACTTTTCTTGCTAACTTACTTAATCCACTCACTAACTTTTCTTGCTAACTTACTTTATCCACTCATTAACTTTTCTTGCTAACTTACTTTATCCACTCATTAACTTTTCTTGCTAACTTACTTTATCCACTCATTAACTTTTCTTGCTAACTTACTTTATCCACTCATTAACTTTTCTTGCTAACTTACTTTATCCACTCATTAACTTTTCTTGCTAACTTACTTAATCCACTCATTAACTTTTCTTGCTAACTTACTTAATCCACTCACTAACTTTTCTTGCTAACTTCTTTAATCCACTCATTAACTTTTCTTGCTAACTTACTTAATCCACTCACGTGTTTTTATGTCCCGTAATGTGTAAGCTTTTCCGGAGTATTTCTGAAGGGACTTTAACAGTGAAATTATTTTGGTTAAACTCGATCCTTTATGTTTGTTTCAGTGGGATTATACCAGGATTATTACATACGCTCCGAGGAAATATTTCAGAAAATTCTGGTAAGTCATTTCATTCTTTCAGTTTCATGTGTGAAGTTCAAACTGTTTCCCAGTCTGTTACGTTATTTTGTGATGGAGCTGATATGTCAGATTATGTGGCCCTAACTTACCATATGTGTCGGATTATCTGGCTCTAACTTACCATATGTGTCGGATTATTTGGCATTATTTTACATATGTGTAAGATTATGTGGCACTAACTTACCATATGTCAGATTATGTGGCATTAACTTACCATATTTGTCAGATTATGTGGCTCTAACTTACCATATGTGTCAGATTATGTGGCATTAACTTACCATATGTGTCAGATTATGTGGCATTAACTTACCATATGTGTCAGATTATGTGGCACTAACTTACCCTATGTGTCAGATTATGTGGCATTAACTTACCATATGTGTCAGATTATGTGGCACTAACTTACCATATGTGTCAGATTATGTGGCACTATTTTACCATATGTGTCGGATTATGCGGCACTACTTTACCATATGTGTCAGATTATATGGCACTAACTTACAATAATTTAACAATGTACGTTTTGTGTTATCCCTCCAAGCCTGACATTATGTAAGGAGAGATAAGATTTGTAAAGAGAGATAAGCTATGTAAAGAGAGATAAGCACGTAGAATATAACTGATTTTACTTGCTGCTTGATGGTATAACCAAAAGGGTCTTTGTCAGCCCTTTTGTTTTGTGCTTATTTGTTGTTTAGTTATTTTCGTTATTGATTTGTTACTGCTTATGTTACATTACTACGTGATCATCTTATCGTCTCTTTGCTATTCTTCTTTACTTCTTTCTATCTCTTTTGTGTGTGTGTGTGTGTGTGTAAAACAACACACTACCTCTCTGTGTACTCTACCAGTAGATAAAAATGATAAGACACCGCACAGAAGAAACAATCTTTGAGGTGACAGATCATGTCGCTTAGACGAGAAGGATTTACGTCCCTTGGTGGGGTAGAATTTGACCCCAACAAGATGAAGAGAAAATGACCGTGAATACAGAAAGCTGAAGGGATACTGCGAGCCATCTGACATAAAAAACAAACGGGACGAACGAATCATTGACAATGTATTGTCCTTACATTTACCTATATACTTCAATGTGGAGCTCTTAGATATATTTCCCTATATATTTCAATGTGAAGCTCTTAGACACATTTCCCTGTACACTTCAAGGTGAAGCTCTTAGACACATTTCCCTATACACTTCAATGTGAAGCTCTTAGACACATTTCCCTATACACTTCAATGTGGAGCTCTTAGATACATTTCCCTATATACTTCAATGTGAAGCTCTTAGACACATTTCCCTGTACACTTCAAGGTGAAGCTCTTAGATACATTTCCCTATATACTTCAATGTGAAGCTCTTAGATACATTTCCCTATATACTTCAAGGTGAAGCTCTTAGACACATTTCCCTATATACTTCAATGTGGAGCTCTTAGATACATTTCCCTATATACTTCAATGTGAAGCTCTTAGACACATTTCCCTATATACTTCAAGGTGAAGCTCTTAGACACATTTCCCTATATACTTCAAGGTGAAGCTCTTAGATACATTTCCCTATATACTTCAATGTGGAGCTCTTAGACACATTTCCCTATATACTTCAATGTGGAGCTCTTAGATACATTTCCCTATATACTTCAATGTGGAGCTCTTAGACACATTTCCCTATATACTTCAATGTGGAGCTCTTAGATACATTTCCCTATATACTTCAATGTGGAGCTCTTAGACACATTTCCCTATATACTTCAATGTGGAGCTCTTAGACACATTTCCCTATATACTTCAATGTGGAGCTCTTAGATACATTTCCCTATATACTTCAATGTGGAGCTCTTAGACACATTTCCCTATATACTTCAATGTGGAGCTCTTAGACACATTTCCCTATATACTTCAATGTGGAGCTCTTAGATACATTTCCCTATATACTTCAATGTGGAGCTCTTAGACACATTTCCCTATATACTTCAATGTGAAGCTCTTAGATACATTTCCCTATATACTTCAATGTGGAGCTCTTAGACACATTTCCTTATACACTTAAACGTGGAGCTCTTAGACAAGATAACGAAAGCTACACAATCGAAAAAGAGGATATTACTGACAAAAAGGCACAAGCCTTTACACTTCCTCTGTTCGACACTGTGATGCTGTGTCTAAACAGCCTGTCAAACTGCAAGAACAAGTCATTTTAAGAAACTGCCACAGAGTTGCAGTAACTACTCCCAGAAACAGGCTGTCATGGTGTATCAGCCAGGGAAAAACGAATTTACTTGAGGTTGCCATTTGTGGCACAGTGGTAGTTCTGCAGGTTCATCTGACCAGTCTACCTCTAGTACCAGTGACCGAGTGCATATAAACAACATCTGAACCGCCCACCAGTGCCTTGCCTGAGCCTAGAGACATCCCTAGTATTAATGAGGCCTGCTGTCACTCAAGAATGAGAAACAAGGAGGAGTGTGAACTGCCACAGAGTTAAGATAAAATACGATGTTAATAATGAACCGAGCTGAAAGAATGTGCCGGCGTGCGTGTCGTATAGGTTTGAAAGCAGGAGGGACAGAAGTGCGATCTGTGTGAAGGAAGTGTGATCTGTGTGGAGGAGGTGCGATCTGTGTGGAGGGGGTGCGATCTGTGTGGAGGAGGTGCGATCTGTGTGGAGGAGGTGCGATCCGTGTGGAGAAGGTGCGATCTGTGTCGAGGAGGTGCGATCTGTGTGGAGGAGGTGCGATCTGTGTGAAGGAAGTGCGACAACATAATGCCGAAGATGAACAAACACAATGCTGAAGATGAACAAACACAATGCTAAAGATGAACAAACACAATGCTGAGGATGAACAAACACAATGCTGAGGATGAACAAACACAATGCTGATGATGAACAAACACAATGCTGAGGATGAACAAACACAATGCTGAGGATGAACAAACACAATGCTGAGGATGAAAAAACACAATTCAGAGGAAGAACAAACACAATGCTGAGGAAGAACAAACATAATGCCTAGGATGAACAAACACAATGTCGAAGATGAGCAAACATAATGCAGAGGATGAACAAATATAATGCCGAGGATAAACAATGATAATGCTGAGGATGAACAAATATAATGGCAAGAACGAACAAACATAATTCCGACGATAAACAAACACAATGCCAAGGATGAAGCAAACACAATGCCGAGGAAGATCAAACATAATGCCGAGGAAGAACAAACATAATGGCGCAGAAGAACAAACATAATGCCGAGGAACAACAAACATAATGCGGAGGAAGAACAAACACAATGCCGTGGTTGACCAAACACAATGCCGAGGATGAACAAATATAATGATGAGGATGAACAAACATAATTCTGAGGATGAACAAATATAATGACGAGGATGAAGAAACATAATTCCGACGATGAACAGAAATAATGCCGAGGATGAAAAAATATAATGACGAGGATGAACAAACATAATGCCGAGGATGAACGAATATAATGACGAGGATGAACAAGCATAATTCCGAGGATGAACAAATATAATGCCGAAGATGAACACATATAATGCCAAGGATGAACAAATATAATGACGAGGATGAACAAGCATAATTCCGAGGATGAACAAATATAATGCCGAGGATTAACAAATATAATGCTAAGGATGAACAAATATAATGAGGAGGATGAACAGAAACAATGCCGAAGAAGAACAAATATAATGACGAGGATGAACAAATACAATGCCAAGGATGAACAAATATAATGCCAAGATGAACAAATATAACGACGAGGATGAACAAACACAATGACAAAGATTAAAAAATATATTGACGAGGGTGAACAAATATAATGCCAAGGACGAACAAATATAATGCCAAGGATGAACAAATATAATGACGAGGATGAAGAAACATTATTCTGAGGATGAACACACACAATGCCGAGGATGAACAAATATAATGCCGAGGATGAACAAATATAATTCTGAGGATGAACAAATATAATGTCGAGGATGAACAAATATAATGCCGATGATGAACAAATAAATGACGAGGATGGACAAACGGAATG
Source organism: Achatina immaculata (assembly GCA_009760885.1). Classification (NCBI taxonomy): domain Eukaryota; kingdom Metazoa; phylum Mollusca; class Gastropoda; order Stylommatophora; family Achatinidae; genus Lissachatina; species Lissachatina immaculata. Next base: position 6,127,892 of record CM019701.1, read on the forward strand.
CCGAAGATGAAAAAATATAATGACGAGGATGAACAAATATAATGCCAAGGATGAAATAATATAATGACGAGAATGAACAAACATAATGCCGAGGATGAACAAATATAACGACGAGGATGAACAAACATAATTATGAGGATCAACAAATATAATGCAGAGGATGAACAAATATAATGCCGAGGATGAACAAATATAATGACGAGGATGAAAAAACACAATGCCGAAGATGAACAAATATAATGCCAAAGATGAACAAATAACAATGCCGAGAATGAACAAATGTAATGACGAGGATGAACAAACACAATGCCGAAGATGAACAAATGTAATGCCAAAGATGAACAAATATAATGACGAGGATGAACAAATATAACGCTGAGGATGAACAAATATAATGACAAGGATGAACAAATATAATGCCGAGGATGAACAAATATAACGCTGAGGATGAACAAATATAATGACTAGGATGAACAAACACAATGCCAAAGATGAACAAATATAATGACAAGGGTGAACAAATATAATGCCAAGGATGAACAAATATAATTCCGAGGATGAACAAATATAATGACGAGGATGAAGAAACATTATTCCGAGGAAGAACACACACACTGCCGAGGATGAACAAATATAATGCCGAGGATCAACAAACATAATTCTGAGGATGAACAAACATAATGCCGAGGATGAACAAACATAATTCTGAGGATGAACAAACACAATGCTGCGGATGAAAAAACACAATGCAGAGGAAGAACAAACACAATGCTGAGGAAGAACGAACATAATGCCTAGGATGAACAAACACAATGTCGAAGTTGAGCAAACATAGTGCTGAGGATGAACAAACATAATGCCGAGGAAGAGCAAACATAATGCCGAGGATAAACAAAGATAATGACGAGGATGAACAAACATAATGCCGAGGAAGAGCAAACATAATGCCGAGGAAGACCATACATAATGCCGGGGAAGAGCGAACATACTGCCGAGGAAGAACAAACATAAAGCCGAGGAAGAACAAACATAATGGCGCAGAAGAATAAACATAATGTCGAGGAAGAACAAACATAATGACGAGGAAGAACAAACATAAAGCCGAGGAAGAACAAACGTAATGCTGAGGAAGAACAAACATAAAGCCGAGGAAGAACAAACATAATGGCGCGGAAGAATAAACATAATGTCCAGGAAGAACAAACATCATGTCGAGGAAGAACAAACATAATGCCGAGGAAGAACAAACATAATGGCGAGGAAGAACAAACACAATGACGTGGTTGAACAAACACAATGCCGAGGAAGAACAAACATAATGGTGCGGAAGAATAAACATAATGTCGAGGAAGAACAAACATCATGTCGAGGAAGAACAAACATAATGCCGAGGAAGAACAAACATAATGGCGAGGAAGAACAAACACAATGCTGAGGATGAACACACATAATGCCGAGGATGAACAAACATAATGCCGAGGATGAACAAACACAATGGCGAGGATGAACAAATATAATGCCGAGGATAAACAAAGATAATGCTGAGGATGAACAAATATAATGGCAAGAACGAACAAACATAATTCCGACGATAAACAAACACAATGCCAAGGATGAAGCAAACACAATGCCGAGGAAGATCAAACATAATGCCGAGGAAGAACAAACATAAGGGCGCAGAAGAACAAACATAATGCCGAGGAACAACAAACATAATGCGGAGGAAGAACAAACACAATGCCGTGGTTGCACAAACACAATGACGAGGATGAAGAAATATAATGATGAGGATGAACAAACATAATTCCGAGGATGAACAAACACAATGCCGAGGATGAACAAATATAATGACCAGGATGAACAAACACAATGCCGAGGATGAACAAACACAATGCAGAGGATGAACAAATATAATGACGAAGATGAACAAACACAATGCCGAGGATGAACAAATATAATGATGAGGATGAACAAAAATAATTCTGAGGATGAACAAATATAATGCCATGGATGAAGAAACATAATTCCGACGATAAACAGACACAATGCCGAGGATGAAAAAATATAATGACGAGGATGAACAAACATAATGCCGAGGATCAACAAATATAACGACGAGGATGAACAAGCATAATTCTGAGAATCAACAAATATAATGCAGATGATGAACAAATATAATGCCGAGGATGAACAAAAATAATGACGAGGATGAACAAACACAATGCCGAAGATGAACAAATATAATGCCAAGGATGAACAAATATAATGACGAGGATGAACAAGTATATTTCCGAGGATGAACAAATATAATACCCAGGATGAACAAATATAATGAGGAGGATGAACAAACACAATGCCGAAGACGAACAAATATAATGACGAGATGAACAAATACAATGCCAAGGATGAACAAATATAATGACGAGAACGAACAAACATAATTCCGAGGATGAACAGATATAATGCCGAGGATGAACAAATATAATGGCAAGGATGAACAAATATAATGACGAGGATTAACAAACACAATGCCAAAGATAAAAAAATATATTGACGACGGTGAACAAATATAATGCCAAGGACGAACAAATATAATGCCAAGGATGAACAAATATAATGACGAGGATGAAGAAACATTATTCCGAGGATGAACACACACAATGCCGAGGATGAAAAATATAAAGCCGAGAATGAACAAACATAATTCCGAGGATGAACAAATATAATGTCGAGGATGAACAAATATAATGCCGATGATGAACAAATATAATGACGAGGATGGACAAACAGAATGCCGAAGATGAAAAAATATAATGACGACGATGAACAAATATAATGCCAAGGATGAAATAATATAAGGACGAGAATGAACAAATATAATGCCGAGGATGAACAAATATAACGACGAGGATGAACAAACATAATTATGAGGATCAACAAATATAATGCAGAGGATGAACAAACACAATGCCAAAGATGAACAAATATAATGACGAGGATGAACGAACACAGTGCCGAAGATAAACAAATGTAATGACGAGGATGAACAAATATAATTCCAAGGATGAACAAATATAATGACGAGGATGAACAAACATAATTCCGAGGATGAACAAATATAGTGCCAAAGATGAACAAATAACAATGCCGAGAATGAACAAATGTAATGACGAGGATGAACAAACACAATGCCGAAGATGAACAAATGTAATGCCAAAGATGAACAAATATAATGAATAGGATGAACGAACACAGTGATGAAGATAAACAAATATAATGACGAGGATGAACAAATATAATGCCAAGGATGAACAAATATAATGACGAGGATGAACAAACATAATTCCGAGGATGAACAAATATAATGCCGAGGATGGACAAATATAATGACGAGGATAAACAAACACAATGCCAAAGATTAACAAATATAATGACAAGGGTGAACAAATATAATGCCAAGGATGAACAAATATAATTCCGAGGATGAACAAATATAATGACGAGGATGAAGAAACATTATTCCGAGGAAGAACACACACACTGCCGAGGATGAACAAATATAATGCCGAGGATCAACAAACATAATTCTGAGGATGAACAAACATAATGCCGAGGATTAACAAACATAATTCTGAGGATGAACAAACACAATGCTGCGGATGAAAAAACACAATGCAGAGGAAGAACAAACACAATGCTGAGGAAGAACGAACATAATGCCTAGGATGAACAAACACAATGTCGAAGTTGAGCAAACATAGAGCTGAGGATGAACAAACATAATGCCGAGGAAGAGCAAACATAATGCCGAGGAAGACCATACATAATGCCGGGGAAGAGCGAACATACTGCCGAGGAAGAACAAACATAAAGCCGAGGAAGAACAAACATAATTGCGCAGAAGAATAAACATCATGTCGAGGAAGAACAAACATAATGCCGAGGAAGAACAAACATAATGGCGAGGAAAAACAAACACAATGCCGTGGTTGAACAAACACAATGCTGAGGATGAACAAACATAATGATGCGGAGGATGAACAAACATAATGCCGAGGATGAACAAACACAATGGCGAGAATGAACAAATATAATGCTGAGGATAAACAAATATAATGGCAAGAATGAACAAACATAATTCCGAGGATGAACAAACATAATGCCAAGGATGAACAAACACAATGCCGAGGAAGACCAAACATAATGCCGAGGAATAACAAACATAATGGCGGGGAAGAACAAACATAATGCCGAGGAACAACAAACATAATGCGGAGGAAGAACAAACACAATGCCGTGGTTCACCAAACACAATGCTGAAGATGAACAGACATAATGCCGAGGATGGACAAAGATAATTCCGAGGATGAACAAACACAATGCCGAGGATGAACAAATATAATGCCGAGGATGAACAAACATAATTCCGAGGATGAACAAACACAATGCAGAGGATGAACAAATGTAATGACGAGGATGAACAAACACAATGCCGAGGATGAACAAATATAATGACGAGTACGAACAAACATAATTCCGAGGATGAACAGATATAATGACGAGGATGGGCAAATATAATTCTGAGGATCAACAGAGATAATGCCGAGGATTAACAAACACAATTCCGAGGATGAACAAATATAATTCCGAGTATGAACAAATATAATGCCGATGATGAACAAATATAACGACGAGATTGAAGAAACATTATTCGAGGATGAACAAACACAATGCCGAGGATGAACAAACATAATTCTGAGGATGAACAGAGATAATGCCGAGGATGAACAAACACAATTCCGTGGATGAACAAATATAATGACTAGGATGAACAAACACAATGCCGAGGATGAACAAATATAATGCCAAGGTTGAACAAATATAATGACGAGAATAAACAAATATAATTCCGAGGATGTACAAACACAATACCGAAGATAAACAAATATAATGACGAGGATGAAAAAAATATAATGCCAAGGATGAACAATTATAATGACGAGAATGAATAAACATAATTCCGAGAATGAACAAATATAATGCCGAGGATGAACAAATATAATGACGAATATGAACAAAGACAATGCCGAAGATGAACAAATATAATGCCTAGGATGAACAAACACAATGCCGAAGATGAACAAATATAATGACGAGGATGAACAAATATAATGACAAGGATGAACAAATATAATGACAAAGATGAACAAAAATAATTCCAAGGATGAAAAAATATAATGCCGAGGATGAACAAATATAATGCCGAGGATGAACAAATATAATGATGAGGATGAACAAACACAATGCCAAAGATGAACAAATATAGTGACGAGGGTGAACAAATATAATGCCAAGGATAAACAAATATAATGACGAGTATGAACAAACATAATTCAGAGGATGTACAAATATAATGACGAGGATGAAGAAACATTATTCCGAGGATGAACACACACAATGCCGAGGATGAACAAATATAACGCCGAGGATGAACAAACATAATTCTGAGGATGAACAAAGATAATGCCGAGGATGACCAAACATAATTCTGAGGATGAACAAAGATAATGACGAAGATGAACAAACACAATGCCGAAGATGAACAAAAATAATGACGATTATGAGCAGATATAATGACGAAGATGAACTAATATAATGACCATGATGAACACACATAATTTCAATATGACAAAAAATATAATGCCGAGGATGAACAAATATAATAACGAGGATGAACAAATATATTGGCAAAGATGAACAAATATAATGACGACGATGAGCAAACATAATTCCGAGGATGAACAAATATAATGACGAGGATGAACAAATATATTGGCAAGGATGAACAAATATAATGACGACGATGAGCAAACATAATTCCGAGGATGAACAAATATAATGACGAGGTTGAAGAAACATAATTCCGAGGATGAACACACACTATGCCGAGGATGAACAAATATAATGACGAGGATGAACAAATATAATTATGAGTATGAACAAAGATAATGGCGAGGATTAACAAACATAATTCTCGAGTATGAACAAACACAATGCTTAGGATGAACAAATATAATGACGATGATGAACAAACATACTTTCGAGGATGAACAAATATAATGGCCAGGATGAACAACCACAATGACGAATATGAATAAATATAATGACGAAGATGAACAAACACAATGCCGAGGATGAACAAACACAATGCGTAGGATGAACAAATATAATTACGAGGATGAACACACACAGTGCCGAGGCGAACAAATATAATGATGAGGATGAACAAACATAATTCCGACGATGAACAAATATAATGACGAGGATGAAGAAACATAATTCCGAGAATGAACAAACACAATGCCGAGGATGAACAAATATAATGACGAGGATGAACACACATAATGCCAAGGATGAACAAATATAACGACGAGGATGAACAAGCATATTCCCGAGGATGAAAAATTTTTTGCAAAAGATGATCAAATATAATACCGAGGATGAACAAATATAATGACGAGGATAAACAAACACAATGCCGAGGATGAGCAAATATAATGCCGAGGATGAACAAACACAATGCCGAAAATGAACAAATATAATGACGAGAATGAACAAATATAATGCCAAGGATGAACGAATATAATGACGAGGATGAAAAAACATAATTCCGAGGATGAACAAATATAATGCCGAGGATAAACAAATATAATGCCGAGTATGCACAAATATAATGACGAGTATGAACAAACACAATGCCGAAGAAGAACAAATATAATGACGATAATGAACAAACACAATGCCGAAAATGACAAATATAATGCCGAGGATGAACAAATATAATGACGAGGATGAACAAACATAATTCTGAGGATGAACAAATATAATGGCGAGGTTGAACGAATATAATGCTGAGGATGAACAAATATAATGACAAGGATGTACACACAGTGCCGAAGATGAACAAATATAATGACGAGAGTGAACAAATATAATACCAAGGATGAACAAATATAATGACGAGGATGAACAAATATAATACCGAGTATTCACAAATATAATGACGAGTATGAACAAACACAATGCCGAAGATGAACAAATATAATGACGAGGATGAACAAACACAATGCCGAAGATGAAAAAAGATAATGCCAAGGATGAACAAATATAATGACGAGGATGAACAAACATAATTCCGAGGATCAACAAATATAATGCCGAGGATGAGCAAATATAATGATGAGGATGAACAAATATAATGACGAGGATGAACAAACACAATGCCAAAGATGAACAAATATAATGAATATGGTGAACAAATATAATGCCAAGGATGAACAAATATAATGACGAGGATGAAGAAACATAATTCCGAGGATGAACACACACAATGCCGAGGATGATCAAATATAATGCCGAGGATGAACAAACATAATTCTGAGGATGAACAAATAAAATGCCGAGGATGAACAAACATAATTCCGAGGATGAACAAATATAATGCCGAGGATGAACAAATATAATGGCGATGATGAACGAATATAATGACGAGGATGAGCAAACACAATATCGAAGATGAACAAATATAATGACAAGGTTGAACAAATATAATGACGAGGATGAACAATTATAATGACGAGGATGAACGAACATAATTCAGAGGATGAACAAATATAATGCCGGGGATGAACAAATATAATACCGAAGATGAACAAATATAATGACGAGAATGAACAAATATAATGACGAGTGTGAACAAATATAATGACGAGGATGAACAAATATAATTCCGAGAATGAACAAATATAATGCCGATGATGAACAAATATAATGCCGAGGATGAACAAATATAATGACGAGTCTGAACAAATATATTGACAAGGATGAACAAATATAATGAGAGTATGAGCAAACATAATTCCGAGGATGAACAAATATAATGATGAGGATGAACAAACATAATTCCGAGGATGAACACACACAATGCCGAGGATGAACAAATATAATGCCGAAGATGAACAAACATAATTCTGAGGATGAACAAAGATAATGGCGAGGATGAACAAACATAATTCCGAGGATGAACAAACACAATGACGAGGTTGAACAAATATAATGACGAGGATGAACAATTATAATGACGAGGATGAACGAACATAATTCCGAGGATGAACAAATATAATGCCGGGGAAGAACAAATATAATACCGAAGATGAACAAATATAATGACGAGAATGAACAAATATAATGACGAGTGTGAACAAATATAATGACGAGGATGAACAAATATAATTCCGAGGATGAACAAATATAATGACGAGTGTGAACAAATATAATGACGAGGATGAACAAATATAATTCCGAGGATGAACAAATATAATGCCGATGATGAACAAATATAATGCCGAGGATGAACAAATATAATGACGAGTATGAACATATATATTGACAAGGATGAACAAATATAATGAGAGTATGAGCAAACATAATTCCGAGGATGAACAAATATAATGCCGATGATGAACAAATATAACGCCGAGGATGAACAAATATAATGACTAGTATGAACAAATATATTGACAAGGATGAACAAATATAATTAGAGTATGAGCAAACATAATTCCGAGGATGAACAAATATAATGCCGAGGATGAACAAACATAATTCTGAGGATGAACAAAGATAATGGCGAGGATGAACAAACATAATTCCGAGGATGAACAAACACAATGACGAGGTTGAACAAATATAATGACGAGGATGAACAATTATAATGACGAGGATGAACGAACATAATTCCGAGGATGAACAAATATAATGCCGGGGAAGAACAAATATAATACCGAAGATGAACAAATATAATGACGAGAATGAACAAATATAATGACGAGTGTGAACAAATATAATGACGAGGATGAACAAATATAATTCCGAGGATGAACAAATATAATGACGAGTGTGAACAAATATAATGACGAGGATGAACAAATATAATTCCGAGGATGAACAAATATAATGCCGATGATGAACAAATATAATGCCGAGGATGAACAAATATAATGACGAGTATGAACATATATATTGACAAGGATGAACAAATATAATGAGAGTATGAGCAAACATAATTCCGAGGATGAACAAATATAATGCCGATGATGAACAAATATAACGCCGAGGATGAACAAATATAATGACTAGTATGAACAAATATATTGACAAGGATGAACAAATATAATTAGAGTATGAGCAAACATAATTCCGAGGATGAACAAATATAATGCCGAGGATGAACAAACATAATTCTGAGGATGAACAAAGATAATGGCGAGGATGAACAAACATAATTCCGAGGATGAACAAACACAATGCCAAGGATGAACAAATATAATGCCGAGGATGAACAAACATAATTCCGAGGATGAACAAATATAAAGGCTAGGATGAACAGACATATTTCCGAGCATGAACAAATATAATGGCGAGGATGAACAAATATAATGACGAGGATGAACAAACATACTTTCGAGGATTAACAAATATAATGGCGAGGATTAACAAATATAATGACGAGGATGAACAAACATAATTCCGAGGATGAACAAATGACAGAATTAACTTTATTTTCTCCGAAACGTTCCATAATTGAAAATTTTCATTTCTCAAAGAGAATCCAAATTATGATGATGACCTGCTTGTGCTTGTACTATCTCCTTGTAACTGCGAGCTGTTGTTCTTTTTAGCCGATGTTGTAGAGGTGTTGAGGCACAGTATCGTATCGGCGTGGGAGCGGGTTATGGCAGCTATTGTTTCAGTCCCGGAATACAGCTAAAAAGCAGGGGATATTCAATGCTTCTTTAGCAGACTCCACCACCATGGGGGCTATGGCCACCCCTGCCCGTTAGCCAGGCTAGGCCTGTTACTAGGGGTACCAACGGAGAAGTGGGACAGGGTCAGCTATAGTTCGCTAACCCTGACGCTAGCATATCAGCTATGGGTCGCTGATAACTTCACCGAACAGTGTCTCCACCCCCTGTGATGGAGATAAAAATGTCAGCGGACGATAACTACAAACTGTCTCTGACTTCCTTACTAAACATGGGCTGCTCACAGGGCGTGAGTTCTATATGTGATTTGTTGATAGCGTAGCACTAAATACGTCGTGACCTAACAACAACCAAAAGGCAATTAAAACCAAGTATAGGTCTTTTTCTTTACCTCAGTAGGTCTCAAAATGAAGTTGTTCCATTTCAACACGGGTTCTTTACTTGAGGAAGACATCTAACTACTTTTAGATGATTTCTTTCTTTCTCGTAAACTCTTTACTTGAGGAAGACATCTAACTAATTTTAGATGATTTCTTTCTTTCTCGTAAACTCTTTACTTGAGGAAGACATCTAACTACTTTTAGATGATTTCTTTCTTTCTCGTAAACTCTTTACTTGAGGAAGACATCTAACTACTTCTAGTCTTTACTTGAGGAAGACATCTAACTACTTCTAGTCTTTACTTGAGGAAGACATCTAACTACTTCTAGTCTTTACTTGAGGAAGACATCTAACTACTTTTAGAAGATTCCCTTCTTCCTCGTAGATTTTTAACTAATTCAGAACGTCAACTCTACATTCCTCCACAGCTTCCCCGTGTCTCTGCTGCGGCTTCCACCGTTGCTACGTTCCTAACTGTGACGTCATTTCGTTGCTTTGTGACGTCATTCAATTTCATGTGGTGGGGGGGGGGGGAATTGTTGCGAAAGTCAAACTGTCTGGGTCTGAGAGTAGCGACAAATGACACTGTAACGTGTACACATACAACCACATCATCACCTGCTGTATTTGGCCACAATGCATTTTCTGAATGTTTAATGTTTTCTCACTATATCAACACACACACACACACAGCAAATAAAGAGTTATCAAATCTAAGACCCAGTCAAAAACTCTAAAGATAATAAATCTCTGTTGAGAAGACACCCGACTACCACAGCACATGAAAATACTAAGAAGAGATTGAAAGCGATGTGATGAAGGAAGCCACATTGTGTATGATCATTACAACTGGTAAATATATGGAAGTGAGAAACGATGTTTATGCCTGCCTTATAGAAGATATGGCTCGTGACAGAGTAAGTTACTAACTGAATGCCTAAAAGAGATTAACTTACTTGGCTAGGAAATCAGAAACATAAAGTAGATGGTACTGGAAACAGGCACAGTTCTATCACTGACTGTCAGTACCAGACTTGTTGCTCATCCTCTTCTGTACCTGCCAGAATTTGTGCAGAGTCTTCTCAGCTTTTATTTCTTGCAGAAACTTGTGCCATTTCTGCCATTGTGACCTCATAGCTAGAGTTTCCAAATTGTTGGTTGCTCTTAGCGTTTGCTCTTCTCTGACACTCTGTGGCTCCGCTGTTCTCTCAGGATTTGTTCTAGATCTCTGCCAGGTTTTTGTTGCATCTCACTTAGTCCGCCAGGCAGCTTCTATGGCTATGTTTTTAATTAGACAGAGACAATAAATATGGCGGAGCATGCTGCCAAATAATTGTATGAGCTAGTTTACCTTTGTTTTGAGTAAATGGGTTTTGGATTGTTTGTGCTGAACCAGTCTGTGCTGGATGTCTGTTACTAGTCTGTGCTGGATGTCTGTTACTAGTCTGTGTTGAACGTCTGTTACTAGTCTGCGCTGGATGTCTGTTACTAGTCTGTGCTGGATGTCTGTTACCAGTCTGTGCTGGATGTCTGTTACTAGTCTGTGCTGGATGTCTGTTACTAGTCTGTGTTGAACGTCTGTTACTAGTCTGCGCTGGATGTCTGTTACTAATCTGTGTTGAACGTCTGTTACTAGTCTGTGTTGGATGTCTGTTACTAATCTGTGTTGAACGTCTGTTACTAGTCTGTGTTGGATGCCTGTTACTAGTCTGCGTTGGATGTCTGTTACTAGTCTGCGTTGGATGTCTGTTACTAGTCTCTGTTGGATGTCTGTTACTCGTCTTTGGTGGATGCCTGTTACTAGTCTGCTTTGGATGTCTGTGTCTAATCTGTGTTGGATGTCTGTCACTGAAGATGTACAGTTAGTTTTCTAAAGTGAATAAATCCTTTTAGAGTTAGAGTTTGATCAACCATATAAGAATGTCAGATTAACAATTCTTGTTGGATTGGCTATATATTTATGTTTTCTATGTTTATCAATATCGACCCTCATTTATGCATGCGAAAGTTGGAAAACAACTGAAGAAATGAGACTTTTGAAAACAAATGCTTAAGGAATATACTCAGAATAAAGTGGGACGAATTCAAGAACAACACAGGTATAAGGCAGACGAGTGAACAACAACTTGCCTGTCCCATGGGTGATCTGAAAAAAAGGAGATGGACATATATAGGTCACGCGATGAGAAGAAACAATCAAAGAATTCTAAAACAAGCTATCAAGTGGAACACAACAGGCCGAAGAAAAAGAGGTCGACCACGTGAAACTCTAAAGAGGACATTGTTAAGAGAGACCAAATTAAAATAAAATTCCATGGTGAGGATGAAAAGCTCGCCGAAAAGAGGAAAACTTGGTGAACTACCATGCGAGCCCTATATGACGCTTAACGGCACGGGAAGGATGTAAGATGTTTAACATACCCTTGTTGGTGTTCCATTTAATTAAATTATGTATTTCTGTTATTGTCAGAGATGATTTTATGTTAACGAGGGCATAGTTACTGAGGTGAACTGTACAGTCATCAACAGATAAGTCCTATGAAGATTACTTAACCCTTCATAAGGCACTGGTCACCAATGGCTCCGTCACTGGGTCTTCTGTATTGGTTAGCTACAAAATATTTGCCGCTCAATGCCCTCTGGCAGCATTACAACTCATTATTGTAATTTATTTTATTCATTAAAAATGGCAAAGTATCAAGGAAAGAGAAGGCTTTAAGAAAAAGCTGAATATCGTGAAGTGGCCGATGAATCAGTCATAAGAAGTAGATGAGAAAGATAGCAATAGCCAGAACTTAGACAAACGTGCTGACGCACTTGATAAAGCAAAGAACAAAATATTGCCACCTTACAAATATTAAAATTACAACTGCAATATCAGGTCTGCACGTTGTCTAACCATTCTACGCACATTCGAACCACAGTTATGAAAGAATATTTTCCTACGTTCATTTTTTTTGAGTCATATAAACGATTAAGTGGAAGTGATAGTAGAACTGTATTAAGTACTTTATAGCAAGTTTCAAGTCGCTACCTTCGTGTTTCAAGGGAAATCTAAAGTACTTGCAGGCAATTTCATATTGAGTGTCAAGCCTATATCATAACACAGCGTGAATAGCTTCAGAGTAGCAGATCAGAGTTACCTACAATGTGTTGATAACTGTGAAAATGAAGAAAGTAGAGTAAAATAAATGATTAAGTGATGCTAGCGGGGGAAGACGCGCTATTTAAGATAAATTAGATGATGGTCAGCAAACCATAGTTGACTGCCTGCAAGACCTAAATCTACCTCCCAGTAGTGGCTCTGGAAAAAGGCAATAGTCTGGTCAGGTCAGTAGATATCGCAATGGCAAGCGGAACCTGTTCTAAAAATTCAATAAGTCGAAGACAGATGTATCTTTCAGTGGAAAAGGAGGGGGGGTGGTTGACGGAGCATATCTGAGACACAACTCCACCAGCACTGTTTTGAAGAAGAAGATGAAAGAAGGAAAGAAGTTCTTCATTTTATTAAGTATCTCAGCGGTAATTTACGATTTTTTTACACAGTAATAAAATATGTTAAGGGTCCTGTGTTACTCTCAGGAATACATCAGCTTCTATAGAGTCCAGTGTTACTCTTAGACATACTTCAACTTTCTCCCTTTTTTCTCTTAGTTCTTGATATCACTAACACAAAAGATTAGACAAGATGTAGAGACATGATCGCCAACCCAGTCCGGCACGACACATAATAAAAATCTTTCTCTCTGTTAAGACACAAGGACTCGGACGTTACTTCTGGACTGAAATGAGCCCTCTTAGCCAGAAAATTGTTTGTCTGTCTCCACAAGAAGCGAGTGATAACAGGGGCATGGTGTGGTGTGTCAGGAGCATGGAGTGATGTGCCAGGGGCATGGTGTTTTGAGTCAGGATCATGGTGTGATGTGTCAGGGACATGGTGTGATGTGTCAGGGACATGGTGTGATGGGTCAAGGACATGGTGTGATGTGTCAGGGACATGGTGTGATGGGTCAGGATCATGGTGTGATGTGTCAGGGACATGGTGTGATGTGTCAGGGACATGGTGTGATGTGTCAGGGACATGGTGTGAAGGGTCAGGGACATGGTGTGATGTGTCAGGAGTCAGGGACATGGTGTGATGTGTCAGGGACATGGTGTGATGAGTCAGGGACATGGTGTGATGTGTCAGGAGTCAGGGACATGGTGTGATGTGTCAGGAGTCAGGGACATGGTGTGATGTGTCAGGAGTCAGGGACATGGTGTGATGTGTCAGGGACATGGTGTGATGAGTCAGGGACATGGTGTAATGTGTCAGGGGCATGGTGTGATGAGTCAGGGACATGGTGTGATGAGTCAGGGACATGGTGTGATGAGTCAGGAGTCAGTGACATGGTGGGATGTGTCAGGGACATGGTGTGATGAGTCAGGGACATGGTGTGATGTGTCAGGGACATGGTGTGATGAGTCAGGAGTCAGGGACATGGTGTGATGTGTCAGGGACATGGTGTGATGTGTCAGGGACATGGTGTGATGAGTCAGGAGTCAGGGACATGGTGTGATGTGTCAGGGACATGGTGTGATGAGTCAGGGACATGGTGTGATGTGTCACGGGCATGGTGTGATGTGTCAGGGACATGGTGTGATGTGTCAGGGACATGGTGTGATGAGTCAGGGACATGGTGTGATGTGTCAGGGGCATGGTGTGATGTGTCAGGAGCATGATGTGATGAGTCAGGGACATGGTGTGATGTGTCAGGGGCATGGTGTGATGTGTCAGGGGCATGATGTGATGAGTCAGGGACATTGTGTGATGTGTCAGGAGCATGATGTGATGAGTCAGGGGCATGGTGTGATGTGTTAGGGACATGGTGTGATGTGTCAGGGACATGGTGTGATGTGTCAGGGGCAATGTGTGATGTGTCAGGGACATGGTGTGATGTGTCAGGGGCATGATATGATGTGTCAGGTGTCAGGGACATGGTGTGATGTGTCAGGGACATGGCGTGATGAGTCAGGGGCATGGTGTGATGTGTCGGGAGCATGGTATGATGTGTCAGGGGCATGATGTTATGGATCAGGGTCATGGTGTGATGTGTCAGGTACATGGTTTGATGTGTGAGGGGTTGGTAACGAAGCTCTTTCACTTATATGACATCTGTCTGCTTCCAGTTGCATGCTATAGACATCTTTTGTTTATAACAGGCAACATTACTCTGTCTAAAATAAGCAGATTATTATACATTGACTAGCAGTTGCTGGATGAAAAACAAAACAAACCTTAGAGTCAGATTTTAATAACTGAAAAGCACGTAAAATAATCACTTCATTTAAACGCGCGTTGTCTTACAAATACAATGCAAATTTCATAATGACAAGATCACTACATAAAATAGAAAAAGAAGAGGACACAGGACAGAACCTTATGAAAGACGGGTAATTAAAGATGAATCTAATAAAGAATTTTTGAAGGGCCCTGCCTGGTGATTTCCCGAGGGAAATGTTTTAATAAGTTTCGTTAGGGCCGCTTGTAGTCTATAAATACTTTTACACAAATTCCACGATCTTTTATTGTAAATGCTTTCTTGAACTCAATAAAAACAGAGCCGCACATTTTGTTATCACTTATATGTCACAATCAAATTTATGTCATTTTAATGAAAGGTGTTTGACAGAAATGTTGAGTCTAAAGTAGAGTCGAGTCTAAAGAGTAAAATCTAATGCCTGACTGTCTGTCTTGATTGTTTTCTTGAACATGCACTAAAGGTATCCTGTGTGTATGTTTCGCTAGCGATTCTAATCGAGACGACAGAAAAGAAAATGCTCTTTATTTGTAGATATTACAAGATGGACCAGATCTTAAAAGGGTATGCACTTGTTAAAACGCTCAGAAAACAGCTTTTTGTAAAGAACTGATTGGAAATGCGTGTTATAAAGTAGGTGGAGCTGTACGGCCAAGTTTTAGAAAAAAAAAGATAGAAAGAGTGAGGAAAGTGGGCAGAAACAAGAGTAGCAGAAAATAAGATGACCATGTACAATGAAGAGCAGTAATTCATTCATTCATTAGCATGTTCCTTGCCGGACTTTGCCTTCCTAACAGCTCTCATGAAGGCTTCTCGCTTGTAAGCAAGATGCCCTGCTGCTGATTCATCCATTCGAAATTATCAACAATGCCTTAAAGCCATCTTCATCTTGGTCTTCCTCTCTTTCTTTTTTTCCCCATTACTTACCCTACAAAGACGATCTTCTCCAAATTCTCATGAAAACAACAATGCAATGTTTCGGAAACTCGCTTTGTACAAGTCTTTCTTACAAGCAGGTTACAAAAAAAAAAACTCAGAGTTTAATTTATAATTGTTTTTATGTTTTTATTTGTTATTTTGTTTTTTATATGATTTTTGAAAAAGGCCTTTCCTGAAGTATGTTCTTAATTTATAGTGCTCATCTTACTTTCTGTCATTCTTGTTTCTGTCCACTTTCCTCACTCTTTCTCTCTTTTTATAAAACTGAACCATACACCTCTATCTTCTGTACAGTTTTTACTCGAACCACATTTACCACAATTATCATTTTCCTTTAATGTTTGTTAGGGTATTTGTAATGACTGGGACCGCAGAGCGTAGCATGATATGATAGATTTTATAAAGTCTTTTAGAAGTGTTCTTTTTTATTCAAAGTTAAATTACAATTATAGATTTAATGTTGCAGAGAAAAAACACAGAAAAAAAGAAAGAAAGAAACTATATAATGTATTGCTGCCCTCTCAAGAACAAATATATCCATACTACAATAACTTAATATTGAAGAAGGCTGGCGAGTAAAAAGGATTAAAGAGGGAAAATATAAATACTTTAGACATATTAAGCGAAATGATAATTTAAAGAAACTCGTTGTAGAAGGATACATACTAGGAAAAAGAAATAGAGGAAGACCAAGATGAAGATGGCTGCAAGACATCGTTGATAATCTGCAAATGGATGCATCAGCAGCAGGGCATCTTGCTTACAACCGAGAGGCCTACAGGAGAGCTGTTAGGAAGGCAAAGTTCCACAAGGGACATGTAAATGACTGATACTCTCTTCCTTTTCTTCCTCTTCCTCTGTCTGTTTCCCTAAAACTAAACTATACAACTCCGTCTCAATCTACAACTACCAGTTTTGCCACAGTTACTCCCGCATTATAAACTTCACGGATTGTTAAAAATGGAATATTTCAATTGTTTTAAATTTGTACCCACGTTATCGTTGAATTTTGTCAGCGGCAAAGAACATTAGAGAAATCTTTCTTTCCTTCGTTCTCTCTTACCCTTGTCAGGCATTTGTTTGTGTCTTCAGACTTCTGAAGCTCAGAAGATGGGGGTTGGCCTTCTGGAGTATGATTGGCAAGTTGTCCGTCAGTTACTCTTAACCTGCGTCACAAGGATTTTTCTAAAACTAACACCTCACTTCGTTAACATTGTTGACGACGTGTCAGCTTTTCCTGTCAGTCTACTATAACCACGCCTTGTTGTCCTTGTCAAGACTGTGTCAAGTCTGTGTCAAGTCTGTGTCAGGGCGTTTCTTACATCACTCATAAAAACTTCCCCCGCCAGTGTTGACGTTACGCGGTGTAGAATGGTTACATCTTCTAATAAGGAAACGGACTGACAGAAATCATAACTTGTCCCGTCCAACTGCCTATTGTTTCTCATCGCCCCGCCTTTTGTATGACCTCATCTGCTGCGTCGTAAAGTAGTTTGAGATCAACATATGTAATCAATACGCAAACACTCCCACAAAGTCAAAATATTTCCGCCGAAAGATGTAGTGTACGCTAGAGTTGGAAAACAAGACACATTTTGAACAATTTTTGTATAATTCTGCAAATTCTTGCTTAGACAAAAAGATTGGTAACTGTCGCTGTAGACAATTTCTATACTTCCTGAATAAAACAATCTGTTATGTCTAAAACAAGTTTTTAAAACCAATATTCTGAGTTATTAAAAGCAAAAGTCTTTGCTTTAAGTGCGCCTATGCTAAGACAGAACTCACGAACGATGGAGCGGTCAGCGATAAATACGCTAGTACATCATGACAAAGAGTTTAATCCAATCGGAGGCCGCTCCAATATCTTAGCTGTGGAATGGGTACCTACGTCTTTCTTGAGGTGGGGAGAGAAAGGTTGCCAGATATGATGATATTCACATCATCCTCTAATTTTGCCGACACGTCAAGAAAAATGGAGATACTAACATCATGTTACATCGGTGCCTCCATGGCATAACTTAGTTACCTTTATTCCTCACCGCCTTCTCTTTTGTTGTGATAGTCCACTTTTAAGAGCTGACTGACCAGTATAAAATGTTGTGTGTAACGTGAACATAGGGCGAGCCACAAGGGCATTGAAGCAAAGTAGTGGAAGAAAACAGAAACGGTGAAGAAGCAAGCGTCCTCCTATGAATAAAGTTCAATTAAAGAAGACAGGCGCTACCAAAATGAAGGACGGTTAGGTTCAGAACAGGAGCTTGCTTCGTTATGGACCTTCTTGGACTTTGGTTGACTGCATTTAACAGTCGAACAGGATTTTCTTCTTTGCGGAGAAATCTAGGTCGACCTGGTGGTTTTTGTTTACAATAAAGGTATACAGAGATGTGTGATTTAGTTGTACAATAAGATAGACAAAGTGAAGAAAGTAGGCAGGTAACAGAGTGGCAGAAGTTAAGATGAGCACGTATAAGTGAAGAGCGCACAACAATCTATTTTTCGGCAAATACCTTTTATAAACGAAAAACTACAAAAACACAACAGATAAAATCGCGAAAT
Source organism: Achatina immaculata (assembly GCA_009760885.1). Classification (NCBI taxonomy): domain Eukaryota; kingdom Metazoa; phylum Mollusca; class Gastropoda; order Stylommatophora; family Achatinidae; genus Lissachatina; species Lissachatina immaculata. The sequence goes on from CM019701.1 coordinate 6,146,895, forward strand.
ATACTCGGAGATTAGATATGCTGATGACACAGTATTACTGTCTACAACACAAAAAGGAATGGAAAAACTAATTCTGTCAGTCCGTAAGAACAGCGAAGAGCAAAACCTCTATCTTGATGCAAAGAAAACTAAAGTGATGACAACTGACAAAACAAACACGGCATCTGAAATATGTATCAATGAGAAAAAACTGGAAAAAGTGGAGAGTTTTGAATATCTTGGATCACTGCTAGCTATTAGTGGAGATGCAATGAGGGAAATTAAAAGGAGGACATCTATCGCTCTTCAGAAAGTAAAACAACTAAAGAATCTGTGGAGAGGAGCAGACAGAACTACAAAAATAAGATTTTTAAGGGCATGCATCTTTCCCATCGCAACATATGCCTGTGAGTCCTGGACACTTAACAAAACAGCTGAAATACGCATGAATGCCTTTGAATGTAAATGCTACAGAAGAGTTCTTCAAATACCATGGACACAAAAAAGAACAAATATATCTATACTACAATAACTTAATATTGAAGAAGGCTGGCTAGTAAAGAGGATTAAAGAGAGAAAACTGAAATATTTTGGACACATTAAACGTCATGATAATTTAGAGAAGACCGTATTGGAAGGGTACATAATGGGAAAAAGAAAGAGAGGAAGAACAAGGCGAAGATGGCTGTAAGACATCGTTGATGATCTGCAAATGGATGCATCAGCAGCAGGCCGTCTTGCTCACAACCGAGAGGCCTACATGAGAGCTATTAGGGAGGCAAAGTTCCGCAAATGAATGAGTGGTACTCGTAGATGAAGAACTAAATGAGCTACTTGGTTCATTTGTTCGTATATTTTTGTGTTTTATCTGCCGTGTTGTTACGTGATGCACGAAGTAATAAATTACTGAATTGTTGTACAGTCTTCATTTACACGTTCTCTTCTTATTTTCTGTCACTCGCCTCCTGATCACCTCCTCCCTCTCTCTAACCTCGTATTGTTTTATTTTGTATTACTCCTATATTTATTTATTTATTTATTTATTTTTAAATAAACCGTAGAGCCCTGTACATCTTCGTTATTAGAACCAAAGTTCAAAGTTCAGACTCCGGCTCCACATCATTCGGGATAACCCCAACTCCGCCGCATGGCGCAGCATCCATCCAAGAATGTGTCTGCTGATAGTTCCTGTCAAATGTTCGTTGTTTACTTTGTCTTTCCTGTCACACAGTTCAGACTTCCTGCCAGGAGCTGTCATTTGCCCTAGCTCCAGCAGTCGTTATGTGGAAGATAATAGTAAGCCTCATAGTGGTTAGTAACATTCGGAGGAGTTCTCAGAGATATACAAATTTTACTGAAGTGTTTCAGTGCTGATGAACATCCGTGGAGTTACAGAGCTTTTCTAGTAATAGTAGAAGATGGTTAGGAACTGCCATGAGACGAGAGAGTATAATTCTGATGTCACGCGTGTGTTGATGATTTACAATGCTCATTATTGTTGGGCCTGAGTATAAGGCCACATTACTAAGTTGTCATTATGCAAATTGATTCATACCGAGCTGGTTGATACATATAATTGTGATGTTTTTGGATGTTTCAGTAAATGTTTGATATATGTCGTTGTTAATATCTAATGGTGTATTAAATTTAGTTGTTAAGTATATTGACGAATGAGTCTTTTTTTAATTGCTGATAATCGTGTCGTATTGTGAAATGCATAAATGTAGATTCCAATAATAATATTCCTTCCATACCACAAGCATCGCTGAAGTCATATCCTGGCGTTATATGGGTGTAAAGGACCCTTATGGTACGGGTGTACATCATGGGGTTCATAAGGCTGTTCGCCCTTTTACAGCAAATTTCCAATAAGTGAATGAAGATAGTAAATCAAGGTAAACATCACCTAACAAAGAACCAAACAAAAAGCGACCCACCTAGATACAATAATAAACTTTTTTACATTTTGACTATACGCGGGCAGAAGAAGAGAAGGCAGATAGTGATGACAGATGTTCAGATAACTCTATTGGCGGGCAAAAGAAGAGAAAAAGACAGTGATGAATGAATGAATGAATAATCTTTATTTTTAAAGGGTAAAGAGGTTCTAAGGACTGCAAACGCGCCACAAACAGCCTCTGGCAGTCAAGTCCAGCTCCTGGCCTTCCCGTGGCAGAACTGTTTAAACTGACAGGAGAAGGGGCGAGGGCGAATATCTGGCGCCTGATACCAATTACTTAGGGTAGATGAGTGTCACGTTTGGTAGCTCATCTGCCGCTGTTGGCGAGATCTTCAGCTGCCGTGCGTGGAGCGGTGCTCCTCCCGGCCAATGAAGAAATTTGCAAATGAGGTTGCCGCACAGCATCACTGCGGAAAAAGTGGTAGAAAGGATAAAACGAAGCAAACAGTCAAATCACGGCACCTCTGATCTGGAGGTCGGCCACCTCCTGAGTGCAGTCATATCGGGTGAAACGCATGAACCGGCTTGTCCCAGAGGTTAAGACACTTCTGGCTTGACTCTTCAATTGCCACGCGTGGAGTGAAGCTCCTCCCGGTTAAGGAAGTAAATGCGGAAAAGAAATAAAGGTTGCTGATGGGAAAAGGTGGTGGAAAGTGAAGTTTAACCGGTATGTTCAGTAGTATCGCTACGAGAGCTATACCACGGCACCTCTGCTCTAGAGGCCGCCCACGTCCGAAATACACCTACACTGGTGAAATATGCCTAAACCGGCACACACCAGGGGTGGAACTCGATGGCTAGACATGTCATGCCACCTCCGCTCTAGAGGTCGGTAACGCCTGATAAACACCCATACTGGTGAATTTTGCCTAAACCGGCTCAACCCAGGGGTAGAAGTCACTAGTGGCGAGGATTCGTCCTCCTGGACAAAAAGCTCCATCCTGGTCACAACTAGGAAGGGTAGCGGCCACGTCCGGAAAATGCTGAAGTCGGAGACACTGGACCAGGGAAGTCTAGATAGGCAACCACCTCTCACCCGGCGGGGATGTCTGCGTATCTTAATCACGCTGAGGTTTTCCGGTGAGAAAGTCCAACCCTGGACTGGATGGGCAACCACCTCTCACCCGGCGGTGATACACGGGTATCTCAAAACACGTCGAGGTTTTCCGGTGAGAAAGTCCAACTATGGCCTGGGTGGGCTACAGCCTCTCACCCAGCGGGGATGCACTGATATCCTAAACACGTCGAGGTCTTCCGGTGAGAAAGTCCAACCCTAGACTAAACTGGTGCAATGAAAACCACAGTGTCACGCAATCCCGCTTCTGAGACCCAACAAGAATACAGGCTAAAGCACTGTGATACTCTGAACCCCTTGTGGTCCTCTCGTGGATCTTGTGTGGTCTATTTTGGACCACACAGGGGACCACGGGACCTAACGAGGACCACAGGCGTGAATTCAGTAGGTTCACAGTGCGGTATTTGGTGGTAGAAGTGAACGAAGAAGAAGAAGAAGAAAGGGTAAAGAATTGGGCACGCAGGCCCGTCTTACACTCTGCCCTTCATCACTCCATCTTTCATTCTTCCCACACGCTCGATTTAATACAAATATACAAATTACATTAGGGGAAAAACATATCAAAAGAGTGTAAGATTTAGCTATTACATTCCAAATAAAAGAGAAGAAGTAATTAATCTAATAAAATAGCTCTCACACACATACACACAGACATATACATAAACAAAAATACATCGTAAATACAGATGTTCTAACATATGTTTTTAACAAACATTAAAATAATTTCTAACAATATCTAACAAGTTACTTTTTGAACTATGTCATTTTAGTACTTGATGACTGGCGAGTCATGGATTGAGAGAGTGCTGGTTATTCTATGGAGGCATATAATTAAAAGCAGGTAAATAGTGAAACAGGTTTGAGTTAAATGATGAAGTATTACCAATGGATTTTAAATGGTATGTGAAGGTGTTCCAGAGCTGTACTGCAGAGTATGCAAGGCTTCAAGGTATGAGAGATGTTCAGATAACTCTATTGGCGTGCAGAAGAAAAGAAGGCAGATAGTGATGAGAGATGTTCAGATAACTATAGTGGCACCAGAAGAAAAGAAGGCAGATAGTGATGAGAGATGTTCATATAACTCTATTGGGACCAGAAAAAAAAGAAGACAGACAGTGATGTGAGATGCACAAAGAACAGGGGTGCTAACAGTAAGAAGAATAGAAAATACCTGTAAAGACTTCAGCATCAAGGTGATCACGACATATATTTTGAATTCTACCAAGAGTTACATGTGAACAACATGCGATTTAACAAATATCCTATGCAATGTACAAAAAGGTAGGACTAGACTAATAATGGAAGGATAAAACATTCATTCATTCATTCATTTGCATGTCCCTTGCGGAACTTTGCCTCCCAAACAGCACTCCTGTAGGCCTCTCGGTTGTGAGCAAGATGGCCTGCCGCTGCTGCATCCATTTGCAGATCATCAACGATGTCTTACAGCCATCTTCGTTTCGATCTTCCTCTCTTTCTTTTTCCCATTATGTATCCTTCCAATATGGTCTTCTCTAAATTATCATGACGTTTAATGTGGCCAAAATATTTCACTTTTCTCTCTTTAATCCTCTTTACTAGCCAGCCTTCTTCAATATTAAGCTCTTGCAGTATAGATATATTTGTTCTTTTTTGTGTCCACGATATTTGGAGAACTCTTCTATAGCATTTACATTCAAAGGCATTTATGTGCTTCTCAGCTGTTTTGTTAAGTGTCCAGGTCTCACAGGCATATGTTGCGATGGGAAAGATGCATGCCCTTAAAAATCTTATTTTTGTGGTTCTGTCTGCTCCTCTCCACAGATTCTTTATTTGTTTTACTTTCTGAAGAGCAATAGATGTCCTCCTTTTAATTTCCCTCATTGTATCTCCATTATTAGTTAGTAGTGATCCAAGATATTCAAAACTCTCCACTTCTTCCAGTTTTTCCTCATTGATACATATTTCAGTTGCCTTGTTTGTTTTGTCAGTTGTCATCACTTTAGTTTTCTTTGCATTAAGATAGAGGTTCTGCTCTTCGCTGTTCTTGCGGACTGACATAATTAGTTTTTCCATTCCTTCTTGTGTTGTGGACAGCAATACTGTGTCATCAGGATATCTAATCTCTGGTATTTCATAACCTCCAACTGTTATGGCATTGTAATATTCTTTGTCTACATCTTCTCTAACATTCCTCATTATATTTTCAGTATACAAGTTAAATAAGTAGGGTGACAATATGCACCCCTGACGGACCCCTTGTTTTATGTCAAACCAACTTGTTGTTTCACCATTTATTCTTACTGCTGCTTGTTGGTCTAAATACAGCAGTGATGTTAATTGTATCAAATGTGTTGGAAATCCCATTTTTTCCATTATTTCCCAAAGTTTCTGGTGTTGTACACAATCAAATGCCTTTGAATAGTCTATAAAGGATAAATATAGATTCACATTAAACTCCCTGCATTTCTCTAGTATTAATCTTAGATTGAATATATGATCTCTTGATCCTGTTCCTTGCCTGAAGCCAGCTTGGACCATATTGACTTCTTCTTCTATTTTCTTTCGAAGTCTACCCATTATGATTTTTAACAGAATTTTACTGGCATGACTAATCAGGGCAACAGTTCTTTAGTTGGTGCATAATTTCAGGTTACCCTTTTTTGGCAGTGGAATGAATACAGTTCTTTTCCATTCTTTTGGCCAAATACCTGAATGCCATATCTTTTTACATAGTGCATGATAGATTGTTGCACACTCCTTTCCTCCTACTTTAATAAATTCAGCGGTTATCTCATCACATCCTGGTGATTTACCATTTTTCAGACTCTTTATTGCCCATAAAACTTCTTCCATTGTCGGCTCGGGTTCTTTCTCCTGCAATAATAATTCACACTGTTGATTTCTGCTTCCACAGTCGGTTGTTTCATACATTCTATTGCAATATTCCTTCCATCTTTCCAGAATTTCCTCTGTCTCTGTCAGGGTATTCCCCATCTCATCACAAATTACATTTAGCTTAGGTGTGACATTTCTCGTCAATGTCTTCATTTCTTTAAACATTTCACTATCTCTTCCACACCTCTGATGTTCTTCTATTCTTTCACAACAATCTTGTATGTATTGTTTTTTGTCTTTTCTTATGTTTCTTTGTACTTCTTTTGTTAAAGTTTTATATTTATCTTTGTTGTTGTTTGTCACTCTCCACTGCGTCTTCATTTCTCTACATTGTTTTATCAGTTCTAGTGTACCTGCTGTGATCCATCTATTCTTTTGTGTTTTCTTTACTGGAACCATGTCTTTAGCTGTTGTTACTAAGATATCTTTGGCCTGCGTAGCCAATTCATCTGGTGTCATCTCTTCCTGTACAGCCATCAGGATTTCGAAACGGTTATTCACTTCTATACCGTATTGTTCTGGTATATTTGTAAGGTCAAAGCGGAGTGGTCTTGATCCCATAACTATCTTTTTTATCTTTATCTTCATGTCTGCTATTAATAACTCATGGTCCGTGTCACAATAAGCACCTGGTAAAGTTTTTGCTGATGTTATGCTTGACCTCCACCTTCTCTGCACTAAAATGTAATCTATTTGATTCCTGGTTTTCCCATCATCTTTGCTTGGCCCATTCTGTTCCTACAAACACTACGCTGCATAATCTAGACAAGGTTCAAAATCAGTCACTACGGATTATCACAGGTGCCATGAGGTCCACACCAATAGTAGAAATGCAGAAAATAGTTGGTGTTCAACCGCTAAAGGAACGTAGAGACACAAAGGTCATGACCATGGGAGAAAAATTCCTTAGCTCTGTAAGCCATCCCCTGAAGGAGAGATTCAATAACTTGGCATTAGGACGGCTTAAAAGAAGCAGCTTCATTCATCAGGCCAAGCGTATGCGTAAGCTGATACCTGACCTTCCAACTGTAGTCGCTCCATTATCATCTGTACCAGAGCATACACCATGGAAAGAAGCAGATTATACACAAATAACTATTCAGACTGAAGTGAAAGGTGTGCAGAATGGTGAGATGCAGAGCAGTCTTGTAAGATCAACAGCCACACTTAGTGTTCTAGATGACAAATATCCATGTGACACCTGGATACGTGTGTATACAGATGGATCTGCACATAATGCCATAAAGAATGGTGGGGCAGGAGCATATATTGAATATCCAAACAACACCATTGACAAGATTTCCATACCCACTGGTAAATACTGCAACAACTTTGATGCAGAAGTTAGGGCAATTATTGCTGCAGTTGAAAAACTATCAGACTCCAGAATTGATACATGTCCTGTAGTAATTCTCACAGATGCAAGATCAGTACTGGAGGCTCTTCAGTGCAACAAACTACCAGACCTTAAGGATGCCTTGTCAAAAATTGGCTTACAACATGGAGTCACTTTGCAATGGATTCCCTCCCACTGTGGGATACCAGGCAATGAGAAAGCTGACCATCTGGCCAAAGAGGGCACTGAAATGGAGCAACCAGACATACCAGTCACCTATAATCAGAAGAAAAGCATGATAAAAACCTACAGGAAGCCACAAACACCACCACATGATGACTATCACATGCTAAACAGAAAGGAACAAGTCACCATCTTCCGTCTCCGAACAGGACACAGCCGACTCCGAAGTCATATGTATACAAAGTTTAAGGTTGGTACTACTAATCTATGTACATGTGCCCAGGTGCCCCAAACCGTGGAACATATCCTCCAGAACTGCATCAACTACGAGACACTGAGAAATAATTACTGGCCCAGTGAAACCACTAAAGAAGATAAGCTCTACGGTTCCATACATGAGTTACAAAAAACAGTGAAATTTATCCAAGAGACAGGACTGCAGATATAGACAGACAGTGCGAACGAAGAAGAAGAAGAAGAAGAAGACAGAACAAAATCTACCACATTTTTTTCATTATTTTATTCACAGGTTATGACTGGTTTTCAGCTCAGCCTGAGTACTTCACTATTGGAGAGTTCAAGGAACTTTGTGAGCTGCAGTCTGGTCTTCACGACAGATGCGATTTTACATGGAGTTTGCTGAAGTATGAAATGATCACAGTTATTTCTAGGAAAATACTGAAATATGTGTTGCCAGTTTCAGTTTATGATATATGGGAAGGAATTTTTCTTTGCTTAGAAAATAAATAAGAAGAGGCATAAGACAATGTTGTGGTTATTTGCATTGTATTCGTGGTGGTATTATAGGGGAGACCACATTTTTAAAAAAAAACTGTCAAAGGGAGAGTCAACTCGCTCTTACAGAGTTCAAGAAGTAACTCACTCTTCAAGAGTTAACTCGCTCTTACATGGTTCAAGAGTTAATTCCCTCTTACAGCAGGATAAAACTGAAAATAAAGTTCTAAACTTTGTACAAGTATTTTTTGTTTGTTTGTTGATATGCAGAAAAGTAAAGTCGAGGAATTTATTACTTAATAGAGTTACTGCTACCTCAAAGAGAACAGTTATAATAAACATGGATGGCAGGCAAAACAATTATCTTAGAAATTTATTACTTGATTAAAGGGCAAAGAAAGGTGGTTCTGGAGGAGGAAAAAAACCTTCAAGTAAGGGAATTTGCAGTTCATGAGCGTCAGTGAATGGTCCTGAGACATGCGCAATTGCAATGTAGGTCAAAGTGTGAGTGCGAACAATTTGACACCTTTAATTTTATACATAACCGGCCCTAAACGTTCTATTATTATATAGCTATCTATCTAGCTTGGGTCAAATTTAGGTGACTTTCGACTATTTTTACGGTTCACATGTATGGCCTGTTTTAATTCCTCATTAATTATCTTTTTGTTTAGCTGGCGGTGCACTGTTGGGAAAACTCGGTGTTCTTTCAACAGTATTTTGTATGTTTCTGTTCCTAAATGTATTTTCTATCTTGTCTTATTAGTATATCACGAGGTACCACTGGTTCTCGCCCGTATAGAAACTTAAAAGAGGAGAGACCTATACTTTACATTTATTCTAAGTGCGCTATCGTTTAATAAATATCCCAGGCTCATCTGTCTTTATCAACCTTTTTCGCTACCTTTTGTATTGTTAAAGCTGTCATGTTAGCGCTCGTTAATACCTTCGGTTTCTAGATGATAGCATGCTGTTCTAGTATGTACAATAGTCAATATATGGCGTTTCTACCAAGGGTCTTCCAGTGGTACTGAAAATCTAGGCATGATTTCCTGGAGCAGAGATGTAATTTGTAATTGCTGTTCATCTCTACACCTACGGCTCCAGCAACTCTCCCTCATCCAGTATTTATAAACTAGCTGCTGCTATGCCCCTAAAGTCAGGAAACTTCGATATTCCGTGCAAACAATCAGTGCAAGAATACCGGAAAACAGAGGGGGTACAGTTGTGTGAGACTGCGAGGCTCACATTTTCAGCATTCTCTAGCGCCTGCAGATCACTGGTTCTGCTATTTTCATTCTGCAGGTAATAATAATAATAATAATAATAAAAATTTAAACAAAAAACACTTTCTCGCTCATATTTCATTTCTATAGTAATAATTTTTCTAACTTTCATAATGTACCCAGTTTTGACCTAGTTCACGGTCCTGAGATTTTCAAAAGTTCACAGTTTACTTCCGGACTACCTTATCTTCTGTTTGTGTCAAATACTTCAGCCTGTTCGGCTTTCTACTGCGGGGTGTCGTCATAGGAGCGTATGTGCTGCGGGTTGTAGCGGTTCTGAATAATGTCACAGAAACAACGTTTGATGTAGTTTATAATATTATAGTGGTAAAACAAGTCTTGATGTAGTTTATAATATTATAGTGGTAAAACAAGTCTTGATGTAGTTTATAATATTATAGTGGTAAAACAAGTCTTGATGTAGTTTATAATATTATAGTGGTAAAACAAGTCTTGATGTAGTTTATAATATTATAGTGGTAAAACAAGTCTTGATGTAGTTTATAATATTATAGTGGTAAAACAAGTCTTGATGTAGTTTATAACATTATAGTGGTAAAACAAGTCTTGATGTAGTTTATAATGTTATAGTGGTAAAACAAGTCTTGATGTAGTTTATAATATTATAGTGGTAAAACAAGTCTTGATGTAGTTTATAATATTATAGTGGTAAAACAAGTCTTGATGTAGTTTATAATATTACAGTGGTAAAACAAGTCTCGATGCAGTTTATAATATTGTACTGGTAAAACAAGACTTAATGTAATTTATAATATTATAGCAGTACGGAACCTTTTCTTTTGTTAATCTTTGTAATATTTTGACATGATACAAAATATCAGGTTAACTTTTACATGTAAAATCAAAACAGTAAAACTGATACGGGAAGCAATGTTTTTATTTTCTTTATTTTACTTAATTTGGACAAAATTCAGTTGATATGGCGGGTCAGGCGACGTTTCTGCAAGAAAAATGTCCTTGTATATCTTGGACTAATTTGAGAGTACTTGCTGATTGGCCGTCGTTGTGTTATCTGTTTGAAATGGAGAGAAATCAGTTGTTAACACAAACAATACTAAAATCAGCCATAGTATGAACTGTGTAGGCTCTAGTTTCATGTATAACAACATGACAGTTTTACAAATTCTGGTAGAAGTATTGATTTTCAGTACAGTAGGTTCTAGGACTACTGGCAGCAATAGTTATAATAACAGTAAGTTTAGCTTTATCATTCATTCATTCATTTGCATGTCCCTTGCGGAAATTTGCCACCCTAACAGCTCTCCTGTAGGCCTCTCGGTTGTGAGTAAGATGGTCTGCTGCTGATGCATCCATTTGCAGATCGTCAACGATGTCTTGTAGCCATCTTCGCTTTGGTCTTCCTCTCCTTCTCTTTCCTACCATGTACCCTTCCAAGACAGTCTTCTCTAGATTATCATGACATTTAATGTGTCCAAAACATTTAAGTTTTCTCTCTTTAATTCTCTTTACTAGCCAGCTTTCTTCAATATTAAATTCTTGTAGCATGGATATATTTGTTCTTTTTTGTGTCCATAATATTTGAAAAACTCTTCTGTAGCATTTATATTCAAAGGCATTTGTGTATTTCTCAGCTGTTTTGTTAAGTGTCCAGGTCTCACAGGCATATGTTGCGATAGGAAAGATGCATGCCCTTAAAAATCTTATTTTTTGTGGTTCTGTCTGTTCCTCTCCACAGATTCTTTAGTTGTTTTACTTTCGAAGAGTGATAGATGTCCTCCTTTTAATTTCCCTCATTGTATCTCCATTATTAGTTAGCAGTGATCCAAGATATTCAAAACTCTCCACTTCTTCCAGTTTTTCTTCATTGATACGTATATCAGCTGCCTTGCTTGTTTTGTCAGTTGTTTCCTTCGCATTAAGATAGAGGTTTTGCTCTTTACTATTCTTATGGACTGACATATTTAGTTTTTCCATTCCTTTTTGTGTTGTGGACAGTAATACTGCGTCATCAGGATATCTAATCTCTGGTATTACATAATCTCCAATTGCTATGGCATCGTATTATTCTTTCTCTACATCTTCTTTAACATTCCTCATTATATTTTCAGAATACAAATTAAATAAGTAAGGCGACAATATGCACCCCTGAAAGACCCCTTGTCTTATGTCAAACCAAGTTGTTGTTTCACCATTTATTCTTACTTTAGTTTAGCTTTAGTCTCTTCTAAATTCTGTGTGTTTGTAAGGAGCAGTTTGATAAGTGACTAGATTTGTGTGTACTTCAAGTGGCATTAATTGGTTTTAATGAGAATATTAGTTAATGATACTAGTAATAGTAGCAGCAGATATAACATATTCTTTAACTTTCCCTGACAGTAGTTTATGAGACACACATGTTGAAAACATCGAGGAAAGCCTAAACAATGCCTATCATTTTTTTTATTTGCTTCTCATACGGAAACTGGAATGAAATGGTAGGACGAAGTAACCCAAGGTTCAGATACTAGCTGGGGAGAGGTGGGGGAAGACAGAATTGGGTCTGGTAGTTATTACAACACAGAGGATGTTGAGCAATAGAGGAAAACCCTTGCGGAAGCCTCATGTGCCCTGGGCACTTAAGGTTCAGAGAGAGAGGGAGAGAGAGAGAGTTACTACTGTTGCAATCCCTATGTAATATTATTTTATTAACATATATAGCGAAAACAAAGGGGTAGAACAAAGCAGAGATATAAAGACGTATGCCATCCATATATCTGGTATTTCTGATCTGACGCTAAGCAAATCATACCTGACATGCTTGCGCCAGGGTTGGCGAACCACAGTTGATCAAGACCCTGTCTCACCTCTCCCATGGCAGCCGAAGTAATAGGCTCAGCCCGACTAACCGGGCAGAAATCGCTGTACACACAGTGCCCATGGCAGTGTCCGCTACAGAACTACTGACATCCTCTGCTTTTTCAGCTCAGCTCAGGGGCTGACAAAATCCGCCATAGCCTTTTCCTCATTGGACAAGATGATTTGTGCTTCAAACTCTGCAGCATCGGCTACAAAAAGCATCTGCTCGCAGTTCCAGGCATGCAGAACAATAGCAAGAAACTGTCCTATCATTATAACAGAAGGGAAAAAAAAACGTACTGAAAGCAAGCAGACCAACTGTGCAAGCGTTACATATGTTGTCAGATTTCGGTCAGTGAAGCATGAAAAAAGGATTATACATATATTCTTTTATAAAAATGTCCTATGTTTCACATAGAAAAAAAAGCATATATCTAGAGAAAAAGCATATATCTATAGCAGATTTTATTGTCAATTAGCACGGGAAATTAAATCATTTTAATGTAACTATAAATCTACAGTTAAATATTATCAATATTTTACTTTCATTAAGAAATGTAACGGACAGTTTTGTTTTAATGAGCAAGTGAATGAAACCAAAAAAAAGGAGGATATAAATAACGCTATTTTCTAATAAAGAGTCTTCACTTTTTGACACTTAATAGAAAGATTGGCACTGAGAACTTTTACTGTAAATTGATAGGATAAAAATGTCTGTAGATAAATAAATACCAGCCTACGCTGCATAGTTTTGAATTCAGATAATTTTTAATATTTTAAATAATGACACACTACATACATGCCGCTGCTAAACTGAGAAAAGATGCAACTAAGGGTTGCGACAAAGGAGTAGAAATAACAAATAAAAATGTAGTTCTTTATACACTAGATAAGTTTTAACTCGCTGATTTCAAGGCAGACATGAATTTAATAGTGATGCGTGCGAGTGTGTGTATATGTGGCGTGGGTGTGTGTGTGCTTGCGAGTATGAAAAGAAATTCTTTCATACAGTATGTGTGATAATATTAAACATACAAATATTGAGTTATAAGCCTCTTTTTGTAACGTAAAAAAAACATAATATAAAAAGAATAATCCCATTGACAGGAATGCTTGTCTAAATTGTTTCATGACTGGAATACATGATACACGAGCGCTCAGTTAACAGACTGACTGGAAGACATGATACACCAGCGCTCTTTTAAGAGATTGACTGGAAGACATGATACACCAGCGCTCTTTTAAGAGATTGACTGGAAGACATGATACACCAGCGCTCTTTTAAGAGACTGACTGGAAGACATGATACACCAGTGCTCTGTTAAGAGACTGACTGGAAGACATGATACACCAGCGCTCTGTTAAGAGATTGACTGGAAGACATGATACACCAGCGCTCTGTTAAGAGATTGACTGGAAGACATGATACACCAGCGCTCTGTTAACAGATTGACTGGAAGACATGATACACCAGCGCTCTGTTAACAGATTGACTGGAAGACATGATACACCAGCGCTCTTTTAAGAGATTGACTGGAAGACATGATACACCAGCGCTCTTTTAAGAGATTGACTGGAAGACATGATACACCAGCGCTCTGTTAAGAGACTGACTGGAAGACATGATACACCAGCGCTCTGTTAAGAGATTGACTGGAAGACATGATACACCAGCGCTCTGTTAAGAGACTGACTGGAAGACATGATAAACGAGAGCTCTTTTAAGAGATAATCTCTTACGAGCAATATCCGGTGTTAATATTGAAATTACAGTCATTCAGAAGTGAGATATGAAGCTATACATAAAGAGAATTAGCAGAAATAAACAATCCATCTGTGGAGCAATGGTATATCTCATCAGTAATCTTAGAAAACATTTTAGTATGTTATTTTCATAAATATCGTTGTGCAAATACGTGTTATTGCTTTTTATTTGCACTGTTGTTTAAGGTACTAAATGAACTGGCACGCAGAGACAAGTTTATTTACTCCACTGTATCAAGGAGCGCAAATTGATATAGTTGTCCAGAATACATGACTAACTTATCTTAAAACAGTGTTGCGACATTCTAAGTTATAAATTATATTAACGTGACGTATGCTATTATAGGGTTTTTTAAAGTCTCACTACACTTTCTATGAAAAAAAATTGATAAATTAAGTAAATGACGTCATCACAAAATGTGTACAAAAAGTCATTTAATTAGTTATAATAGTGACTGCAATGATACAACGCTGTTTTGGATTAGCTAGAATGTACCACTGAAATATTCATTATAACAGGTGTTGGAAATGTTTACCATGGGCTTCAAGACATGACTGGACACGTCTCTTCATATTGTCAAATACCTTGTGCAACATGTCTGTTGTTATTTCTGGAATGGTAATTCTGATTACTTCTTTCAGGTCCTCAATTGTTTGTACATTATTTTTGTAAACATTTCCTTTCAAGAAACCCCAAAGATAATAATCTAATGGATTTAGATCTGGAGAACGAGCAGGCCAAATTCCATGAGATATGTGATTTGCGAAAATTTCTTCCCAAAAACCGTGTGTTGCTCTAGCTTGTGTGCAGTCGCACCATCTTGCTGGAACCACGCTTCTTCAATTTCACATTCATTCAGCTGTTCTAAAAAAGGTTCCAGAATGTCAGTATGGTACCGATCGGCATTTAAAGTGTTGTTGAAGAAAATTGGTCCAATTAAACGTTTTCTACTGACGGCACACCATACCCCAATTTTCGAATCTTGTAGCGGCGCTTCATGAAATGCATTGGGATTAACACTGCTCCAGATACGATTATTTTGGCTATTAACGTATCCAGATAGATGAAACCATGCCTCATCAGAGAAGAATGTTAAATCGAGAACTGACTCGTCTTCTTCAGCTAAAATGTTTGAAACCACGTGGAGTAGTTGACTCTGGATTGATTGTCACACTCTTTTAGTTCAGACACAACAGAAATCTTGTATGGATGAAAATTTAACCGAAGTTTAAGAATTTTGTGCACTCTGCTCAGTGATACGTTCAGTTCGTGCAACATTTTCCTTAAGGACTTGCATGGACTTTTCAGGATTCTGTCATGGATATCTAGACATTTTTCATCAGACACAGCAGGCCTACCAGATCACGGAGCATCTTCCACAGTTTCCGTATCATGAAACTTATTCAACAAATTTCTAACCGTAGTGCGATGAGGAGGTTGTTTATCAGGAAATTTTGCTATAAATCTTTGAACAACCATCCGTGTGTATCGACAGCCATTTAGAAACACTTGTTCAACCAAAAAAATTATTTCTTCCGTTGATAACACCATTCTGTTTTGAGTGCAAAAAATGACTCCAGCAGATGGCAACCATTCACTGCATTTTTCTCCACGATTGACTGTGCAGCACATTTTTTTATGACGTCATTTTCTTCCTTTTTACCTAGAAAGTGTAGTGAGGCTAAAAACACCCGTAGAAACACGCGAGTAGAAATCTCATATTTATAATAAAATTGGTCCAAAGTTTATCCCATACAAAAATGAAATAGTAGACTAATTCCCATCAAATCTTGCACGAACTAGTCAACTGACTTGGAATATGCTTTAGTCAGTGTTCAGAACACGACAGTGCTGGTGTCGTGGAGTACATTAAGTAGAAACAATTTTGAACAGGGCGTGGTTAAGGAGCCACATTGACCTCCTCCTGTTTAAATTGGTCGGCGCTGCCAGGTTTAAGCATACAAATTCTGAAACATTTGTTACTGAAATAAAGATGTACATTCCAGGACACAGAATATGACTAAGTATTCAAGAGTAATTGCACTCACAGACTTTCTTTATAATAAACTAGAAGATATAGAAAAAACTACTTCTGCCACAGCACATGAAACGGAAGAAATTTCAGCGATAAAAATAATCTTACCAGCTACGCGAGGCAGAGAGTTCCAGCATAAATATATTAGTTTTCAATAATGTTATTTAGCTAAGATAAAGAATGAACGTGTGTAAAAAGAAAATAGTTAATGTTAATCAATAACAATTTTATAACTTACAGTTAACGTGTAACTTAAGTAACTCCAAAAAACAAAAGTTTAATTAAATATTTCAAATAACGTCACGAAGAGCAGTTTTAATGAAACAAGGAAAAAGTAACCTTAGACAAAATCATTTTTTAACTTCTTAGATTTAACCTGCTTTCGAAAAAAATTAAATCAGACAATAAAAAAAAAGAAATTGTCTAGGGTATAAAAAAGGTAAAATCCTTGTTTCCACGCCATCAAGGCATACTAGGGATACGGTGTTAAGCCCGTATTTTCCATGACCTTCGGCACATGAAAGTCTGATGTGGTCAGTATCACGCCTGGCAGCTTTATATTCCCAGAATTCATTGGTGCTCATTCTTAGAGGCTGGGTGAACCCCTGGGCCTTTTTGGTGTGTACCAGAAAAAAAAATCCCCACTGCTGGGACTGAACCCGGTAGCACCGGAGTAGTAAACCAAGCGTCTAACCACTCAGCCAACCAGGTAAAGATATATATTTATATATAAATGACCGTGTATGTGTGTATCAGTACTGATAGCGGAGAACTAACAAGACCTGTGAAATCTCTTGGATAAAGTCGCCAAAGAAAGTGAACAGAAAGGCCTTACTTTGAACATCAAAAAGACAGAGACTATGGTTATATCTAAGAAACAGAATCCACCAGCATGCAGTATTAAATTAAACGGAACTATTCTAAAGCAGGTGCATAAATTCAAATACCTTGGAGCAGTAATAACTTCAGATGGGAAATGCAGAACAGAAATTAGGAACAGAATAGGCTAAGCAAAGACTGCTTTTCAGACACTGAGAAACATATTAGCCAACATATCCTTATCAATGAATGTTAGAAAACGAGTCCTAAAATGCTATATTGAACCTATCTTGTTATATGGAAGTGAATCATGGAAAATAGGCAGGTCTGCACAAAAATCATTGGAAGCAGCAGAAATGTAGTTTATTAGAAGAATGTTGCGAATCCCCTGGACAGCAAAAATAACTAATGAAGAATGTATGAGAAGAGCTGGAGAGACAAAAAATGTTGTAAAAAAGATAAGAGAGAGACAATGTACTTTCATAGGACATGCAACGAGAAGAGGGGCCATTGAAAATATTATAACAACAGGAAAAATAGAAGGAAGAAGATCAAGAAGAAGACCAAGAGAAATTATACAGGACAGTCTGACAGGATGGTGTGAGAGGAGATCACCAACTGAACTGATGGCCTGCATGAAGGATCGTGTACTCTGGAGAAGCATAATAGCCAACGCCAGTCGGCACGGCACCTGATGATGATGATGATGATGATGATGATGATGAAGTGTATATATGTTCCAACATCCCGCCAGAACGCCTGGGGCAATTTCAACCATACTTGGCACATTTACGACTTACAATCTGGACAAAACACAGTGGGGGTTAGATCATCCCTAGGATGCCCCTATGACCCCTAGGTGTCGGGGCTACATGTAAAAATAATCGAAAGTTAACGATATTGGTATCGAATCCATAGTTTTTAGGGTAGTTGAGATGAACAGTGACAATCCCGATGCCGTTTATGTCTAAGTTCAGCTCCCAAAGGAATGGGGGGGGGGGGGGGAAGGGGGTGGTTGTTGGAGATGGTGACATATATAAATAATCGAAAACGACTGATATCAGTGTCAAATCCATAGTTTTTTGGGTCGCTGAGAAGAATAGTGTCACTCGCAAGTTCAGCCCCTATAGGCATGTGGGGGGCGGGGTGGTGAGATGTGGTGAAAAATAAAATGTCCAAAATGATCGAGATTAGTGTCGAATACATAGTGTTCGGGTTTGCTAAGCTGATTGGTGACAGTCCTGATAACAATTAAGCCCATGTTTAGTCGAATAGAAGGAATGGAACTCTGTAGAATCATCTAGAGACTGTAGAACCTTCTAGAAGGTTGTGGAAATGAGTAGACCTCTATAGAAGCTTCTAGAAGGCTGTGGAAATGAATAGAACGTTGTAGAACCGACTAGAAGGTTGTGGAAATGAATAGAACTTTGTTGATTGGAATAAATAAATACCCGAGCAACGCCGGATAATCAGGTAGTGTATATCTACAGTATAAGTAAATGATTATATAGGTAACGTATTTCAGACTGCAAAACATACAATGAAAGACTGGAGAGTAAAAATGAGTTTCTTTCAATAAAAAAACAATTTCTCTCTCTCTTTCCCCCCTTTTCTCTCTCTCTCTCTCCCTCCCTCCCTTCCTCTCTCTCTCTCTCTCTCTCTCTCTCTCTCTCTCTTAGACACACTGGGGTGTAGGATAACAAGAGATTTTCATTGTTCTCAGTCTTTTACTATTTTATTGATTGTCTCCCTTGTCGATGATTCCTTTACCAACATTTTGTCTGCTGTACTCTAAAGGTTTCTTTGTGTTCCTTTACGACCGCTTTACTACAAGGAAATTCAAGACAAGGAAACACCTTGGTCTCATCCACTGAAGTTTAAAATAAAATTTATTAAGTTCTTAAAAATAAAATATCTTACCGTCTGCAGCAAACACAATTTTAATAGATAACAATACCAGCTGTTACTCTCATTGCTTGATGGAGATGCGACATAAAGTTAAGCAGAATATATTAATTCTTATATTTTTCGTAGTGTGTTTTCATAGATTCAGATAGAATTTTATTAAATAACACTAGGACGTCAGTCAAGGAAGGGTATATAATGGGAAAAAGAAAGAGAGGAAGACCAAGGCGAAGATGGATGCAAGACATCGTTAATGATCTGCGCATGGACGCATCAGCAGCAGGGCATCTTGCTTACAACCGAGAGGCCTACGGGAGAGCTGTTAGGGAGGCAAAGTTCCGCAAAGGACATGCGAATGACTGACTGAGTGAATGAACACTAGGACGTACTGAAAAAATGCAATATATATATTGCATTGAGAAGGAGATGCTTATACTGCAGAAAATCCTGGAAATAACAATCCCTGTATTCGTGTCACCGCTAACCCTGCCAAAAATGTGGCTTTGACAATATTTATATTATTGTAATTAATATCAGCATCGCATTGAACACGTGCAATGTTATACACATTGAAGATCGAGTGGAGTGTTATACACATTGAAGATCAAGTGGAGTGTTATTATAGACGAATATGTCCAAATATATCAGTCCAAGATACTGTTCTGCCAATATTTTAAGACGCATGGTCAAATATTTTCTTTCTACATTAAAGTATACCACGGATTTGACATAAAAGATATGAGGGTTTATGGCCGAGAAAAACTGTTCGAAAGCAGCACAATAGTTCTGGTCGAAGAAAGGTAACTCGTGTAAATCTTTTGAGTGAAATGTAATTATTATTGCTAATTATTTCCCTTGAATATTACTGATTATTCAGTCTAGAAAATTCTGCATGTACCTGGCGTCACCTCACCTTTTTCTAGATGGTCCAGTCCGTGGAAATAGGAAGGAGGTGATTGTATTTTTGGGTAGCCTTGAGTTAGATTTTGGTGCTGTCTGGACACCAGCCATGGAGACTTGTGTCTAGACCTCTGGATGTCTGCTAACTGCAGTATTACGAGTCACATCACTTGTGAATGTTCAAGCTAGTATAGCAGGGAAAGTTGGACTTTCATAGTTTAACTCGTCATTGTGAATATACACCTTCTTGCTGTAGAAGAAATCAACACTTCTGGTCCTGATTATCTGTCAGTCAGCCCAAGTCGTTATTTACGTCATGTTGGATGACTTATGTCACCGGCTCTGAGTCGTAAGATGGTGAAAACGTCTCGTTTGTCCTTATTAGTTATGTTGCTGGCTATGAAACTGGCTCTTAGTGATAAGTCGGTGACAAAGTCTCGTTTGTCCGCATTAGATGTATTGATGAGTGCCATTTGCTGTGATGGTTGCCTGGCAGCCATTATGGTCTGTCCGCTCCCAGTGCATGTACTGGTGCTGTCACAATCAATGCTTGTATGATTGTTAGATAGCCAGTCATCAATCATGTGCTCGTTTTTCTGTGCAGGCTTGCGTGGTTTGTGCAGATAAGTGGCTCGTAAACCGTGCATGCTTTCTAGCTACTGCTGCAGCCATCATCGAGTGGTTGTCAGTGGTTGGCGTTAGCCAGTTCATGTCAGTTGAGTTTGGTTTGCTGTGTCTACCTGGCCTGAGAGATAGATCAGTAGGCAGCTCTGTTGGTCCGGAAAGAAGTTCTTTTCTGCCAAAATGCGTGTGGGTGAGCACTGTGATAGGCTGTGTCTTAAATGTAACGCATTATCGTCTGAGTTTTGGAGAAATAAATCCTGAGTCTCGGTGAGGATGACTTGCCTCGTCATCAGCAATCTTTACTGGATATTAATCTGTGGATCTGAAGATGACCTTGGTTCCTCCGAGATGACATGTATGCTCCTGATGTTCACTGAGTCAAAGACAATTTTGCTATATCTGAGAGAAATTTCTGCTTCTGCCCTGCGCTCTAAGGACCTGCTCGTTACGTTATTACTTGGACTGGTTTGTTAGATATTGGGTTACGATATGTTTCTTCCATCTCTGATAGTTAGGTACGTAGATAAACTGAAATAGTACTACTACAGCTATTATTACGGTGTGAAAAATTAACTCTGCTTTCAACAGTTAGTATTATTATTGTAGCGTTAATATTGTGTGGGAGTTAGACATTACTGACATTGTTCAGATATTTTTTATTTTAGTATTGAGGTAGAAGCACGCATAATTTTGCTGATTTCTGTACATTTGGGTATTTGCATTACAAGAATGTGTTATTATATTTTTCCTTCTATTGCTTTATCTGTAAGAGAAGGCAGTGACCACTCTGTGGTCTCGTTTGAGATTGATGCTTGTCCGCAGAGATATACATGGTTAAGTCTTTTGTATGTGGGCGTGGCTGCCTTTGATTGACTAGATTTACTTAAAATGTGACGCCAACTTGTGGATCCCTAATGTGGACTTGTTACGTCTCATATTTCGTTTGTCAGAGAAATTGTTGCGAGTCATTGGACCTGACTGGACAGATGTATACCAGGTGATTGCTCAGTTTGGCTCTGGTTTCGGCCGACCAGGATCGGGCTGAACACTTTAATGGTCAGAGCTTGGTTTGTGAGACAGAAGCTTAATTACGTGACTTAACGGTAGTATGGGGAAACTAGTTATACTTATTGTATAGTGTCAGAGGGATAAACGTTCAGCTATTCCATCATTCTGATGCGTAGGCCACATAACATGAGCGTATATAGCGTTGATACGGTGGCTTAGCTTTGTGATATATTAGTGTGACCATGTGGTGGAATGGTAAAATAAAAGAACCGGACTAGAAATTACCTATCTTAGATTTAACATGGAGCAAATCTCTAAGAGGGGGGGGGAGGGTTATTATAGAAGAATATGTCCAAGAGACTGTTCTGTAAATATTTTAAGACGTATATTCAAATATTTTCTTTCTACATTAAATTATACCACGGATTTGACATACAGATTAGCTTGAGGGTTTCTGCTGAGCAAAAACTCCGGTCAAGAGCAGGAATACGGTTTATGGTTAAAGAAAGGTAACTCGTGTAAATCTTTTTTAAGCGAAATGAAATTATTATTGTTAATTATTTCCCTTCCATATGACTGATTATTCAATCGAGAAAATTCTGCATGTGCCAGGGTTGCAGCTTTTGTTTTTTTTTCTAGAAGGTCCAATCCGTGGAGATAGGAAAGAGGCGATTAAATTTTAGGGCAGTCGAGAATTAGGTTTTATTGGGTTAGGACGTACTGCTTTCGTTAGTAATGTAACTGTAAAACTAGTGAACGTCAGCGTAGTTAGTAATGTAACTGTAAAACTAGTGATTGTCAACGTAGTTAGTAATGTAACTGTAAAACTAGTGAACGTCAGCGTATTTAGTAATGTAACTGTAAAACTAATGATTGTCAGCGTAGTTAGTAATGTAACTGTAAAACTAGTGAACGTCAGCGTAGTTAGCAATGTAACTGTAAAACTAGTGATTGTCAACGTAGTTAGTAATGTAACTGTAAAACTAATGAACGTCAGCGTAGTTAGTAATGTAACTGTAAAACTAGTGATTGTCAGCGTAGTTAGTAATGTAACTGTAAAACTAGTGAACGTCAGCGTAGTTAGTAATGTAACTGTAAAACTAGTGAACGTCAGCGTAGTTAGCAATGTAACTGTAAAACTAGTGATTGTCAGCGTAGTTAGTAATGTAACTGTAAAACTGGTGATTGTCAGCGTAGTTAGTAATGTAACTGTAAAACTAGTGATTGTCAGCGTATTTAGTAATGTAACTGTAAAACTAGTGATTGTCAGCGTAGTTAGTAATGTAACTGTAAAACTAGTGAACGTCAGCGTAGTTAGTAACGTAACTGTAAAACTAGTGATTGTCAGCGTAGTTAGTAATGTAACTGTAAAACTAGTGATTGTCAGTGTAGTTAGTAATGTAACTGTAAAACTAGTGAACGTCAGCGTAGTTAGTAATGTAACTGTAAAACTAGTGATTGTCAACGTAGTTAGTAATGTAACTGTAAAACTAGTGAACGTCAGCGTATTTAGTAATGTAACTGTAAAACTAGTGATTGTCAGCGTAGTTAGTAATGTAACTGTAAAACTAGTGAACGTCAGCGTAGTTAGCAATGTAACTGTAAAACTAGTGATTGTCAACGTAGTTAGTAATGTAACTGTAAAACTAATGAACGTCAGCGTAGTTAGTAATGTAACTGTAAAACTAGTGATTGTCAGCGTAGTTAGTAATGTAACTGTAAAACTGGTGATTGTCAGCGTAGTTAGTAATGTAACTGTAAAACTAGTGATTGTCAGCGTATTTAGTAATGTAACTGTAAAACTAGTGATTGTCAGCGTAGTTAGCAATGTAACTGTAAAACTAGTGATTGTCAGCGTAGTTATTATGTTTGTGATTAAGAGAAGTCTTGTTAGGAATAGTGGAATATTCTGATTTAGTATCCCACTGCGGCTATCTCTTTGTGAGATGTAAGCCATCTGAATTTTTCCTTGTTAATGTATGATGACCAGTTTGAGGTACGACATTATATATTTTCACTAACATGAATTCATTGGCCAACATCATCGTCATGTGAGGTTAAATAAACGTATTTATGTGATCGGGAAATGGACGCTTTCAGTAGACTGATTAAGCGTTACAATTGAAAGAATCCTGGGTTGAAAGTTTAAAATCAAAGAAGGAGTTATGTACGAACGGCCCACAAGTCTGAAGTACGTATGGAGTAGTGCTGATCTGGGTGCTTATTAATATATACGGTAATAATTAAAAAATAAAAGATTTAAAAAATGATGACTTAAGGAAATATTTACTACTATCCGTCATTATCAATCGTCAGTCCAGAGAAACGTTTACATTATACATATAGAAGATCAAGTGCAGTGTTATACATACTGAAGATCAGTTGCAGTATTATACACACTGAAGATCAGTTGCAGTATTATACACACTGAAGATCAGTTGCAGTATTATACACACTGAAGATCAGTTGCAGTATTATACACACTGAAGATCAGTTGCAGTATTATACACACTGAAGATCAGTTGAAGATCAGTTGCAGTATTATACACACTGAAGATCAGTTGCAGTATTATACACACTGAAGATCAGTTGCAGTATTATACACACTGAAGATCAGTTGCAGTATTATACACACTGAAGATCAGTTGCAGTATTATACACACTGAAGATCAGTTGCAGTATTATACACACTGAAGATCAGTTGCAGTATTATACACACTGAAGATCAGTTGCAGTATTATACACACTGAAGATCAGTTGCAGTATTATACACACTGAAGATCAGTTGCAGTATTATACACACTGAAGATCAGTTGCAGTATTATACACACTGAAGATCAGTTGCAGTATTATACACACTGAAGATCAGTTGCAGTATTATACACACTGAAGATCAGTTGCAGTATTATACACACTGAAGATCAGTTGCAGTATTATACACACTGAAGATCAGTTGCAGTATTATACACACTGAAGATCAGTTGCAGTATTATACACACTGAAGATCAGTTGCAGTATTATACACACTGAAGATCAGTTGCAGTATTATACACACTGAAGAGACATGGACACTTAACAAAACAGCTGAGAAACACATAAATGCCTTTGAATGTAAGTGCTACAGAAGAGTTCTTCAAATATCGTGGACACAAAAAAGAACAAATATATCCATACTACAAGAACTTAATATTGAAGAAGGCTGGCTAGTAAAGAGGATTAAACAAAGAAAACTTAAACATTTTGGACACATTAAACGCCATGATAATCTAGAGAAAACCGTCTTGGAAGGGTACATAATGGGAAAAAGAAAGAGAGGAAGACCAAGGCGAAGATGGCTGCAAGACGTCGTAGATGATCTGCAGATGGATGCATCAGTAGCAGGCCACCTTGCTCACAACCGAGAGGCCTACAGGAGTGCTGTTAGGGAGGCAAAGTTTCGCAAGGGACGTGCAAATGAATGAATGAATAAAAATCAATTGCAATATTATACACACTGAAGATGAAAGGATGCACGTACCCGCTGTTAAGATGTCCAGTGTGATGTGTGAGTCAGTGATGGACATTGATTACCACAAAATGCAAGAAATAAAATCATTGTAACAAAAATCTTATCACATGAGCTGAAACAATATTTTAAAAAAATAATATGTGCTTTGCATATTTTCTTATACAAGATACTTAGCTGCCAGTTTAAAAAATCCTTTTATTAAAAAAAGGCAATACTAACAAATAATTCGGATGCAGCTATAAATACAACAACAACAGAATCTGCCACGAGTTTTCGTCTTTGATCATCATCATGTGCCGTAGCTGGAGGCGTCACCGACCATCTCTCGCCACAGTTTCCAGTCTTTCGTGTTATTCGTCATTTCTATTGTTGTGGTCTCTCTCACGCCATTTTGTCAAGTCATCTAAGATTTTCTCTTCTCTTCTACCTCTCCTTTTCCTTCCTCCAGTTTTCCAGCTTTCCTCTGCTGTCACGATATTTTCTACCCCTCCTCTTCTCTTTACATAGCACTGATTGTCTCCCCGAAGTGTTTTTAGTGCGGTTCCTTTTCCACTGGCTTTCCTTAGACGTTCTCCATTTGTTATTTTGTCTGTCCATGGTATTATTTTGTTCGAAGGAACCACATTTCACTTGCCTCCAGTGCTGTTGTTGTTGTTTTGCTAGTGAGCTTGGTTCGCTTCCATACACTACTACCTGCTCGATATAGCATTTGAAGACATACAGTACTACCTGCTCGATATAGCATTTGAAGACATACAGTACTACCTGCTCGTTATAGCATTTGAAGACATACAGTACTACCTGCTCGATATAGCATTTGAAGACATACAGTACTACCTGCTTGATATAGCATTTGAAGACATACAGTACTACCTGCTTGATATAGCATTTGAAGACATACAGTACTACCTGCTTGATATAGCATTTGAAGACATACAGTACTACCTGCTAGATATAGCATTTGAAGACATACAGTACTACCGGCTTGATATAGCATTTTAAGACTCTTTTCCTAATATCTATTGACAAAGACAGAGTGCACAAAACAGATTTTCATTTTCTGAAAAGTTACCGTCGACTGCAATATTCTGCTTTTGAGCACTGTGCTATACCTGCCATCTGATGTTATTATCGTGCCAAGATACTTGAATCTGTGCACTTATTTTAGTGTTACTCCTTTGACATTTACGTTACATTTTGGTACATGTTTCTTTCTGGACACGACCATAGTTTTTATTTTCTACTTTTCAGTCATATGCCTTTATATTCACTTTCTGCCACTACTATATCTATCAGCCCTTGTGGACATTTTTTTTTCATTTTCTGGTATCAGGATTGTGTCGTCAGCGTATCTCTGATTATTGACGATATGTCCTCCAACTTTTATACTAGTTTTGTTGATAATGTTTCTCACAATATTCTGACTGTAGAGAGAAAACAGATCTGAGGACAGTACACATCCTTGTCTTACTCCCTTCTTTATGTTCTAAAATGCGCCTGCTTTGTAGTTTATCTTGATGGCTGATTTTTGGTTCCACTGTATATTTAAAAAAATTATTATTAGATCTTTGCCATCAGTTTGTACGTCATTCAGCATTTCCATCACTTCCTCATGTTTTACCTTGTCGAATGCTTGGGTGTAATCAGTAAAATATAGGAATATGCATTTTAATCATTGAAGGTCACATGGACTTCCATGGCAGTTCATCAAATTTTCATGTTTACAGCGACCTTTTCAACATCTTCAATGGATTTTACGTCCACTAAACTGGCCTCTCTTAACAATGTCCTCTTTAGAGTTTCACGTGGTCGACCTCTTTTTCTTCGGCCTGCTGTGTTCCACTTGATAACTTGTTTTGGGATTCTCTGACTCTTCCTTCTCCTCACGTGACCGACACGTGTTCATCTCCTTTTTTTCTGGTCACCCGAGAGGCAGGTTGTTGTTCGCTCATCTGTCTTATCTCTGCCGTTTTCTTGAAGTCGTTTCACTTTATATCGAGTTTTTTTATTTCGGCGTTTGTTTTCAAAAGGGTCAAATTTGTTGTTTATTTCTTTAGTTGTTTTCTAGTTTTCGCATACATAATTGGGGGTGGATGTTATATTTGAATTAATTAATCTTAGCTTGGTTTTTGTGCTTATAACTTTTCAGTGCCATATGTTCTCAAGATCCGTGGAAGTCAATGCTGCTTTTGCAATTCTAATTCTAACTTTCTTTGTGGTGTCATCATCCTGGTCTCTGTAGGTATGCAAATCAGTGTACTTCTTCAACAACTGCTCCTTCTGTGCATATTTTTCCTTCTTTAATAATGAGTAGTTTCATTATTTTTGCTTTTTCCTTTTTAATTTCAAGTCCTATTTTACTAGACAGTGAAGTCAGGCTATCCGTTTTTTCTTGAATCGAATTCACATTGTTACTGATAAGAGTTACGTCATCAGCAAAATCAAAATCTCCTAGTTTGGTCTCATGTACCCATTCAACGCCTTTTTTATCTGTTAGCATTTTCCACTTACGGAATTCCATAAAGGAAGGGGGGATAATATACATCCTTGTTTCACGCCTGTTTCAATCTGGAACCATTCGCCCATTCCTTATAGTTAAAAATAAACCTCATTTTTTTCTCTGATATCTCTATTTTAACTGTTTGTCTCATTGTTGTCATTATTATAGTAATTGGCTAATATGGAATGATAAACTGATAGTTTGATTTTCTTCACATTATTGTGCGCCTTCTCTCTTTGGCAGGGCTATAAATCTGGAGGTCATAATTTTTTCTGTTTTTGTCATTAGAATTGTTTTTTTAGAATTTTCGTGCCAAGTTCCCCGAGAGCTTTTATATCTTCAGTTGCATTATTGAGCCGGACTCATATTTCAGTTCATCCTCCTTTGAACAACTCTCTCTTTCGTTTCGTTGCGCTGAGGTCTTCCGTCCTTGTCTTTCATTTTCCGCTCCCATATGTCACTGTCTCCACCCCATAAACTTCCCTCAATAATTTCCCTTTTTTTCCCCTCTCATCTGCTTTGGGCACATACTTGGATGTCCATTCTTTCTGGAACATTCTAACCCTTTCTGTTGTCATACTTCAGCCACAACAGTGGTATGCTAGCTTAAAGGTGCGTCGCTTTCAAGCAAGTTTCCCATTCCGTTGCACTTTTACATACGAAGTCAGCCTGCCTGACTCATCCAGCCGTATTACTCACTTCAAGTCACCGAAAGGATCCCCGCTCATTTAATTACTTATTTTGTCATCACTTCTCACCTCTCTCTCTCTCTTCCCCCCCCCCCCCTCTTTCTCTCTCTCTTCCCTCTTTCTCTCTGTAAACCTGCACCATACTCCCCTTACTATCTCTACAAAATGATATGGACACAGCTGCCTGTACCATAATTCGTTACCTGTAGATTATAAGCGAGCATTTGTCAGGGAATTTCATAGGCTTACCTTGCTATTGTATTTACGTACAGTCTGTAAATGAAATGCTCTGTCCGTACCCTGCTTGGGAAAAATAAACTAAATATCTGTACTGTTTTAACTGATGGCGCAGTTAAATAAAATGCAACAGAAACGCCCCCAAAACAACAACAACAACAACAAAAGATCAGAAGAATGAATATGTGCCTTGGAGTCTTGGGTGCGTGTGAATTGGAGAAAACATTCCATTTCAGTAGAACAATGAGTAAGTATATTACTCTATGCTAGTAATAATTAGAATATAAACTGCCTGATCAAAATTAGAAGCAACGCAAACTGTTATTGCTTTACGGAAAGAAATATTTAGAACATCTAAAGATTAAAGAAGATAACAAAGATTTAGAAAAAAAGATAGTACAAAATAAGATCATAATAGAAAGATACAAAAATTCTAAGAACGAGCACCGAATTTTAATTATCCCAATACTTTGGTGAAAATTCTAACGAACAAGAGAGAGCCACTGACAGAGGCCCAAAAAGTCCTCATGAGCTAAACCAAGTGGAATAGAGGAGGAAAAACCAAGAAATTGATTGAAATTACGAATAAAAATATAAAACATAAAAAATGGAGAGGATTTTCAGCTTGTTAAATATAAAATTAAATATAAAAATACTACAAACTTAAAAAGTGAGTATTAAGGTTACTACTGTTAAGTTCGTTGTAGTTCTGTAGGTGATAGTGCTACCAGCATGAACAAATGACGGATCATTGTCAAATATAGACGGAATTTACGCTTAGAAATGTAGTGTTTGGTACATACTTATTTTATCAGTGCTTAGTCCTTGCAAAATCGAAAGCGTGGCAATGGATGTAAGGGAAACAACCATTATAAATGATAATTAGTTCTTCATGTTATATGTTTTAGCAAAGAAGCTAAAGTGAAAGCTTAAATTATTGGTCATTTCCTTAAAATAAATCCTACATAATTATTTGAAATAAGCACTTGTTCCTTCAGGACCATAACCTTGTAATAACGTCCATCATCTTTCATTCAGCTTATTCCCCTGCTTCTCTCTCTCTCTAAACCTTAAGTGCCCAGTTCATATGGGGTTTCCGCAAGGGTTTTCCACAAATGCCTGTCCTTCGCCTTTTTTCTGCTCTTGCCCAGGTGAGCCCTCTATTGCTCAACATCCTTTCTGTTGTTCTTCTCCATGTCTCTTTTGGTCTACCCTTACTTCTGTTCCCCTATGGTGTCCATCTTAGTGCTATTTTTGGTAGTGAGGTATCAGTCATTCGGAGCACATGTCCCAACCATCGCCAGCGTCTTTCCTCAATAATTGTTGTCAGTGGCTTCATCTGCATTTCTGCCAACAAGATGTTATTTCTTATGATGTTTGGCCAAAATATTTTTCTAATTCTTCGTAAACATTTAGTCTGGAAAGAATTCAACTTGTTTTCTATTGTTTTGGTGATTTTCCAGCATTCACTTCCATAGAGTAGTACACTTAGAACATTACTCTTAAATAGCCTGATTTTCGTATTTATGCTTAGTTTTTTTTTTAGATTTCCATATAGTCTGCAGCACTGCTTCTACCTTGGGCTTACCTACTTCTGTTTTGATACATTTAGTGCCCTTTCTCGCTTTGAGGAGAACAACGGAGCTGGGTGTTCAAAAAAGTAAGATAAATAAATAAATAATAAAAAGATAAATCTATTACTATACTTTATAAAAAGTGAACGGTGAAAGAATTCTTAAGGTTTTCAGTTTTCGGTTGTGCAACTTCTTTGGGCGAAGGATAACTTTAAATGAAGTAACTATAATACAACAGGACAAGTAATTTTAAAGGTTGTAAATTTAATCAAAGCAGAAACTTGGATCTTGGATTAAATACTGAAATAAAGCAATCTTACCTTCTATACCAGGCATACATTGAGTACAGAAATATCATATTTCAGTTATGTTCAGTGATAAAGATGCGGTATAGAATAAATAGTATACATGTTTATTAGTTTTAATTACAAAAGGACTAGAATTTGTGTAAAGTTTGTTTAGATTTAAAAATGAAGTGTACATACTTCCAGCTTTATCCAAACAATTGTGTGAATCCAACAGACAGCAGGTGATTGAGGAGAGAAAATTAGAATAAGTCACTATTCTCTCAAGAGAGAGACTATTTCCTCTCTCCAGAACAAGGATTTTGGAGCTTTCACGAAACTATCAGGTGTGGAAACAGGATTTAAGTATCTAATAACTGATTTATCCAAGATGAAAGAAAAAAAAAATGGAGGACAAACGAGACTCCAATTTCGATTTCCAAGAGGACAAACACTGGTAGTGAGAGGGCATTGCACTTTGAACTGGACCACATTGGCATCCCTCCTTTTAAACAAACAAAATGAAAGCAAATTTAATGTATCTCGGGGTCTATGAGTCTGTGGTCACCTCTTCCGAGCTGTTTAGCCACCACTCTTTTCGTCTTCAGCTACACGTCTCCCGTTGTCATGCCAGATCTGGGTCGCTCTGGATCTTCCAAGGATTAGAGGAGAAAGTTGATTCAGAACGTGGCTCGTTGATGGGGATTGGTTAGGTTTTCAATCATCCAGTCCTCCACTTTCTCTAGAATCCAGTTTGAAGTATCCCGTGCTGGACAAGCTGCTGTTAAGGTCACACACGATTAATAATTTTTTTTTTTTCAAAGAAGGGAATTTTCTTCAGCTTCTTGTTCTTTGGGCAGTAAAAGTTGGTGACAGAGAAGTTGGGGGATCTGATGTTGTGTGTAGCTTGACCGTTAGGTGATGAGCGGCTTCTGTATGCCCGAATATTTCTTCTACCTGGATGTTGTTTCTGACCAGTGTGAAAAATTCATCCTTTGTGTCCTTGTCTGCCCTGTCCGAAGGGCTCGCATCCCCTGATGTAAGTCGGTTGATTTCAGCCAGATGGGTCTCCTGGATATGCACAGGTTTTGTTATCGTGTAAGAAGCTGTGCACTACAAAGTTTTTTTCTTCTTGACTGTAAACATTGGCGGGCCGCTTTTTCTTTCTTTGTCTACTCTGAAGAGTTATGTTTCTGGTGCGCTAAATTTCTAGTAGTTTTTCTCTTATATTTTAACTCCAAACTAAGTGTTCTTCATTCAGCTTATTAAAATCTGGTGCAAAGGAAACATCCCAAAGAAAACCAGTGTTAAGTACAACCGTACTGGAGGGTCATTTCATACACCCATTTATAAATTCCCAGATTCTCCCTTCTAAGGTGCGCATGGTATGCCAACATGGAATATAAGTGTTAGAATCTGACACTCATACATTCGACAACATGACATGGTTAAACAGCGAGTAGATTAGGCTCGTGATCAGTATACATATATTGAAGTTTAATACACAACCAGACATGATGATAACATACACAAACTGACCAGACAGCCAGGACAATACTGTTTATATCAATAAAATATAATATGAACCAACATGATGAACATCAACGTAATATGGTCCAATTCTCAGGCCCAAATAATGAACATTATAAATTGATGTAACAACACACAACACCGCTAACAGGCTGGTCTCATGGCAATCTTAACAACAGGCTGGTCTCATGGCAATCTTAACAATCTCATACATTTTCTGTAACCCTCTGTAAAGTCACGTATGTGCAACATCACCGCAACTTCACGTAAGGTGCATTCTCACGAAGTATTGTGCGTTAGCACTCAAAACTTCACGACATCTCTGAAAACTTCCAACTTATGTGAAACAGTACTCTCATCTTCTCTGATAACTCCCACTACACATGATGCTTGCCACAGTTCACCTACATGGATGAATAATCACAGTCACACCATATCAATTCATAGAAGATCAAGGCCATTATAACAGTGCATGTGATTATAAAATATGATATGACAAACTGTGATACTCAAATGCATGAAACCCATATATGTTATATTGAGCCCAAACACAATGCTGAATAATGAATCATTTATGCAATCAAATCAATGGTGTAAATACAATGAAATAAAATGTGAAATGTATTAAAAAAATGATGACATGATCCAATCTCAGTGCAAATGCACATCAAATCAAGTGATTGTATAAATCAACAACACTCGAATACATGGAGACCCACATTAACTGATTCACAAACGTAAATGAATCTTACATAACTTCCAAACACACACATACAACTTACGCCACATAAAGATAGGTGGGGGCGGGGTGGACGCGGGTAGAGCTTGGACAGGAACAATATTACAACACCATCACATCAATACAGAGAAAAATCCACATTATAACATTCACCACATTAAAACATCCACCACATTATAACATCCATCATAATATAATATCCGCAACAATTAACATCCACCAAAATATAACAATATGGATTTCTGAGTGGCGAAGTGGTTAGTGCACTGGTCTCTCATGGCGAAGGTCGGGGGTTCGAATCCGGCCGGCGGCACCCCAGTCACCCAGCTGTAGAAATGGGTATCCGACTTCTTCTGGAGTTGGGGAAGGAAAGGCGGGCCAGGTGTGATACTGACCATATCACCCTCTAGTGTGCTAACAGGTCAAGGAAAATATGGGCACTAACACCATATCCCTATGTGCCTCTAAGGTATGACAGGATTACCTTTACTTTTTTTTTACAATATAACATCCACCACATTATAACATCCATCACAATATAACATCAATCACAATATAACATTTACCACATTAAAGCATCCACCACATTATAACATCATCACATTATAATATCCATCACAATATAACATCCACTACAATATACCATCAACCACATTATAACATTTACCACATTAAAGCATCCACCACATTATAACATCATCACATTATAATATCCATCACAATATAACATCCACTACAATATACCATCAACCACATTATAACATTTACCACATTAAAGCATCCACCACATTATAACATCATCACATTATAATATCCATCACAATATAACATCCACTACAATATACCATCAACCACATTATAACATTCATCACAATAAAACATCCATCAGGATATAACTTTCACCACAATATAACATTTACCACAATACGATAACGGTCCTTTTTGCTCTTGACCATCGAAAAGCACCCCCCCCCCCCCGGTGTGATTTGTGACACTTTCAGCTTGACCTCTTGGTTCGACCTCTCCGAGAGCCACACCACACACTTTTTGCTTGACCTCTTGGTTCGACCTCTCCGAGAGCCACACCACACACTTTTTGCTTGACCTCTTGGTTCGACCTCTCCGAGAGCCCCACCACACACTTTCAGCTTGGCCTCTTGGTTCGACCGCTCCGAGAGCCCCACCACACACTTTCTGCTTGACCTCTTGGTTCGACCGCTCCGAGAGCCCCACCACACACTTTCAGCTTGATCTCTTGGTTCGACCGCTCCGAGAGCCCCACCACACACTTTCTGCTTGACCTCTTGGTTCGACCGCTCCGAGAGCCCCACCACACACTTTCTGCTTGACCTCTTGGTTCGACCGCTCCGAAAGCCCCACTTTCTGCTTGACCTCTTGGTTCGACCGCTCCGAGAGCCCCACCACACACTTTCTGCTTGACCTCTTGGTTCGACCGCTCCGAGAGCCCCACCACACACTTTCTGCTTGACCTCTTGGTTCGACCGCTCCGAGAGTCACATCAGACACTTTCAGCTTAACCTCTTGGTTCGACCGCTCCGAGAGCCCCACCAGACATGTTCACATTAATCCAGACAGGCGATACAGGGATTAGATTTCCTTACTCTCTTGCTCTTAATTAAACACGCATTCTTAGAAGTCATCTTTTGAAACAAAGTGTTCAATATATATATATATATATATATATATATATATATATATATATATATATATTGTTGTTAAGAGCTTGCATCAAGTAGAAAATTAAAATTCAGAACAATAACTGATCTGCAAGTGATTCATGTTCTCTGTTTCGCTATACAGATATCTGTCTCTGATGCCAACAATATTTTGGGTGTCAGATATCGATGACTCTCTGTCTATACATTTTATGTAAATCTGAAAATTATCAGTATTTTAGGAAATTTTTCTAGATATTTCTTTATTTGTTTCAACCAGACTCATCAATTACTATGATGTTTACGGGACAATAAAATTTATAAAAAAGGAACCAACTATTATCATTATTTCTTCTATTTTGGTGGTATGCAGAGCTGGTAAACATGAATCTACTTTAGAGCACAAGTAGAGACAGATATAGATCAGCTATCTCAGCACAGAGCAGAGCTCTTTGGCACATTCGTTTTCCTTGAGATCAGCATCGCCAGTTCAGTTACTTTGCTCTGTTTGAAATCACTTCTCGCCGACATCGCAAACTGAAGCTAGAACTTAAGCGGATCGGAATTCTCCAGTAAATAATGACTGTTAAAAAATGTGAGGCTAAAAAAAGAAAACAACAACTTACAAACTGCGTCTTGCACAGCTGTGAATGTCATGACCCAAGCAACAGTGACCACAGCCGATGTAGCATGAACAAGTATTAAAAACATGATTTGTTAACTGTTTCCTGTCTGTTGTTAAGAATTTCTTAGACAAAGCGACTGTAGTTCTTTAATACTATACTCAAAGTTTCACAGATAATGATTGATTTTACTGCCGATTACAGAAAAGAAGACAATAAGATTAGCTACACATTGTACAATTAAAAAGATCTTTCACTTTAAATTTCAGTCATGGAAGTTAGTTTCGTTAAACATGACGGTCATACCGAAAGTCGTGAGCAAACATTTTTAAAATTCAAAATTTATAGATAGAGAAAATATAAATATATCACCTTAACTGCATCCTTTTCTTCACTTTTCAACATAATCTCCATTTCTCTGCACACATTTTTCCCATCGCTCTGCAAATTTGAATATACCCTCCTGGTAGAATTCCGTTCCAGCTGACCGACGGCACAGACGCACTGCTTTATGGGGGTTCTCTCCTGCGTCGTAGTGATGGCCTCATATTTTACAACAGAATTCTCGAAGATTCCATCTTCTACTCGTCTGCTTATGTATAGAGTGTAAACTGTAGATGTAAGCTTGTTTTTTACAGTTATTCATCTCTCTGTCAGTTTCACTATTCTCCACTGTACTAATGTCCTTTCTTACACTACTGTTAGCTTTTGTCTCACATCTGTTTTGCGTCTGTTTTATTATTCACTTCACAGATATACTTGCTCCCAGGTTAATTCTCTCTCAGTGGAAGTAGCAATACAGAAGCAGCAGAGTTATAATTTGAAGTGACTTTAATGATGCATGAGGTGACGATGAGTCGATGAGCGATATGAGGAGGACGACAAGGCATCAACATACTCCGTGAACACAAGACTGGACGTAATTTACAATTTCACGACATAACATATATTCCTGGCAGACGTTTGTCGCCATCAGAACATCCTACCACACACTATTCTACAACTATTTCCTTAGTGACTACATTTCTAACAACTTAAATCTAGGTCTTGTCCAGACGATACACAGAACACAACTCTCCCTCAGTCATATGATTTCTCTCTCACCTGACCTTTTCCCTGTCATACCTTAACGTGACCTTTGTGCAACCCGAGACAAAGCAGATGGACTATACTCATAAACAGCTGATTACTTTAGAAGTTAACTCATTTTATACAGATTTTCCAATTCTCAGATGAGTTACCTATCTTACATTCTAACACTTAATATACTGTTATAATTTGTTCTTTCATAAAACCGAAAAGATGGTAATCACTGCGAACCAGGTCGGGCCAATGGGCAGGGTGTGGAAGAATTTCTCAACCTATTTTCTGAATTTCCTCAGTTGTCTGGTGTGCAGAGTTTTTCTCACAGATTTGTGATCTTCAGTTAACAAACGTAGAACCCAGCGGGTACTTTTCTATAGCCTAGGGTTTCAGTCATTCCCTGTACTGCATTGTGTCCTGCTCCAGGATTTACAGTGATTTCATATAATATGAAAAGCCTGTCTTCTTTAATGATGTCGTCAACCCTTTCCACGTTGCGTTCAGTGGAGGCAGTTCAAGGGCGACCGCTGCGAGGCATATCTTGGATGATCGTGTTTCCATCTTTGAAATGTTTCACCCACCTCCTAACGCCCATACAAACATCTATATAAGCAAGTTGAAGTCTTTGTTGAATCTCAACAGCGGGGATTTCCTATTTAACGAGGAACTCAATAACAGCACGTTGACGAAACTAAACTTCGGCACCTGCCATTTTGTTTTTGCTCCGCGTGGTCTCGTGACACATGATGGTGATGTCATTTGACCTCTACATGAAGAGCAAAGGATACAGATTAAGGTGATAAATTTACATGTTGTCTATCTATAAATTCTGATTTTTTAACAAAAATTTTGCTCACGACTTTCGGTATAACTCTCGTAAATCATGAATATACAAAACCAGATCCTGAATCTGTGCTTAAAGTCTACTGTACAAATTTTCATGTTTTTTTAAATGAATAGGAAGGTTCGTCTTGATAAAAATCTCACTTTAGTGATGTAGACAAAGTTGTCATAATATAAACACATGTGTAAATAGTATCCGATACAGAACCTTTTTTTAAAATGAAATTCATAAATTGTTCTGTGCATAAATTGTTCTATGCGTACTTTTTGCTCCACTTTCAAGAACGTTCAGACCTAAGAATGGGAAGAGACAATGAAATAACGATTCTACATCAGAATTCTTTCACTAGAATGCTAAATTCATATTTATTTGTATAAAAAATAATAATACTAAATTCTTTTTTTTTTTTTTGCTTTTCATTCATCTAATATCAGCTGAAGCATGCGCATCAAATGTTAGAAAGTTTCTTTTAGTGTACGCAGTTCGCCACTTATATTGTTATAAGCAAACAATATTAACAGCAATCATTGTGACAGCTGTATTCTCACGGTCCAGATTTTGAACGTATTCTGTCTACAGAATCTGTTTAAATTGATTTGTATAGTTAATACCATCCAAACGGAACATGAGTCTCATGCCGTATTGTTTTATGAGACTGAGACATATAGGCGATATGATATATATGCCCACATTTTTGTCACTTCTTCACAAATATAGCAGTGGTTCTCAACTATTTCTTGGCCGTGGACTCTTTTTCCAACGAAAGAACAGGTCTTGACTCCCTTTCTGGCCTGAGAATT
Source organism: Achatina immaculata (assembly GCA_009760885.1). Classification (NCBI taxonomy): domain Eukaryota; kingdom Metazoa; phylum Mollusca; class Gastropoda; order Stylommatophora; family Achatinidae; genus Lissachatina; species Lissachatina immaculata. The sequence goes on from CM019701.1 coordinate 6,184,286, forward strand.
GGCCGTGGACTCCATTTCTGACACGACGACATGAGATGTGAATGCACTAACCACTTCGCTACTCAGGCGCCATATGTCATAGACAAATCATTATGAATCATAGCAGCAGAAAGATCACCAACGTGTAAACATTCAAACAATCATTTGACTAGATTTTAGCAAAGACGAACTGGTTATAATTTTAATCTTGTCGATCTGAAATTAAAAACAAAGTTGTATATGTCTTCATATAATTATCACAGCAATCTGTACCAAGCAACCATAAACAGTGCTACAGCATATTAAAGATTATTATTATATCAGCTGTGCCAGGCGCACTATTATATATAACTACACGTTTATATCACATTAAATATACAAAACACGTTTATATCACATTAAATATACAAATTACATATGCGATTTATCACTTCAAGAAAAAAGCGATAATTATAAAGGCTACGTACAAATGGCTATGGTATATTTCACATGATTTATCTTGGCAATACACTGGTTAATAAAGGAGGCAACATCAGAAAAACGCAGAGGATTACAATGGACTCTTGACACAGTGCTGGAGGACCTTGACTTTGCTGAAGACATTTGTCTACTATCAAGCAGCCACAAAGAAATGCAAGATAAAATAAACAAGCTAACTCAGAATGCAAACAACATAGGAGTAAAGATCAACGTAGGAAAGACAAAGTTAATGAAGCAAAATGTGAACAATAGAAATGTACTCAGAGTAGATAGCAAGTTAGTGGAGGAGGTCAATGAATTTGTATACCTTGGCAGTAATCATCATCATCATCATCATGCGCCGTGCCGACTGGCGTTGACTATTATGCTTCTCCAGAGTACACGATCCTTCATGCAGGCCATCAGTTCAGTTGGTGATCTCCTCTCACACCATCCCGTCAGACTGTCCAGTATCATTTCTCTTGGTCTTCCTCTTGATCTTCCTCCTTCTATTTTTCCTGTTGTTATAATATTTTCAATGCCCCATCTTCTCATTTCATGTCCTATGAAAGTACATTGTCTCTCTCTTATCTTTTTGATAAGGTTTTTTGTCTCTCCAGCTCTTCTCATACGTTCTTCATTAGTTATTTTTGCTGTCCAGGGGATTCGCAACATTCTTCTAATAAACCACATTTCTGCTGCTTCCAATGATTTTTGTGCAGACTTGCCTATTGTCCATGATTCACTTCCATATAACAAGATAGGTTCAATATAGCATTTTAGGACTCGTTTTCTAACATTCATTGATAAAAATGTGTTAGCTAATATGTTTCTCATTCTCTGAAATGCAGTCTTTGCTTGGCCTATTCTGTTCCTAATTTCTGTTTTGCATTTCCCATCTGAAGTTATTACTGCTCCAAGGTATTTGAATTTCTGCACCTGCTTTAGAATAGTTCCGTTTAATTTGGCAGTAAAGTAGTAGAAAATGGAGACGGCACAGAGGACATCAACAGCAGACTTAATAGAGCAAACCAGGCTTTTGCAGTGCTGCAGACTATATGGAAATCTAAAAAAACTAAGCATGAATACGAAAATCAGGATATTTAAGAGTAATGTTCTGAGTGTACTACTCTATGGAAGTGAATGCTGGAAAATTACCAAAACCATAGTAAACAAGTTGAATTCTTTCCAGACTAAATGTTTACGAAGAATTAGAAAAATATTTTGGCCAAACACCATAAGAAATAACATCTTGTTGGCAGAGATGCAGATGAAGCCACTGACAGCAATTATTGAGGAAATACACTGGCAATGGCTGGGACATGTGCTTCATATGACTGATAACTCACTACCAAAAATAGCACTAAGATGGACACCACAGGGGAACAGAAGTAAGGGTAGACCAAAAGAGACATGGAGAAGAACAACAGAAAGGATGTTGAGCAATAGAGGGCTCACCTGGGCAAGAGCAGAAAAAAGGCAAAGGACAGGCATTTGTGGAAAACCCTTGCGGAAGCCCCATGTGCCCTGGGCACTTAAGGTTCAGAGAGAGAGAGAGAGAGAGAGAGAGAGAGAGAGAGAGAGAGATATGTTCTGCCAAAGGCAGGAAATTACAAGAAAAAAAAGTAATGCATCCTCTCCATTAACTCTCTTCACTGGCCACAATAACAAGAAGTGAGGTTCACGCTAACTGGCTATTATTTCTGAACCCAAGTTTCACGTTCTGTATTATGACAGTGTTTTCTCATTCCCATACAAAAGCGCTTCACTTGTCACTCCAGATGTCACAGTCTTTAGCCTGTTCTTGCCGTCCCCCTGTGACGTGAATATCTCGGAGAACACTGCACACAATATAAGTGAAAACTGGTATATGTTATGAAATGCAATGAAAGATTTGGTGTATTTTTTTTCTATGTCAAAGAGATTAGCAGACTGAAATCTAAATACATTAATTGTACGTGCTTACAGACAGGGTCATTGAAAAGAGAATAACGCCATCCACAATACTTTTGAAACAAAAAAAAAAGCATGGACAAAATTAAAACAATCTTACCACCTACGTCAGGCAAAAATTGAATGGAAGAAAAAAAAACGTCAGATATTTTTTTTCCTTTGAACCTAAAGCATATTTTCTCTGTTCTTTTTTCTTAACGACGATTCTAATCTATAAGTGTTTGATAGGCGTTTCACTCATACTGTGTTTCAAATATACATATTTATATTATATATATGAGCGTTTCATAGACAGATATTGTGTTTCAGAACTATATCTTTGCTCATTATTTTCGATGTTCGACGAGCTCAGACTCAAGGGCAACCGTCAAGTGCGCCCTGCTGTTGTGCGGCCACATAGAATAGTTAATCTTCCAATGACGGGACAAATAGAAGGCAAGTTTAACATTTCTGTTATTATACTTTTTTTTTCATAAAGATTCCCTTACGACGCTTGCAAATAAAAATCTTACTCCTTCCACCTTATCTGTCTGTCTGTCTGTATGTCTGTCTGTCCCTCCCCTCACACCTTTTCCGTTTTCCTTTCAATGTTTTAAGTTATGTTTCACGTTATAAAGAAACGGTAATTGAAAAGGGACAAGTACTTCGCTTTCTTCTATTAACACAATAACATTTCTATAATAAACATTACTAACACCGTTTGAAAAGTTTCAATTACAAACGATATACACTTCCATTACAAAACAAAAACGATTTGTTATAGAGTCTGATGATACAACATATTGTGTGATAAAAAAAAACAAGTAAGAAATACAGACTTGTGAACATGAAGTAGAGGAGCCAGACTTAGAAGAAGTCATCTACAATATATCATGCTTCTACGAAATACCAAACAAATTAATCAATTTGACCAGAATATGTATGGAGGATATACAAAATATAGTAATAAATAAGTGAAGAAAGTCAGAACCCTTCTATATAAGAATTGGTTTAAAGCAAGGTGATACATTGTCTCCATTCCTACTCAACACTGTACTAGACAAGGTAATCAAAAAAGTGAAAGAAGAAAGCAGTACAGAAGAACAAGCTAAAATACTAGGATATGGTTATGACATAGACTTAGTGAAGGAAACTATGCAAGAAATCATCAATACCTGCATAGACCTGATAGATGTGGTACTAAAAGTGGGCGTGACCATTAATCAAGATAAGACAGGGGGTATATGTGGTACTAAAAGTGGGCTTGACCACTGACCAAGATAAGACAGAGTATGTGAAGATATAAGAGACCAGAGGCAGAATGATCCAGAAGATATAAATGTGGGAGAGATGATTATTAGGAGAGCAGAAACATACAAATATCTAGGCACAACCTTCAACAGAAGCAACACAGTAAGCGAGGAAATTAAAAGCAGAGTACAGATAGGGAATAAAATATAATTCGCCTTGCAACACCTGTTAAAATCCAAAATCCTATCACAAAACACCAAAAGAACAATCTACAAAATTATAATAAGACCAGCCATCATGTATGGATCAGAAACGTGGAGTACAACAAAGAAAGATGAACAGCAATTTCAGATCTTTTAGAACAAGATCAACGGCGGAGAATGGAGAGCTACAAAGAACACTGAACTGAACAGCTTATTTAAATCCCATCGAACTGTAAATGTCTTTAAACAGGACAGACTACGCTGGCTGTGGCATGTAGAAAGAATGGAAAAGAACAGACAAACGAAAATGATGCATGCACAAGAGATGATGGAAACAAGACTAAGGGGGTAGACCAAGATAGAGCTGGAAAGACAACATAGAAGAGGATATAAAAGAAATTGGTGTCACCAACTGGAGAGAGAAGATTAGGAATAGAGAGGAATGGAAGCGAACTTCATCTGCAGTAATGAGCCATAATGGCTCGGAAAGCTGAACGAAGAAGATATAAAAATATAATCTGATAACAACAAAAAAACCAGTCTGAAGATAAAGAATATAGTCTATGATAAAAATATAATGATATATATATGTATATATATATACCAGTATATATGTATATATATATATATTGATGAGGAAATTACGTGATCTACTTTATATTTTCTACAATACAAAACCTACAATAGTATATTCTGACATCACTATCACAAAGACATTTTAAAGTAAAAGGTATATTCACTGTATGTGCACTAAAAACAAATTCATGTTGGTTTTCTTTCCTATATATTGCTCCTTTTACATTCCACAAAATTTCGGTTTTATTTGTGAAAATATGGCATCCATATTGTGAAACACTAATCTGCTGTACGCCACTGCTTCTTGTACCTTCATGTGCATTCTAAAAATGGCCGAAGACAGTATTTTAAAGCAGTGAACTAATGAACTTTAGAACTACTACTCTTGCTGTTCTGGGTCAAGTCCAACATGACATGCGTTTCAAGGAAAATGAAAATAAAACTTAAAATAGAGTTCCTTTAAAGGAACAGAATAATTAACCTTAAATATTTTTGTTTTAAGTAACAGAACCATTAGCCTTAAACACAGTTCTTTTAAATGAAAAGAAGAAGCAATCATAAATGTTATTTTAAGAGAATATAAAAATTAATCTTAAATACATTTATTTTTAAGCAAGAGAACAATTAACCTTAAACGCAGCTATTTTTAAAGAATAAAACAATTCATCTTAGACAAAGTTATTTTAAAGAAATAGAACAAGTAATCTGAAAAACAGTTATGTTTAAAAACAATTCAATTCAATTTTTAAAATTTTTTTTTAAAATATAGCACCATTAAGCTTAAGCACAGTTGTTTTTGAAGAACAAAATCGTTTACAATGCACACAGTTATTCTGAAGGAACAGACAACTAATCTTTAGTAAAATTATTTTAAAGGAATAGAACAAATAATCTCATATACGTGAGCTATTCACAGAGCACTGGAACTGAATGTTTCGTTATCTGGCAAGTACGCATCAAAGTGTCGCCAAAGGATGAGTTGTAGCAAACATTATTGAGCGTACTTGCAAAAGCTGAACTCGCTATTTTTTGTCATTCACTTTACACAAGTTCTCAAGTGAACACAAAAACTGTGGTTCCCAATCATTTTAGTATGAACGAGAAAATTCAACAGTATGTGCGTGAAAACGATACACGCTTGGATCGAAACGTGTATAACCTTGACCGAAGTGTAATCGTCCAAATTAATGAAAAGCCTGGAAGGGGGGGGGGGGGGGGGAGAGCTGATGAAAAAGCTAGCAGGATCTGCTCAAGTATCTGGGAGGATCTGATTAAAAACCTTGGAAGAGCTGATGAAAAACCTTGCGAGAGCTGATTAAAAATCTTGGAGGAGCTGAATAAAAACCTTAGAAAAGCTGATGAAAAACCTTGCAAGAGCTGATTAAAAATCTTGGAGGAGCTGAATAAAAACCTTGGAAAAGCTGATGAAAAACATTGGAGGATCTGCTAAAAATCCTTGGAAAAGGTGATGAAAAACCTTGGAGGAACTTAAGAAATACCTTGGAGGATCTGCTTAAAAACCTTGGAGGATCTGCTTAAAAACCTTGGAGGATCTGTTTAAAAATCTTGGAGTATCTGCTTAAAACCCTTAGAAGAGCTGATGAAAAACCCTGGAGGATTTGCTAAAAAACCTTAGAGGAGATAATTAAAAACCTTGGAGGAGCTGTTTAAAAACCTTGGAAGAGCTGGTGGAAAAGCTTGGAAGATCTGCTTAAAAACCATGGAGGAGTCGATGAAAAGCCTTGCAGGATCTGATTAAAAAATTTGAAAGAGCTGAAAAAAAACCTTGCAAGAGCTGATGAAAAATCTTGGAAGAGCTGATTAAAAACCTTGGAGAGATGATTAAAAATCTTGGAAGAGTTGATTAAAAACATTGGAGGAGCTGATTAAAAATCTTGGAAGAGCTGATGAAAAATCTTGGAAGAGCTGACGAAAAACCTTTGAGGATCTGCTTAAAAACCTTGGAGGAAATGATTGAAAACCTTGGAGAAGCTGATTAATAACCTTGGAGTAGCTGATTAAAAACCTTGGAGGATCAGATTAAAAATCTTGGAAGAGCTAATGAAAAAACCTGTAGGAGTTGATAAAGAACCTTGGAAAAGCTGATAAAAAAATTTTGGAGGATCTGCTTAAGTCTTGGAAAAGCTGATAAAAAACCTTGGAGCATCTGCTTAAAAACCTTAGAAGAGCTGATGAAAAACCTTGGGGGAACTTATGAAAAACCTTGAATGATCTACTTTAAAACCTTGGAGGATCTGATTAAAAACTTTGGACGAGCTGATGAAAAACCTTGGAGGATCTGCTAAAAAACCTTGAAGGAGATGATTAAAAAACCATGGAGAAGATGATTAAAAACCTTGGAAGAGCTGATGAAAAAACTTGGAGTATCTTCATAAAAACCTTGGAAGAGCTGATGAAAAACTTTGGAAGAGCTGATGAAAAAACTTGGAGTATCTTCATAAAAACCTTGGAAGAGCTGATGAAAAACCTTAGAGGAGCCGAAGAAAAACCTTGGAAGAGCTGATGAAAAACCTTGGAAGATCTGCTTAAAAACCTTGGAAGAGCTGATGAAAAACCTTGAAGGAGCTGATGAAAAAACTTGGAAATGATTATGAAAAACCTTGCAGGATCTGGAAAAAATCCTTGGAAGAGCTAATGAAAAATCTTGCAGGATCTGATTAAAAACCTCAGAAGAGCTGATGAAAAACCTTGGAGGATCTGCTTAAAAAATATTGGAAGAGCTGACGGAAAACCTTCGAGGATCTGCTTAAAAACCTTGGAAGAGCAAATGAAAAAACTTGGAGGATCTGCCAAAAAAAAATTGCAATATCTGATGAAAAACCTTGGATTATCTCATTAAAAAGCATGGAAGAGCTGATGAAAAACCTTGCAGGATTTGATTAATAACCATGGAATAGTTGATGAAAAATCTGATGGATGATCCATGGATGATCTGTTTAAAAACCTAGGAGTATCTGCTTAAAAATCTTGGAGGAGCTGATAAAAAACCTTGGAGGATTTGATTAAATACCTTGGAGGATCTGATTAAAAACCTTTGAGGATCTGATTAAATACATTGGAGGATCTGATGAAAAACATTGGAGGATCTTATTAAGAACCTTCGAGGAGCTGATGATAGACCTTGAAGGATCTGCTTAAAAACCTTGGAAGAGCTGATGAAAAACCTTGGAAGAGCTGATTAAAAACCTTAGAAGAGCTGATGAAAAACATTGGACGATCTGCTTAAAAACCTTGGAAGAGTTGATGAAAATCTTTGGACGATGTGCTTAAAAACCTTGGAGGAACTGTTTAAAAACCTTGGTGTAGCTGATAAAAAATATTGGAGAAGCTGATTAAAAACCTTGGAGGAGCTGATGAAAGACCTTGAAGGATATGCGTAAAAACTTGAACGAGCTAATGAAAAACCTAAGAGTATCTGCTTAAAAGACTTGGAGGAGCTGATTAAAAACCATGGAGGAGCTGATGAAGTTCCTTGAAGGATCTGCTTAAAAAACTTTGATAAACTGATGAAAAACCTTGGAGGATCTACTTAAAAGCCTTGGAGGAGCTGATCAAAAAGCTTGGAGGAGCTGTTTAATAACCTTGGAGGAGCTGATTACAAACTTTGGAGGAGCTGATTAAAAACCTTGGATTATCTGCTTAAAAACAAAGAGGAGTCAATGAAAAACCTTGGAAAATCTCATTAAAAAGCTTGGAAGAGCTGATGAAAAATATTGGAGGATCTGCTTAAAAACCTTGGAGGAGAAAAAACTTAGAGGAACTGATTAAAAACCTAAAGGATCTCCTAAAAAACTTTGGAAGAACAGATGAAAAAACTTTGGAGGAGCTGATTAAAAATCTTGGAAGAGCTGATTGAAAACCTTGGAGGAGCTGATTAAAAAGCTTGGGAAAAGCTGATGAAAAACCTTGGAGGATCTACATAAAAACCCTGGAGGAACTTATGAAAAACCTTGGAGGATCTGTTTAAATACCTTGGAAGAGCAAATGAAAAACTATGGAGGTTCTGCTAATAAACCGTGGAAGTGATGATTAAAAACCTTGGAGGAGCTGTTTAAAAAGCTCAGAGGAACTGATTAAAAACCATGGAGGAGCTGATTAAAAACCTTGGACGATTTGCTTTAAAACCATGGAGGAGCTGATGAAAAACTTTAGAAGAGCTGATTTAAAAACCTTGGAGGAGCTGATGAAAATAACATTGGAAAAGCTGATGAAAAACCTTGGAGCATCTGCTTAAAAGCCTTTGAGGAACAGATGAAAAACCCTGGAGAATCTGCTTAAAAACATAGGAAAAGCAGATGAAAAACCTTGGAGGAACATGAAAAACCTTGGGGATCTGCTTAAAATTCTAGAAGGATCTGATAAAAACCTTGGAGGATCTTTTTAAAAACCATGGAGGATCTACTTAAAAACCTTGGAAGAGCTGAAGAAAAACTTTGGAGTATCTGCTAAAACACCTTGGAGGAGATAATTAAAAACCTTGGAGAAGATGATTAAAAACCTTGGAGAAGATGATTAAAAACCTTGAAGTAGCTGATGAAAAACCTTGGATGAGCTGATGAAAAACGTTGGAATATAGGAGGTTCTGTTAATAAACCGTGGAAGTGATGATTAAAAACCTTGGAGGAGCTGTTTAAAAAGCTCAGAGGAACTGATTAAAAACCATGGAGGAGCTGATTAAAAACCTTGGATGATTTACTTTAAAACCATGGAAGAGCTGATGAAAAACTTTAAAAGATGTGATTAAAAACCTTTGAAGAGCTGATTAAAAACTTGGAAGAGCTGATGAAAAATCTTGGAGGATCTGATTAAAAACCTTGGAAGAGCTGATGGAAAACCTTGGAGGATCTACATAAAAACATTATAGGAGCTAATGAAAAACCTTGGAGAATATGCTTAAAAACCTTGGAAAAGATGATGAAAAACCTTGGAGGATCTGCTTAAAAAGCTTGGAGGATCTGCTCAAAAGCCTTGGAGGATTTAGCGAAAAACATTGGAATAGATGACAAAAAAACTCGGAGGATCTGCCTTGGAGGAGCTGTTGAAAAACCTTGAAGGATCTGCTTAAAAACCTTGAAGCATATGCTTAAAAAGCTTGGAGGATCTGCTTAAAAACCTTGGAGGAGCTGATGAAAAACATTGGAAGATCTGATGAAAAACAGAGGATCTGATTAAAAACCTTGGTGGACCTGATTAAATACCTTGTAGGATCTGGTGAAAAACCTTGGAGGATTTGCATAAAAACCTTGAAGGATCTGCTAAAATCCTTGGAGGATCTTTTTAAAAACCTTGGAGGATCTACTTAAAAAATTTGGAAGAGCTGAAGAAAAACCTTGGAGGATCTGCTAAAAAACCTTGAAGGAGATAATTAAAATCCTTGGAGAAGATGATTAAAAACCTTGGAGAAACTGATGAAAAACCTTGGATGAGCTGATGAAAAACTATGGAATAGCTGATGAAAAATCTTGGAGGATCTGTTTAAAAACATTGGAAGAGCTGATGAAAAACATTGGAGAATCTGCTTAAAAACCTTGGAAAAGATGATGAAAAACCTTGGAGGATCTGCTTAAAAAGCTTGGAGGATCTGCTCAAATGCCTTGGAGGATTTAGTGAAAAAAATTGGAATAGATGACAAAAAAACTCGGAGGATCTGATTAAAAACCTTGGAGGAGCTATTGAAAAACCTTGAAGCATCTGCTTAAAAACCTTGAAGCATATGCTTAAAAACCTTGGATGAGCTGATAAAAACCTTGGAAGAGCTGATGAAAAACCTTGGAGCACCTGCTTAAAAACTTTAGAAGAGCTGATGAAAAACATTGGAGGAGCTTATGAAAAACCTTGGAGGATCTACTTAAAATCCTTGGAGGATCTGCTTAAAAACCTTGGAGTAGCTGATGAAAAACCTTGGAGGATCTGATTAAAATCTTAGAGGATCTGATGAAAAACCTTGGATGATCTGATTAAATACTTTGGAGGATCTGATGAAAAACCTTGGAGGATCTGATTAATAACCTTGGAGTAGCTGATGAAAGACCTTGAAGGATCTGCTTAAAAACCTTGGTAAAGATGATGAAAAATCAAAGAGAAGCTGATGAAAACCTTGGAAGAGCTGATGGAAAAACATTGGAGGATCTTCTTAAAAACCTTGGAACAGCTGATAAAAACCTTGGAGGAGCTGATGAAAAACCTTGGAAGAGATGATGAAAAACCATGAAGGAGCTGATGAAATACCTTGGAGGATCTGCTTAAAAACCAGGGAGGAGTTGATGAAAAACCATGGAGGATCTTCTTAAAAGCCTTAAAGGATCTGATTAAAAACTTGGAGGAACTGAATAAAAACCTTGGAAGAGCTGATTAAACAGCTTGGAAGAGCTGAGGAAAACCTTGGAGGAATTTGTGAAAAACATTGGAGAATCTGCTGAAAAACCTTGGAATAGCTGATGAAAAATCTTGGAGGATCTGGTTAAAAACCTTTGAAGAGCTGATGAAAAAACATGCAGAATCTGATTACAAACTTTGGAAAAGCTGATGAAAAACCTTGAAGTATCTGCTTAAAAACCATGGAAGAGCTGATGAAAAAAATTGGAGGATCTGATTAAAAATATAGGAAGAGCTGATGAAAAACCTTTGAGGATGTACTAAAAAGCCATGGAGGAGCTGATTAAAAACCTTTAAGTAGCTGATAAAAACTCTTGGAGCAGCTTATTATAAACCTTTAAAGGGCTGATGAAAATCCTTGGAGTATCTGCTTAAGTATATGCTTCAAGTTTTTAAGCAGATTCTTCAAAGTTTTTCATCAGCTCTTACAAGGTTTTTAATTAGATCCTCCGAGTTTTTCTGTCAGCTATTCTAATATTTTTAAACAAATCCTCCAAGATTTATCTTCATCTTTTCCAAGATTTTTCATCAGCTCCTTCTAGGTTTTTCATCAGATACTCCAAGGTATTTAATCAGATCCTCCAAGGTTTTTAATGTGATCCTCCAAGGTTTTTCATCAGATCTTCCTTTTTTTTTTTTCATCAGCTCCTCCAAGATTTTTAAGCAGCTTCTGATATCTTTTTAAGCATATGCTCCAAGGTTTTTAAGCAGATCTTTCAAGGTTTTTCATCAGCTCCTCCAAGGTTTTTAATCAAATCCTCCGAGTTTTTTTGTCAGCTATTCCAATGTTTTTAAGCAAATCCTCCAAGGCTTTTGAGCAGATCCTGCAAGCTTTTTAAGCATATCCTCCCAGGTTTTTCATCAGATTTTCCATGGTTTTTAAACAGATTCTCCAAGGTTTTTCATTAGCTGTTTTTAAGCAGATCCTCCAAGGTTTTTCATCTGCTCCACCAAGTTTTTAAGTAGATACTCCAAGGTTTTTCATCACCTCTTCCAAGGTTTTTAAGCAAATCCTCCAAGATTTTTCATCAGATTTTCCAAGGTTTTTCATCAGCTCCTTCAAGGTTTTTCATCAGCTATTCCAAGGTTTTTCAGCAGATTTTCCAATGTTTTTCATAAATTCCTCCAAGGTTTTTCATCAGCTCTTCCAAGGTGTTTAATCAGCTCCTCCAAGGTTTTTAATCAGCTCTTCCATGATTTTTAATAAGCTCTTCCAAGTTTTTTCATCAGCTCTTCCAAGGTTTTTAATCAGTTCCTCCAAGTTTTTAATCAGATCCTTTAAGGCTTTCAAGAAGATCCTCCATCGTTTTTCATCAACTCCTCCCTGGTTTTTAAGCAGATCCTCCAAGGTATTTCATCAGCTCCTTCAAGGTTTTTCATCATCTCTTCCAAGGTTTTTCATCAGCTCCTCCAAGGTTTTTATCAGCTGTTCCAAGATTTTTAAGAAGATCCTCCAAGGTTTTTCCATCAGCTCTTCCAAGGTTTTTCATCAGCATCTCTTAGATTTTTCATCATCTTTACCAAGATCGGAGGATGTGATTAAAAACCTTGGAGGAGCTAATGAAAAAATTTGAAGAATCTGCTTAAAAACTTGTGGCATATACTTAAAAAGCTTGCAAGAGCTGCTTAAAAACCTTGAATGAGCTGATGAAAAACCTTGGAGGATCTGATTAAAAACCATAGAAGATCTGATTAAAAACCTTGGGTGATCTGATTAAATACTTTGGAGGAACTGATGAAAAACCATGGATTATCTGATTAAAAACCTTGCAGTAGCTGATGAAAGACCTTGAAGGATCTGCTTAAAAGCATTGGTAAAGATGATGAAAAATCTAAGAGAAGCTGCTGAAAAACCCTGAAGAGCTGATGGAAAAACCTTGGAGGATCTGCGTAAAGACCGTGAAGTATCTGAATAAAAACCATGGAGGATCTGTTTAAAAACATTCAAGGATATCTTTAAAAATCTTTGAGGAGGTGATGAAAGAACATTGGAGGATCTGCTTAAAAACCATGGAGGAGTCGATGAAAAACCTTGGAGGATCTGATTAAAAACTTTGGAAGAGCTAAAACAATATCTTGGAAAAGCATATGAAAAATCCTGGAGGATCTGCTTTAAGATATTGGAGGATCTGATTAAAAATCATGGAAGAACTGATTAAAAACCTTGTAAGAGCTGATGAAAAACTCTGGAAGAGCTGAATAAAAACCTTGGAGGTGCTGATTAAAAATCTTGGAAGAGCTGATTAAAAACCTTGGAGGAGCAGATGAAAAACCTTGGAGGAGCTGTTTAAAAATATAGGAAAAACTGATGAAAAACCTTGGAGGATCTGCTTAAAAAGCTTCTAAGAGCTAATGAAAAACCTTGGAGAAACTTATGAAAAACTGTGGAGGATCTGCTTAAAAACCATGAAGGATCTGATTAAAAAGCTTGGAGGATCTGTTTGAAATCCGTGGAGGATCTGCTAAAAAACCATGGAAGAGCTCATGAAAAATCTTGCAGGATCTGATAAAATACCTTGGAGGAGATGATTAAAAACCTTGGAGAAGATGATTAAAAACCTTGGAGGAGCTGATGAAAGACCTGGGAAGAGCTGACAAAAAACCTTGGAGGATCTGGTTAAAAAATTTGGAAGAGCTGATGAAAAACCTTGGAGGATCTACTTAAAAACCTTGGTGGAGCAGATGAAAAATCATGGATAATCTGCTTAAAAATATTGGAGGAGCCAATGAAAAACATTTAGAGAATCTACTGAAAAGCCATGGAAAAGCTCATGAAAAACCTTGGAGGATCTGCTAATAAAGCTTGGAGTATCTGCTCAAAAGCCTTGGAGGATTTGCTTTAAAAAATTGGAATAGCTGACAAATAAATTGGAGGATCTTATTAAAATCCTTGGAGGAGTTGATGAAAAACATTGGAGGATCTGAATAAAAACGTTGGAGGATCTGATTAAAAACGTTGGAGGATCTTATTAAATACTTGGAGGATCTGATGAATAATCTTGGAGGAGCTGATCAAAGACCTTGAAGGATCTGCTTAAAAAACTTGGAAGAAATGATGAAAAACCAATGAGAAGCTGATGAAAAACCTTGGAAGAGCTGAATAAAAACCTTGGAGGATCTGCTTAAAAACCTTGGAGGAGCTGAAGAAAAAGCTTGGAGGATCTTTTTAAAAACCTTGGAGGATCTACTTAAAAACCTTGGAAGAGCTGAAGAAAAACCTTGGAGGATCTGCTTCAAAACCATGGAGGAGTCGATGAAAAACCTTGGAGGATCTGCTTAAAAACCTTGGAGGAACTGATGAAAAACCTTGGAAGAGCTGATGAATAACTATGGAAGAGCTGATTAAAAACCGTGGAGGAGCTGATTATAAACCGTAGAGGATCTGATTAAAAATCTTGGAAGAGCTGATGAAAAACGTTGGAGGAGCTGATTAAGAACCTTGGAAAAGCTGATGTAAAACTTTGGAGTATCTGCTTAAAAACTTCGGAAGAGCAGATGAAAAACCTTGGAAGAGATGATTAGAAACCTTAGAGAAGACAATTAAAAAGATTGGAAGAGCCGATGAAAAACCTTGGATGAGCTGATGAAAAACCTTGCAGGAACTGCTGAAAAACCATGGAATAGTTGATGAAAAATCTTGGAGTATCTGCTTAAAAACATTGGAAGAGCTGATTAAAAACATTGGATGATCTGCTTAAAAACCCTGGAAGAGCTGATGAAAAACCTTGGAGGATCTGCTTAAAAATATTGGAAGAACTGATGAAAAATCTCTGATGATGTGCTTAAAAACCATGGAGGAGCTGATTAAAAACCTTGGAGTAGATGATAAAAAATCTTCGAGGAGCTGATTGAAATTCTTCAAGGAGCTGATGAAAGACCTTGAAGGATATGCTTAAAAACTTTGGAAGAGCTGATTAAAAACCTTGGAAGAGCTGAATAAAAACCTTGGAAGAGCTGATGAAAACCTTGGAAGAGCTGATTAAAAACCTTGGGAAAGCTGATGAAAAATCTTGGAGGATCTGCTTAAATGCCTTGTAGAAACTTATGAAAAACATTCGAGGATCTGCTTAAAAATGTTGGAAAAGCTGATAAAAAATCTTGGAGGATCTACTTAAAACGCTTAGAGGATCTGCTTAAAAACTTTTAAAGGATCTTCATTAAAACCTTGGAAGAGCTTAATAAAAACCTTGGAGGATTTGCTAAAAAACCTTGGAGGAGATGATTAAAAACATTGAGAAGATGATTAAAATCCTTGGAGGAGCTGATGGAATACCTTGGAATAGCTAACAAAAAACCTTGAAGGATCTGGTTAAAAATCTTTAAAGAGCTGATGAAAAACCTTGGAGGATCTGCAAAAAAACCTTGGTGGAGCAGATGAAAAACCTTGGAGGATCTGCTTAAAAACATTTTAGGAGCTGATGAAAAACCTTGGAGGATCTCCTTAAAAACAATGGAATAGCAACACAAAACCTTGGAGGATCTGATTAAATATCTTGGAGGATCTGATTAAATACCTTGGAGGATGTGATGAAAAACCTTTGAGGATCTGATTAAATACCTTGGAGGATCTGATTAAATACCTTGGAGGAGCTCATGAAAAACCTTTGAGGATCTGATTAAATACACTGGAGAATCTGATTAAATACCTTGGAGGATGTGATGAAAAACCTTGGAGGATCTGATGAAAGACCTACAAGGATCTGCTTAAAAACCTTGGAAAAGCTGATGAAAAGCCTAGGTGTAGCTGATGAAAAACCTTGAAAGAGCTCATGAAAAAACTTGGAGGATCTGCATGAAAACTTTGGAAGAACTGATGAAAAACCTTAAATATCTGCTTATAAACCTTGAAGAAGCTGAAGAAAAACCTTGGAGAAGCTTATTAAAAACCTCGGAGGAACTGATGAAAAACCTTGGAGGATCTGCTTAAAAAACTTGGAGGATCTGATTAAAAACTTTTTATGAACTGATTAAAAATCTTGGAAAAGCTGCTTAAAAACCTTGGAGGATCTGTTTAAAAGCCATGGAGGAGCCAATGAAAAAACGTGGAGGATCTGCTTAAAAACCTTGGAAAAGCTGATGAAAAATCTTGGAGCATCTACTTAAAAACCTTGGAGAGTCTGCTAAAAAACCTTGTAGAAAATGATTAAAAACCTTGGAGAAGATGATTAAAAACCTTAGAAGAGTTGATGAAAAACCTTGGATGATCTGTTTATAAACCTTGGAGGAACTGAAGAAAACTTTGAATAGCTGGTTGAAAATCTTCGAGGAGCTCAGGAAAACACACAGAGGATCTGCTTGAGAAACGTAGAGGATCCTGTTAAAAACCTTGGATGATGTGCTTAAAATCCTTGGACAATTTGATTAAAAACCTTGGATTATCTTATAAAAAACATTGGTTTCTACTTAATAACCTTGGAGGAACTGCTAAAAAACCTTGAAAGATCTTCTTAAAAACCTTAGAGGATCAAATGAAAAACATTTGTTTCTACTTAAAAACCTTGGAGGAATTTATTAAAACATTGGAGGATCTGCTTAAAAACCTTGGAAGAGCTGATAGAATACCTGGAGTAGCTGATAAAAACCATTGAGAAGCTGCTCAAAGACCTTGGAGGAACTGATAAAAAACCTTCGAGGAGATACTTAAAAACATTGGAGGAGCTGATAAAAACATTGGAGAAACTGGTTAAAGACCTTGAATGAGTTGATAAAAAAAACCTTCTAGGAGCTGCTTAAAAACCTTGGAGGAGCTGATAAAAACCTTGGAGGAGCTGCTTAAAAACATTGGAGGAGCTGATTAAAAACATTATAGGAGCTGATGAAAAACCTTGGTGTAGCTTATAAAAAACATTATAGGAGCTGATAAAAAAAACCTTGGTGGAGCTGATAAAAAACATTATAGGAGCTGATAAAAAACCTTGGTGGAGCTGATAAAAAGTGTTATAGGAGCTGATAAAAAAACATTATATTAGCTGATAAAAAACATTATAGGAGGTGATAAAAAACATTATAGGAGCTGATTAAAAATCTTAATGGAGCTGATAAAAAAGATTATAGCTGCTGATAAAATAACATTATAGGAGCTGATAAAAAACATTACAGGAGCTGATAAAAAACCTTGGTGGAGCTGATAAAAAACATTATAGGAGCTGATAAAAAACATTATAGGAGCTGATAAAAAAATTATAGGAGCTGATAAAAAACCTTGTTAGAGTTGATAAAAAGCATTATAGGAGCTGATGAAAAACATTATAGGTGCTGATGAAAACATTATAGGAGCTGATAAAAACATTATAGGAGCTGATAAAAAACATTATAGGAGCTGATAAAAAAAATTATAGGAGCTGATAAAAATATTATAGGGGCTGATAAATAACATTATAGGAGCTGATAAAAAACATTATAGGAGCTGATAAAAAACCTTGGTAGAGCTGATAAAAAAACATTATAGGGGCTGATAAAAAACCTTGGAGGAGCTGATAAAAAACATTATAGGAGCTGATAAAAAACCTTGGAGAAGCTGATAAAAAACATTATAGGAGCTGATAAAAAACCTTGGTGGACCTGTTTAAAAACCTTAGATGAGCTGATAAAAAACATTATAGGAGCTGATAAAAAACCTTGGAGAAGCTGATAAAAAACATTATAGGAGCTGATAAAAAACCTTGGTGGACCTGTTTAAAAACCTTGGATGAGCTGATAAAAAACATTATAGGAGCTGATGAAAATATTATAGGAGCTGATAAAAAAACATTATAGGAGCTGATAAAGAACATTATAGGAGCTGATAAAAAACATTATAGAACTAATAAAAAACATTATAGTAGGTGCTTAAAAATCTTGGAGAAGCTGATAAAAAAACATTTTAGGAGCTGATAAGAAACCTAGGTGGAGCTGCTTAAAAACCTTGGAGGAGCTAATAAAAAATATTATAGGAGCTGATAAAACACATTATAGGAGCTGCTTAAAAACCTTGGAGGATCTGCTTAAAAAACATGGAAGAGCTACTGAAATCCTTAGATGATCTTCTGAAAAACCTTGGATTATCTGCTTAAAAATCTTGGAGGAACTACTTAAAAACCGTGCAGGATCTACTTAGAAATCTTTGAGGATCTACTTAAAAACTTTGGAGGATGTGTTTAAAGCCTTGGAAAAGCTGATGAAAATGCTTGGAGGATCTGATTAAAAACCTTGGAGGAGCAGCTTAAAAACCTTAGAGAAGATAATGATTTACCGTGGAGAAGGTACTTAAAAAGCTTGGAGGATCTGCTTAAAAAACCTTGGAGGAGCTGCTTAAAAAAATTGGAGGATCTGCTTAAAACCAAAGAGGATCTGCTTAAAAACACTGGAGAAGCTACTAAAAAAAACCTTGAAGGATCTGTTTAAAAACCTTGGAGGATCTGCTTAGAAACCTTGGAGAAGCAGTAAGATTGTTCCAGTTTTTTTAGGAGTGAGAGAATGTAAGGGTAACGAATGAAGGTTTAGGGTGAATGCGAGCGACTGTCGGGAAGTGTGATGTCAGAGAGACAGAGACAGAGAGATTCATGGCGGCCAATACCAGTGTGCGTCTGTTATACAAGCTGTTGCTAAATGTGAGTATTGGGCTAAAAAAAACAACTCATAAGCCTGCATCATATACATTAGATAAAGTGATGGTTTAAATAAGCAAATGACATTTTGTTGGGCAGCTGATGAGAGAACAAATTGATCGAACACTGATATGTGGAATCTATTTTTTCTGTGACAAGAACATATGTGTGACATATTGAGAACTTCCCTACAGGAGAAGGTGGACGTGTGCCAGAAAACATCCTCGCTGACCGAAGTCTAACAGTCTGACAGAGATGGCAGGGATGCTGGAATAGCAGTTGCTACTTGAAATAAAATTCTAAGCAACCATTTGGATGTGAGACGCGTGTCTGCGAAACTCGAGCCCGTCTCTTGACTGCGAAGCTTTTCATTTTTACCTCGTTTTCCGTGAGCTAGCCCAAAACGATCCCATTTTATCCACAATCACTGGTGATGATAACTGGGTCATTCCAATGATGAAGGTCATCTGCTCCACCGAAGAAGGCGCAGCAGGCGAGGTTTAATGTTAACCACGTTGATTTCGTTCTTTGACGTTGAAGGACTATTTTATCATGGTGTAATAACTAGGTAAAATGTAGGAACAGCTCTATTACTTCACGAGTACGTTGTTGTGACGTTTTGGTGTGAGCCTTAATCATACAAAAACAACGAGGATGAAGAACTAGGGAGACGGGATAAAGTATAAATACATGAATGCGATGTTTAAACACACAAAAAAATGAAATAAATGAATAAGTCACTTAGCTGCAACTTGTAAGAAGCTGTGGCTTGTTCGGTGCTGTGTTCATCCACCCTGTAGTCCTGAGTGTAGAACATATTTAAATGTAGATTTGTGATGTGTGATAGATGGTTCTTAACTGAGGTTGGTGGGTGGTGAAACCATGGAGGAAACCATGGCGTACCAGCAGTTGGATCCTTTACCGTCACAACACTCATGCACGCATGTCTGTCAAAACAATTGAATTTTGGGCGAAATATCGCATTATAGTTCTTTCTCTAGCTTGTATATTTTAACTCTTTAAATTCAAGATAAAGTATAGGATTGTGTTAATTATTTAATACGCTTTCTTTCTGAATGTTTGTTTTCTTTCGTTTACACTATCAGCGGAAGAAAAAAAGAAAACAAACAAACATACCCACAAATATAGGGAAGAAAGCTTTTGAATTTCCTTATATTGTTGTAATAATTAATAAGTTTTCATTTTGCTTTTCATTTTAGCAAAACACGACGGAAGAACGAAGGAAACAGTTTATATACGTGCATAATTATGAGAACAACATTTTTTAGTTTCGATCATAAGACTAAAAGTTAGTAGAAAGGTGTAGTATTATCAGAGGCAATCGTTATATGACAAACGCAAATATAAAATGTAAATAAACATTGAATGCGCGTCACATGATACCAGCCACTGAGCATATTTTAAAACGAAGTTTTGAGTATCTGATCAACGCGTCTGTTGTACGAAGTGAAGATTGCATACATTCATTAAAATAAATTCCAAGGAATTCGCTTGTTTGGGGTGTGAGGTGTTAGTTCCGTCACATTTTTAGTCCACATCACTGTGAGAGGTAAGGAGGTAAACGCCTGCACAGGCTGCTGCTCTTTTCCAGGGAAATCCACTGCCTGAGGCTACAGCAATCTTGACATCGGTCATTCCATGCATAATTCAAATTCGAACCCACGTCCTTGTGGTCGGCAAGAGAGAGAGCACTAAGACTACATCAACTGACGATATAATCAACTTGTATACAAATTATAAAAAAATGTTTTACACTTTAGGGTTCCATACAAGAGAACAATCAACGATTATCAAAAATTGACCAGAAAATAGAAGAAACACAGATCAGTTTTACCCATTAGACTTGCATGGTCAAGCTTCCTGGCTTTCAGATACTATAGACTGTTTGTAGTTACAATCAATCTGCTCCTGTCACTTAGCTATCTTTTGTTTGTCACATTCTTCTGAAGTGACTACAAGATATATATATATATATATATATATATATATATATATATATATATACACACGAGGGAAAGTAACTAGCAAATTGAAATATCAGTGGCAGTTATCAAATAGTATTTAAATATATCCTTAGATAGTACCATCATCCAACTTTATAACAGTTGTATGTAGGGGGCGCTGGGAGTTACGTGCGCAAAGCAAAGCAATAACAAAATGGCTACCAAACTTTTAGTGTGTACCAAAGAAGAATGTAGAAGTTTAGCACGATTTTTATGGGCTAAAGGACATTCATAAGGTAATGATTACAGTTTATGCTGAAAAGTGTTTATCACCTAAAGCGGTCTATAACTGGGTAAAAGAATTTTCTCCGGGACGCACCGAAATTGTTGACAAAGTCCGACTTGGCCGTCCTGTTCAGATTGCAACAGAAGCGACTGTCAACGTGTGAATGAGATTATTAGAGCTGATAGACGAGTAACAGTGATAGTGTAATTCTGTATCGTACTGTGAAGTTCTGTAGATGCTACGAGATGCATTTCGAAGAAAACGCCCTGGTCTGCTGACTAGATGTGTGCTTCTCCTTCATGACAATGCCAGACCACACACTTGGTTAACCCAATAGAAAATTATCCAGTTAGGTTGGAAAGTTCTTGAACATCCACCCTGTAGTCCTGACTTAGCTCCAAGTAATTTTCACCTGTTTGGTCCATTGAAAACACACCTTGGCGGGAGAAGATTCTCAAGTGACGAAGAAGTGAAAACAGAAGTAAAAAAATGATTCAGAAATCGGACTCCCGATTTTTACGCCATGGGTATCGCATCACTGATTACACGATGGGACAAATGTATCGATGTTGGCGGCAATTACATTGAGAAATAGGGGAATAACATATGTTCAAAATTAAAATTTTTCAAATTTATTATTATTTTTTTTAACAGTCACTTGCGAGTTACTTAGTGACTTCCCCTCGTGTGTGTATGTATTTATATATATATATATATATATATATAAGATTTATCAACTCGAGAGGGGAGTTGAAACGGATCCAGCATACAGATTCTCAATCACTGCATGGAATATACTCACTAAAGTATGTGGTCAGCTAGGATCATATCTTTGTTATCTCTGCTTCTCTAACTGTAGAACCTACAGCTTGCCCCTACTACATACATATTTATCCTAGGTAAAGTAGCTCAGTACGATCACACAACAATACTGTCTGTAACATTTTAATATTAAAGTAATATTTCATGTAAAACAAGAGACATGGAGAAGAACAACAGAAAGGATGTTGAGCAATAGAGGGCTCACCTGGGCAAGAGCAGAAAAAAAGGCGAAGGACAGGCATTTGTGTAAAACCCTTGCGGAAGCCCCATGTGCCCTGGGCACTTAAGGTTCAGAGAGAGAGAGAGAGAGAGAGAGAGAGAGATTTCATGTAAAACTAATTGTTTCAGAAAACTGAAACACATCATTAAAGTTGTTTTCAATTGACAACAAAAAGTAAAATAATCAAGTGTTGTAAAAAAAAAATAAATGATTCACATACCAGCTGTTATTAATGAGCCGAAACAAACATCTGCTTTCACAATGTAAAATAATTCAGATTCAATTATTTTCATTTAAAATTTAAAAAAAAACAAATTTGAAGTTTCCAAATCATTTGCATTAAGCGGTACCTTACACTCATATAAAAATATACGTGCTAGTAAATGGGTAGTTTATTATAAAAAGCGAAGAGTAAATATTAGTGACCTACGTTAGGATAAAAAAAAAGAGGTTAAATTCTCGTCCCCATGGCATTAAGACATACTAGAGATACGCTGCTAGGTCCGTATTTTCACGACCTTCGGCACATGAAAGTCTGATGTGGTCAGTATCACGCCTGGGCACATTTGCCTAACCAGATTTCTCTGGTACCCATGTTTAGAGACTGGGTCGACCCCCATGGCCTTTTTTTTTTTTTGGGTGTGTACCAGAAAAAGGTTCACTACTGGGATCTGAACCCGGTACTACCGGATTGGTAAACCGAGCACCTAACCACTCAGTCAACCCACGTTAGGACAATAACATTACTAGGTCAGAAAATTTGAATGGCTGCAAATTACTCCGCGTCCACTCATATTGTATACATTCAACGCCAAATGATAAAGATGTCTGGAGCATGCTGGTAGAATTCGTAGCTACTACATAGAAAAGAGGTATATGGTGACTACTACAAACAGAACTGTTTAGTTAGTAGGTAAGTTGATTACTATTATTCAATTTAGTTGTAATTTCTACCCTCGTGTATGGATGCGAAAACTGCAAAAGACTAAAGACATGGACAAGAAATTAGACTTTAAAAAAAGCTGCCTAAGAAAAATACTCAGTATAAAACTGAACGAATTCAAGAACAAAGCAGAGATAAAGCAGATGAACGAACAACATGTCCCACGTGTGGTAAGAAAAAGGAGATAGGCATATGTCGGTCACGTGACGAGCAGAAAAATAGTCTCCAAAACAAGCTATCAAGTGGAACACAACAAGCCTAGGAAAAATAGGTCGACGACATGAAACTTTAGAGAGGACATTGTTAAGTGAGGCCAAATTCATTCATTTGCATGTCCTTTGCGGAACTTTGCTTCCCTAACATCTCTCCTGTAGGCCTCTCGGTTGTGAGCAAGATGCCCTGCTGCTGATACATCCATTTGCAGATCATCAATGATGTCTCGCAGCTATCTTCGACTTTGTCGTCCTCTCTTTCCTCTTCCCATTATGTACCCTTCTAAGACGGTCTTCTATAGATTATCTTGACGTTTAATGTGTCCAAAATATTTAAGTCTTCTTTGTTTAATCCTCTTTACTAGCCAGCCTTCTTGAATACGGAGTTCTTGTAGTATGGATATATTTGTTATTTTGTGTGTGTGTGTCAATAATATTTGAAGAACTCTTCTGTAGCATTTACAAATTAGCAGGCATAAAATTAGTCGGCCAAATTAGCAGGCATAAAATTAATCGGCCAAATTAGCAGGCATAAAATCCCTTGATAAGGTTGAAAAGCTCGCTGAAAACAAGAACACTTGGCGAACTACCAAGCCAGTTCTATGTGACGTTTAACAGCTTGGTAAGGTTGTAAGATGAGTATGATAAGATAAGAAGTTAGTTAGTTAGTAAACTAGCTAGTTAGCTCTCTGGTTTGTTTGTTGGTTGACTGGTTAGGTTGTTTTGTTGAGTAGTTGTTTGATTGGTTAGGTAGTTGGGTGGTTCGTTGGTTGTTTAGTAGGTTGTTGATTTGTTGACTGGTTGGTTGTTCGGTTTGTTGGTTGGTTAGTTAGGTAGGAAGGATCATCATCCACGTACTCCGAACACATCCATAGGTGCCTCGATCTCCTCTTCAGTATAACCTTCGTCGTAAGATAACTGACGACACCTGTTCTTTGATGGCTGACCATCTGTCTAGAGCTCTTGATAAAACGTTCATATTCTGCCAGCCCAAGTTCCACCACCCGAGATCCTTCATTCTCGACAACGAAGGTGGCGTTGTGAGTGAAGTCCTTTGATCTACCTGTTTCTCTTATAACACTGATGATGTCTGCTCAAGGCAGAACCTACCCTTCCTCCATGATGGCTGAGTCTGCCAGCTATATCCGCTCTTTCATTCCCACTGATACGTGGGAGAAGAAACTTTAAAGGAAAACGTCCTGGTACAATAAATTTCAGTTTAAGACCGTCATAAAGTTTTCAAGGAAAAGAAACGCAATTTTATATCGTTCCTGTGTCAGTAAAAAAGAGATATCCTGCAAGCAAATATAGTGAACGAGAGATATCCTACAAGCAAAAATAGTGAAAGAGAGATATCCTACAAGCAAAAATAGTGAAAGAGAGATATCCTACAAGCACAAATACGGAAATAGAGATATTCTTCAAGCAGAAATAGTGAAAGAGAGATATCCTACATACAAAAATAGGGAAATAGAGATATCATAAAAGCAAAAATAGTGAAAGAGAGATATCATAAAAGCAAAAATAGTGAAAGAGAGATATCCTAAAAGCAAAAATAATGAAAGAGAAATATCCTTCAAGGAAAAATAGTAAAACAGAGATATCCTACAAGCAAAAACAGTGAAAGAGAGATATTATACAAGTAAAAATAGAGAAATAGAGATATCCTACAAGCAAAAATAGTGAAAGAAAGGTATCATACAAAAAAAATAAGGAAATAGAGATATTCTTCAAGCAAAAATAGTGAAAGAGAGATATCATAAAAGCAAAAATAGTGAAAAAAAGATATCCTACAAGCAAAATAGTGAAAGAGAGATAACCTACAAGCAAAAATAGTGAAAGAGAGATATCCTTCAAGCAAAAATAGTGAAAGAGAGATATCCTACAAGCAAAAATAAGGAAATAGAGATATTCTTCAAGCAAATATAGTGAAAGAGACATCCTACAAGCAAAAATAGTGAAAGAGAGATATTATACAAGCAAAAATAGTGAAAGAGAGATATCCTACAAGCAAAAGTAGTGAAAGAGAGATATCCTAAAAGCAAAAATAATGAAAGAGAAATATCCTTCAAGGAAAAATAGTAAAACAGAGATATCCTACAAGCAAAACTTGTGAAAGAGACATCCTACAAGCAAAAATAGTGAAAGAGGGATATTATACAAGTAAAAATAGTGAAAGAGAGATATCATACAAGCAAAAATAGTGAAGGAAAGGTATCATACAAGCAAAAATAGTGAAGGAAAGGTATCATACAAGCAAAAATAGAGAAATAGAGATATCATACAAGCAAAAATAGTGAATGAGAGATATCATACAAACAAAAATAAGGAAAGAGAGATAGTCTACAAGGAAAAGTAGTGAAAGAGATATTGTACATACAAAATTAGTGAAAGAGAGATATCCTACAAGCAAAAATAGTGAAAGTGAGATATCCTACAAGCGAAAATAGTGAAAGTGAGATATCCTACAAGCAAAAATAGTGAAAGTGAGGTATCCTTCAAGAAAAAATAGTAAAATAGAGATATCCTACAAGCAAAAAGTATGAAAGAGACATCCTACAAGCAAAAATAGTGAAAGAGAGATATCCTACTAGTAAAAATAATGAAAGAGAGATATCCTACAAACAAAAATAAGAAATATACAGAGTTTTTC
This sequence comes from Achatina immaculata, assembly GCA_009760885.1. Classification (NCBI taxonomy): domain Eukaryota; kingdom Metazoa; phylum Mollusca; class Gastropoda; order Stylommatophora; family Achatinidae; genus Lissachatina; species Lissachatina immaculata. Next base: position 6,209,768 of record CM019701.1, read on the forward strand.
TTTCAATTAACTGGAAGAACTATATCCGACAATCGTGCATTGTGGGAACGACTCTACTGAGATGTTCTTCTTTTTTTTAGTATAAAGGAAGAACATTTCTGACAAGAAAGCAAAAGACGTGAAACCAGAGAGACAGAACAAGCAGCATAAACGTAGTTTGTTGAACCTGTGGCTTGCTAGATCAAACTGATGGAAGGAGTCGTTAGAGAATCTGCTGGGGTAAACAAAAACTGAAAGTTTCAGTTACACTTCGGCATCCAATTGCCGTCTTACTGGGCGTGGTCGAGCTGAATCCAGTTCATCTCACTATTTTGTGCATCCATCTATATCGGTGTCGTCTTTTCCTTCATTTATTTCCCCTGACTGTGGTTCATCATCATCATCATCATCATCATCATCAATATTGTCAGGTGCTGTACCAACTGGCGCTGGCTATTTTGCTTCTCCAAAGTACACGATCCTTCATGCAGGCCATCAGCTCAGTTGGTGATCTCCTCTCACACCATCCCGTCAAACTGTCCAGTATAATTTCTCTCGGTCTTCCCCTGGCTCTTCTTCCCTCTGTTTTTCCTGTTGTTATAATATTTTCAATGCCCCCTCTTCTCATTGCATGTCTTATGAAAGTACATTTTCTCTCTCTTATTTTTTTGACAATATATTTTTGTCTCTCCAGCTCTTCATATATATATATATTCTCCATTAGTTATTTTTGCTGTCCAGGGAATTCGCAATATTCTTCTAATAAACCACATTTCTACTGGTTCCAATGACTATTGTGCAGACCTGCCTATTGTTCATGATTCATTTCCATATAACAAGATAGGTTCAATACAGCATTTTAGGACTCGTTTTCTAACTATGATAAGGATGTGTTGGATAATATGTTTCTCATTCTCTGAAATGCAGCCTTTGTTTGGCCTATGCTGTTCCTAATTTCTGTTCTGCATTTCCCATTTGAACCAGGTTGTCAAAAACACCTGGGGTAAAGTTGGGGCGACCCTGCATTACCCCGGGTGGTTTTGACTAAATTTTTATATTCTGCCAGTTGATATGACGGAAATGTTTAGACAGCCGGGTTCTCTAATACATTGTTTGTCTTTTCCGTTTCAGCTGTTGTAGTAGTTTTATGGTTCTGCCCGTGGCATTCGATGCTATCTACAAGCACCAAAACGTCTTATGTGTCACATGGAGAAATACTTCATATTTATTTTTTCAATGATGCGCAATCGTTTAATCCGATGACTCTCAGCTTTGTAACATATGTAGCATAGTCTCTTGCAAATTAAGATATCATCATAATTATTGTTACTGGTGTTCTTCTTCTTCTTCTTATTTTTTAACATTTTTTTATAGTTATGATTATTATTGATAAACAGAAAGTAGATCAGAAACGGTGGAAAATTTGAGATCCGGTAGGAGAGGAACACTCCCACGGTATTGATAGTAATATTACGACAGAACGCTCAGAAGAGTAATAAGACTAAGTGGATACCAAAAGTACAAGGCACAATGAAAAGCGAGGACATCACAAAAGTAGAGAATGGACTAATCCCTGACACCTACGACATGAAAGAGATAGTGAACAGGACAATGGAATAGACGGATCTGACAAAACAGACTTGATACCTGAGGCATATTTGCTTATCTTAGGACGCAATTTTCACACGGTTTTGGAAAAAAAAAAGTGGACTGACTCATCCCGAAATCTAATCTGGGCTAAATCAAAAGGTAGTCAACCAGCTGACAAAGAGAAAGATCTAGAGGTGTGTTACATTGGACAACTGACCTATGGCATATAAGCCAAGCGGACACTTTTGATAAGGAAGTAAAATAGATACATAGAATGGAAGGACAAAAACGGACAATAACAGAGTAAGAAAAGGATAGAAAGAAGAGGAGGGCACTGACAGTTGTTACAGATGGACAAATAGAGCTAATAGATGTTCGAAGATAAGAGTGATTCATGAGTTGTTGACCTAATACAAGGTAGAGTTAGACATTTTCGGTTACAGTTTGTGTAGAAAATAACATTAGATTTTGATTTTCTAAACAATGATTATATGCTTCAACAACGAAACCAACGAATTTTGTGTCTTATTGTATCTTATTCCAAGTGATGTTGTCAGCAAAACATCTGTAACTTTATTTCTCAGAATTAAATGGATTCAGTGAACTTTTCGACAGACTTAGTCAAATGAATGTTGTAACATTTGTGAAAACCTATTTTAGACCAAAGGAATTTGGATGTGTGTGAAGATCATGTCCTATAAGGACTAACGAAGATTTGCGTGTAAAACGATGAATAATAAGGAAACTTTGATTGATAGTATGAGGTAAAATGTCGTCGCGGCCACATCAAAAGATCGTATAAAAGATACTGAAGATCAGTGATTAGTGCAACGTGGCAGTATTCAGACAGAAACAGCAACATCACAGTTTTTTTCCAGTAATCCACTTCTTCATTCATTAATATAATAATCACAACCATAATGTGTTATACATACAAGGGCCACTTTTCCAACTACAGATAACTTGCAGACTATGATCTTACGTGTACGAAAGCTTAAAGAGCTAATGTAACGAGAAAAACTAAGCTACAAGGGAATGAACTTTATATAAATGGAGATAGAGCCTCAAACAGAAGAATATACAAGTAATTTCACACATGGCATTGTTAAGAAAGAGAGAAGAAAGTAAAAAAAAAATAAACAAATAAATCTTACCAGCTTTATGAAGCATCCGCAAAATGTTTAGATTTCAGTTGAGGAATAAAGAAGACAATTAAAATAAATTAGTCCGTACGAAGTTTAGGCTATAACGGAGGTATATTTTATTTTATAGCTTAGTCATGTAGTATAATCTGTCCAAAGATGTGAAATTGAAAAAACAGCACTTACTTGTACCTTCATTAAAAATTGTAGCAGGTGACAGAGCAGAATAAATGTTTATTCTTGCTTTGCATTGTCTATGTCTTTCAATTCACCTAATCAAAAAATGTGTAAAATACTTGCATTTTGTCAGTATGACTATATTTGGTAATCTTTTTCAACACACATATATATATATACACACACACATCTACATTATCGTTTAAAATAAGTTAACGCACAGTATAACAGCAATTTTTGTTTGGTGAGAACACTTCGAAAATGTTTATGAAAATAACACTGGCAGATAGATTAAAACGGGTACAAATGTTAAAATATATTGTTAAAATAATACACAGCAATATACGAAAATGAGAGAGAGAGAGAGAGAGAGATCATCTGTGTTGTTGGGCGACATATGCAGTCATGTTTTTCCACTTTCAGTTTCAAATTGTTAACTTCTGTGACCATAATAAAATGATAGAATTTTAATCTTAGCGGAAATGTAACCGTTGCGAGTATTGAATCAGTGTAAGGACTTTATCTTCGTTATGAAAATGTCTGGCAAATCAATCAGCATGGAATTAATGCTTTAAAACCTAATTAGATTTCTTGTATCACGAAACAACACCCTGTCTACGACTTTATAAAATATTTGCCTGTAAAACTATCATTTAAACAGTCACAACTTGTATACAAGGGTGAAATTTCTGTATATTTTGTAGACTTGGACAAGAAATAGATTAAAAACTTTGGCTTTTAAAAGAGACGCCATCTACATTCTGGACAATTATAGAGCAAATGAAGGAGTAATATTATGTCCACAACAGTATAAAGTGGTGAAAGGAGTAATCTACGATAAGAATTGTCCGGACAAATAGAACGTGGTAAAAATCTAGAGGAAACGAGAGAGAGAGAGAGAGAGAGAGAGAGAGAGAGAGAGAGAGAGAGGCCGTTAAATAAATGTCATGTTCGGCAATGATAACAGAGAAAGAAAACAGGTGACCTGGCTTAAGAAACCTATGAACGAACGAAACAGCGAGTCATATTTGCCGTTCGTATTGTGCAGGATCACGAGAGTGATGAATGACTCAACGTGGTGTCTTCTCTAATTCATTCAGTCAGTCATTTGTATGTGCCCTGTGGAACTTTGCCTCCCTAGTAGCTCTCATATAGGCCTATTGGTTGTAAGCAAAATGCCCTGCTGCTGATGCATCCATTTACAGATCATCAGCGATGTCTTGCAGCCATCTTCGCCTCAATCTTCCTCTCTTTCTTTTTCACATTATGTATCCTTCCAAGACGGTCTTCTCTAAATTCTCATGACATTTAATGTGTCCAAAATTTTTCTCTAAAAACGTTTCTCTAATTACAAATCAAAAAGAGTTAAAGGTGGTCTAAAAGAGTTAAAGGTGGTATCTTTTCACTTTCAGTCAGTAGATGAGAATTGTACAAATGTGAACACATACTAAATTATCAGTGATATTTGCAATTTGTTATAAAAAGTTTTAATTGAGTATACATACAGAATTGGGCTTGTACTGACAAACCAAAGTGTTGCAAATGTTCAAGAGAAATAACCAGTAAAAATACAAATTCTATCAGTACAAATAAATTCTTACTGATTTGTTTAAAGCGATAGATTAAACACTCACACACACATGCGAGCGCGAGGTGATATTTATTTACACACTAGCTGATTACCCGGCGCTGCCCGCGTATTTATTTATTCAAATCTTCTGTTAGACAGGAAAGGAATGAATTCTATCTACAGTGTAAAATCGAAGTAATTTTATCTACAGGTCACTATTCATCTCAGAGACCCTGAAAATGATGGATTCAACAACAATATCGGTCGTTTCCAATTATTTTTGTATGTCACCCATGTCCTACCCTCCTAGCTCCCCCACAGTAATGTTTTTCCAGATTGTAAGTCCTATATGTACCATGTTTGGATGAAATTGCTCAAGGCATTCCAGAGGTATGCTGGAACATACATACGTCAACCCCTTTTCACCCCCACCCATCGGGGTGCTAGGGGTGTCGTACCCCCACACCATGGCTGAACATTAACTTAAAAGGCGTCAGGAGTGTCACTATTCATCTCAGCGACCCCGAAAACTATGGATTCGAGACTATCGGTAGTTTTCGATTATTTTTACATGTCAATCATTCTAAGTCCACCCCTACGGGTGCTAGGTACCCCAAAGTATTTTTTTCCAGATTGTAAGTCATATCTGAACCACGTTTGGTTGAAATTGTTTCAAGGGTTTCCAGAGGCATGCTGGAAGATACATACGTCAACACCTTCCTACCTCCACCCCTAATTGTGTTCGGGGTGTCGTACCCCCACGTGGTGGCTGAACATTGATTTAAACGGCATCAGGAGTGTCACTATTCATCTCATCAACCGAGAAAACTATGGATTCGACACTAATATCGGTCTTTTTCGATTATTTTTACATGTTACCTTCTTCTCACCCCCACCCCTAAGGGTGCTAGGGGTGTCGTTAGTAAAAAGTATTTTTTTTCCAGATTGTAAGTCATATGTGTACCAAGTATTGTTTAATTTGCTCCAGGGGTTCCAGAGTTATGCTGGAACATACATACACACATAACCTTTTTATGTATACTGTTAAAAAAAAAAGAAATTACTGTAGTCGTAATGGGCACCCCATTTCTAACTTGTAACAAAATGTTAATTTACGGAATTAACATTTCAATCTTGGCATGAAGAAACTTTTAGCATTTAACAATGAAATGATGTTCATTAAATTTGGTTTGGACTTTTATTCCTTGCGACTGATGCCTCCGTTTCAGTAAGGTGAATGGCCTTCTCTGTCATGTATCAGAGAACGATATCTCTTTGACATGGATCAGATTAGCCGTTGGATCTGTTGTTGTGGGATGGGTGTCCACTCTTTCCGCAGTGGAAGAGACAACTTTCGGTGATTGGTTGGCGCCACGTTTTCCTGACGGACTTTTCTGTTGAGTTCATCCCATAAGTGTTCTATTGGGTTCATGTCTGATGACATGGATGGCCACGGAATGGTCTGGACGTTGTTGTCTTCAACGAGGAAATGGGTGGCGAGTTGTGCCACATGCAGGCAGAAGTGGAAGGACGTGAGGACGAAGAATTTCAGCGACGTATCGTTGGGCATTCATGTGTCCTTCAGTTTGCACCAGGTCACTTCTTCCCATGTAATTGATCGTTCCCAACACCAGTACATATCCACCACCATTTGTAGGAGCCTCATCAACGCAGCTCTGGGCGTAGCGCTCGTGGACTCTGCGATGAACTCTTCTCCGTCAGTCGTGTCGCTCGAGCAGAAAGAATGATTCATCACTAAACCAAACCCTTCTCCAAACACTGGCAACGGTCCACTGACGATGCTGGTTCGTCCACTGCAGTCGGTTGTGGAGATGCCGGTCCGTAAGAACAGGTCCTCTTTATGGTCTTCTAGACCAAAGACCAGCGTCGTGCAGCCGGTTCCTGACCGTTTGATCTGAAAATGAAGCTGCTCTTATTGACTGGACTGTTGAGGATACAGATGCAAATTGATTCCTGAGGTGACGCATTCATATGAAACGGTCTTCGGCAGCAGTTGTGGTTAAGGGTCTTCCACCGCGCGGCCGGTCTGCAACTGAGCCAGTTTCTTGAAATCGTCTCCAAAGGCGACTAATGGTGCTTCTAACAACATTAAATTGTCTGGCCACTACACTTTGTGATTGTCCAGTCTGTAAAAGTCAAATGATGATGAGTCTTTGTTCTGTAGTGAGATGAGCCATACTTGCGCATTGAATTTTCAAATGAATTGATTCGAGGAGCGTCAATCTTTTATAGGAATTCAATAACATGGTCAGTGAGTTTTGTGTTCAGTACGTTTCATGGGATTCTCGTGAATCTGTCATGAGTTATTGTCAAAAATGCTGTTTTGACCAGTGTCGTTTTTCTGTACGCATGAATCATCTGCTGAGTACAATTCAGGTCAGCACGTGAAGTTGATGTCCAAGTGAACGTTTCAGGCAATTTGCCCTTGTCTGATCAGCAAATTTCAGTTTAAAACGCAACGTCGTGTGTGTTGCGTTTCTTTTTTTTTTTTGTTTTTTGAACAGTATACAAATACAAGTTAAGACTATTCAATTCAAATGTAATATCCACCATCATTTATGCATGCGAAAGCTGGAAAACAACTAAAGAAATAGAAAAGAAATTAAACTCTTTTGAAAACAAATGCCTAAGGAAAATACTCGGCATCAAGTGGAATGAATTCAAGAACAATGCAGAGATAAGACAGATGACTGAACAACAACCAGTCTCATGGGTGATCAGGAAAAGGAGATGGACATATGTTTGTCACTTGATGAGAAGAAATGATGAGAGAATCCCAAAACAAGCTATCAAGTGGAACACAACAGGCCGAAGAAAAAGAGGCAGACCGCGTGAAACTCTGAAGAGGACATTATTAAGAGAGGCCAAGTTAACAGGCATAAAATCCTTTGATGAGGTTGAGAGACTCGCCCGGGACAGGAAAGATTGGCGAACTACTTTGCGAGCCCTATGTGACGTTTAACGGCACGGGAAGGATATAAGATATAAGATACAAATACATAGATACAAGGACCACTTTTCCAAAATTCAGATAACTTTTATTTTGTTCAGGCGTTTTCCTATATTAATGTAATGTGTTTTCCCTATATTAAATGATTTCTTTATCATTGTGAAAGTTATGTGAAAACTGTTGTGTGTTTTAAAATGAGGCGGATTTAAGTATTTTCAGAATATTCTTTGTCAAAATTAAGAACTTAAATTTATGCTTTGAATTAATGGTATTCCTGATACTGAAGTATTAAGAGATGCTCTAGAACTTATCTTTTCAAATAACTGTCATAGACACCGAACTGGTCAGCTACAATAATTAAAAAAAAATATTAGTACTTATGTGACTTAGAAAGTAAAAGTACATTTATTAGATATCTTAGCTCGTATCTGTGGAAATGTGGAAAGGAGGATGCAAGGGAAAAAAACAGGTGCTTTGCACTCAGTGGCATGCAAAACAGGATTTGAGATCAACAAGGAAAAGGCAAAGAATTCCAGTTAAGAAGAAAAAAGTACTTTTAGAGGGAACAGCAGGAGAAGAGGTAGACTAGTTTATGTATGTCAGAAGTTCCATAGATCAGGATGGAGAAGTTAGAACCAGAAAAGTAAAGGCAGCTTTGGGCTTTAAGAATCTTGAGAAAAATGTGAAAATCAAAACTCCTAAACGGAAGAACAAAGAATATTCAGCTCAAAATACTTATTGTATTTGAAAACGGAAAAACAGCCAGGGAAACGTAAATATTTTTATACAGTGGAAGAAATTCAAGATTAAACAGGGATACAAGAAATGAACATCAGCAGTGATCAAGAAAAGAAAGTAGACAAATGTGGGCCGCGTGATGAGAAGAAACAACCGGAGATTCGCAAAGAAGGCCATCAAATGGAAAACTTATGAAAAGAGAGAGAGAGAGAGAGAGAGAGAGAGAGAGAGAGAGAGAGACCCTAGAGAGAAAGAAACCGCTAACAAAAGAGCCTAAGATGACTGGTATCAAATCCATCGATGAGTTTGACATATCCCACAGAATAGACATTTAAGGCGAGACACACTGCAACTGCGAGCCCTAGATGGCGCCTGAAGCGACGGGAAGGATATAAGATGAAAGATATAAGTTGTGATGCGGCTATAATATATAAGAAACATAATTTGTTGAAGTAATTAAAAACATAAATATTCATGAAATACGACTACATGTGATGGATAAAAAATGTAAACACGTACCTGCTGGAAGACATACGAGTGTCACGCATCAGTCAGGGGCGTTGATACCATGAGGACGCGAGAAGTTGTTGAGGAAATACAAGTTTTTATATCAAACAAGGATCAAGTACAAACAAAAAAATGAGTCCTACAGAAGACATTCAATTATTAGTAAACGAGTTATTTTACAGAGCTGAAATTAAACACTACAGTGAAGTAACAGTATAATCATATCAGTAACATAGTTATAAAACATACAATCTTTTAAAAGATCTTCACAACTTTTCTAAAACAGTGAAGACTTGGCTCCGTGATAAGTCAGTACTTCATGTGTAATACGGCAGTTAGTGCCCTTGAGCTGACGGTACATATGAATATTATCTGATGGTGCATTAGAGGACTATCTGGTGATATATTACAGGATTATCTAGTGTTACAATAGAGCATTATCTGGTGGTACATTACAGTATTGCCCGGTGGTACATTAGACGACTATCTCGTGGTACATTAGAGGGTGACCTGATGTTACATTAAATGATTATCTGATGGTATATTAGAGGGTGATCTGGTGGTACATTAGAGAATGACCTGGTGGTATATTAGAGGGTTCTCATTTCTAGGATGCGGGTGATTGGGATGTCTCTTGCTGGACTTACATCAGGGATCTATTTATGAGAGAGAAGCACACTAACCACCAGGCCACCCAGGTGCCCACGGTATTGTAAAATTATTATGTGTACAGCCAATGTCAGGTAACAATTAGTTTCTAAATACTGATTTTCATAACAGTGGAATAAAGTTATGTATAACAATTAAGGTTTATTGGTTTTATACTTATTCAACCAATGACTGTATCTGTGTTTAAAAAAGTTATATTATTTTTATATATGCTTCATACATCGCAAAATGTGTACTCATAGTGTTACAATATAGCTTTCTAATTTTAAAGATTCGACAAAGGCAATGCAGCACTGGTTTATATAAGGTATGTTTAAATGCATATAGAAACTGTAGATGCATTTTTTTGTTTTAGAAGATGTGAGCATATGTTTTAACTGGGATTAATTCTGCATTTTTAACTTAAAGCAAACCGCTGAATTTAACTCAGGGCTACAAGTAATTTCTGGCACACTAATATTAATAAATAGTAAGAAGGTAGTTATTCTAAAAAGACCCAATCTTGCCATCGAAACAAGTATGCAAGGAAATACCAGATTTAGATGATGTTGTCTGATACTGATGTAGCACAGAGTAAAATAAAGGTATCTTTTTTAGATTAAACGTAAACAGTTTAAGTTTTGAAATTTCTAGTTTGTCCATAATTATCAAGTTTTAAAACAAAGCACTGCTTACATAAGCCTTCATTGTTGCAATAAATCATTTGGGGGGGGGGGGAGGGGAAGATGTTCAAAAAGAAGAATTAAAAAATGGGTGTCAGATCATGCTTTTAATTATTACTTCATCATTACTATAAAGCTTTCCCCACGTTATCTTTGTGTATTCATTTAACATGAAAGTCAGTCAGTCATTTGCATGTCCGTTGCGGAACTTTGCTTTCCTAACAGCTCTCCTGTAAGCCTCTCGGTTGTAAGCAAGATGCCCTGCTGCAGAATCGTATCAGTACTTTTTTATGATGACAGTTATCGAGATTGTGTGTGCTATTGTTTTATGAGTTTAAGTGGAGAAAGTTATAGTCAATTTGACTGTTGGATCTGATAGTATAAGCAATTGTTTCTTTGATATACTCAGAGAAACGAACACACCCGGGCACACAACTCCATCTTAGATCACAGCAGCACAGTATGAAAACCTCTGACATTTCCGAGACAAAACTACAGATAACATCGTGCAGTGACTTGACAAGATGTGAAGTACAAAACACGTTTTATTAATGAGTACTAATGATATGTGATATCTGGTGAATAATGTTAAACATTAAGTACAGTTAGGCTCCACCCCCGGCAAGACAGAAGTTTGTCATATGGGAAGTGGGTGATCTACATTCACACCAAGACAAACAGCAATCTAACAACATGATAACAGAAGTACAACTTACTGAATGTCATGAACATGACACCGAATTTCCACAAATGTCACACACACAATTTTAGAACCACTAGTTTTAATACTATGGAAGGAAAGCAATGGTAAACTATCTTCTGGAAACATACCAAGAAACCCAAGCAGCAATCATGGAAAGTCAAATAGGAAAAAGATCTGGTGGTGAGTCCCCCAGGCCAGATATATCTAATTTTAACACTGGGGAAGAGTGTGAGGCAGAGGTCGGTACTAGTAATTGTGATGACGGACAAAATCCTGACGGTGGTACCAAGGAAAACACCTGCATCAACCTAAAAAGAAAAATAAGAGTAGGAACATGGAATGTAAGAAGCATGTATGAGGGAAAATATCAAGTAATAAGTGACGAGATGAAAAGAACGGGGATACACATTTTGGGAATCTGCGAACATCGATGGAAAGGATCAGGACACTTTAAGAGCGAGAATGATAATATATTTATATATTCTGGCGGAGAAGTAGGAGGAAAGAATGGAGTGGCTTTTTATTTGGACAAATCAACATCAAAAGCATTCTTATCTTATATCTTATATCCTTCCCGTGCCGTTAAACGTCACATAGGGCTCGCAAAGTAGTTCGCCAATTTTTCCTGTCTTCGGCGAGTCTTTCAACCTCATCAAAGGATTTTATGCCTGTTAACTTGGCCTCTCTTAATAATGTTCTCTTCAGAGTTTCACGCGGTCTGCCCCTTTTTCTTCGGCCTGTTGTGTTCCACTTGATAGCTTGTTTTGGGATTCTCTGCTCATTTCTTCTCATCAAGTGGCCAACATATGTCCATCTCCTTTTCCTGATCACCCGTGAGACTGGTTGTTGTTCAGTCATCTGTCTTATCTCTGCATTTTTCTTGAATTCATTCCACTTGATGCCGAGTATTTTCCTTAGGCATTTGTTTTCAAAAGAGTCTAATTTCTTTTCTATTTCTTTAGTTGTTTTCCAGCTTTCGCATGCATAAATGAGGGTGGATATTACATTTGAATTGAATAGTCTTAACTTGGTTTTTGTGCTTATAACTTTTGAATTCCATATGTTCTCAAGATTCTTGAAGATTGATGCTGCTTTTGCAATTCTGATCCTAACTTCCTTTCTAGTGTCACCATCCTGGTCTATGTAGCTGCCAAGGTATGCAAATTGATTGACTTCTTCAATATCTGTCCCTTCTATGTGTATTTTTCCATTTTGATTGATGGGAATTTTCATTATTTTTGTTTTGTCCTTGTTAATTTCAAGTCCTATTTTGCTAGCCAGTGAAGATAGGCTATCTGTTTTTTCTTGCATGGAATTCACATTATTACTGATAAGAGTTATGTCATCAGCAAAATCAAGATCTTAAGCATTACTAGGCTACAATCCAGTAAGTGATAGAATCCTAACAATCAGACTTAAGGGCATTCCTAGAAATGTAACAGTCATCCAGATATATGCACCTACATCAGCAGCAGAAGAAGAGGAAGTAGAACATTTTTATAACACACTGCAAACGACAATAGACCAGGTACGGCAAAATGATATTGTATTTATAATGGGTGATTTTAATGCAACAATTGGTACAGAAAGAGCAGAAGATGAAGGACATGTTGTAGGGAAATTTAGCATAGGACACAGAAATGAGGCAGGTGACAATCTAATGGCGTTTTGCATGGAAAATGAGCTAATGATCGCTAACACACTTTTTAAACAACATCCAAGAAGACTTTACACATGGACATCACCTGATGGGAAAACCAGGAATCAAATAGATTACATTTTAGTGCAGAGAAGGTGGAGGTCAAGCATAACATCAGCAAAAACTTTACCAGGTGCTTATTGTGACACGGACCATGAGTTATTAATAGCAGACATGAAGATAAAGATAAAAAAGATAGTTATGGGATCAAGACCACTCCGCTTTGACCTTACAAATATACCAGAACAATACGGTATAGAAGTGAAGAACCGTTTCGAAATCCTGATGGCTGTACAGGAAGAGATGACACCAGATGAATTGGCTACGCAGGCCAAAGATATCTTAGTAACAACAGCTAAAGACATGGTTCCAGTAAAGAAAACACAAAAAAATAGATGGATCACAGCAGGTACACTAGACCTGATAAAACAATGTAGAGAAATGAAGACGCAATGGAGAGTGACAAACAACAACAAAGATAAATATAAAACTTTAACAAAAGAAGTACGAAGAAGCATAAGAAAAGACAAAAAACAATACATACAAGATTGTTGTGAAAGAATAGAAGAACATCAGAGGTGTGGAAGAGATAGTGAAATGTTTAAAGAAATGAAGACATTGACGAGAAATGTCACACCTAAGCTAAATGTAATTTGTGATGAGATGGGGAATACCCTGACAGAGACAGAGGAAATTCTGGAAAGATGGAAGGAATATTGCAAAAGAATGTATGAAACAACCGACTGTGGAAGCAGAAATCAACAGTGTGAATTATTATTGGAGGAGAAAGAATCCGAGCCGACAATGGAAGAAGTTTTATGGGCAATAAAGAATCTGAAAAATGGTAAATCACCAGGATGTGATGAGATAACCGTTGAATTTATTAAAGCAGGAGGAAAGGAGTGTGCAACAATCTATCATGCACTATGTAAAAAGATATGGCATTCAGGTATTTGGCCAAAAGAATGGAAAAGAACTGTATTCATACCACTGCCAAAAAAGGGTAACCTGAAATTATGCACCAACTACAGAACTGTTGCCCTGATTAGTCATGCCAGTAAAATTCTGTTAAAAATCATAATGGGTAGACTTCGAAAGAAAATAGAAGAAGAAGTCAATATGGTCCAAGCTGGCTTCAGGCAAGGAAGAGGATCAAGAGATCATATATTCAATCTAAGATTAATAATAGAGAAATGCAAGGAGTTTAATGTGAATCTATATTTATCCTTTATAGACTACTAAAAAAGGAGTCTATAAAGGATAAATATAGACTACTAAAGACCGAAACGAAGATGGCTGCAAGACATCGTTGATGATCTGGGAATGGATGCAGCAGCAGCAGGCCATCTTACTCACAACCGAGAGGCCTACAGGAGTGCTGTTTGGGAGGCAAAGTTCCGCAAGGGACATGCAAAGGAATGAATGAATGAAAAGACTACTAAAAGGCATTTGATTGTGTACAACACCAGAAACTTTGGGAAATAAAGGAAAAAATGGGATTTCCAACACATTTGATACAATTAACATCACTGCTGTATCTAGACCAACAAGCAGCAGTAAGAATAAATGGTGAAACAACAATTGGTTTGACATAAAACAAGGGGTCCGTCAGGGGTGCATATTGTCACCCTACTTATTTAACTTGTATACTGAAAATATAATGAGGAATGTTAGAGAAGATGTAGACAAAGAATATTACGATGCCATAACAGTTGGAGGTTATGAAATACCAGAGATTAGATATGCTAATGACACAGTATTGCTGTCCACAACACAAGAAGGAATGGAAAAACTAATTATGTCAGTCCGCAAGAACAGCGAAGAGCAGAACCTCTATCTTAATGCAAAGAAAACTAAAGTGATGACAACTGACAAAACAAACAAGGCAACTGAAATATGTATCAATGAGGAAAAACTGGAAGAAGTGGAGAGTTTTGAATATCTTGGATCACTACTAACTAATAATGGAGATACAATGAGAGAAATTAAAAGGAGGACATCTATTGCTCTTCAGAAAGTAAAACAAATAAAGAATCTGTGAAGAGGAGCGGACAGAACCACAAAAATAAGATTTTTAAGGGCATGCATCTTTCCCATCGCAACATATGCCTGTGAGACCTGGACACTTAACAAAACAGCTGAGAAACACATAAATGCCTTTGAATGTAAATGCTACAGAAGAGTTCTCCAAATATCGTGGACACAAAAAAGAACAAATATATCTATACTACAAGAGCTTAATATTGAAGAAGGCTGGCTAGTAAAGAGGATTAAAGAGAGAAAACTTAAATATTTTGGACACATTAAACGTCATGATAATTTAGAGAAGACCGTATTGGAAGGATACATAATGGATAATGGGAAAAAGAAAAAGAGGAAGACCGAAACGAAGATGGCTGCAAGACATCGTTGACGATCTGGAAATGGATGCAGCAGCAGCAGGCCATCTTGCTCACAACCGAGAGGCCTACAGGAGTGCTGTGTGGGAGGCAAAGTTCCACAAGGGACATGCAAAGGAATGAATGAATGAGTTTTAATACATCTCAACAGTTCTACAATAACAGCTAGCACAAACGTCTTAGTCAAGCTGACCAGACTAAATCACTTCAAGCTGTTCTATATAGTTTCATTCTGATCACAGTCCTATCATAAAAAGTTCTATACTCTGATCAAAACTTCTATCGTGTCTGTCCTAACCGTTTCTTCCCCTATTTCTCCTAATGTCGTCTGCTAGTCAAGTCGTCTGCTAGATAAAGTGTCGTCTGCTACTTCTAGTGTCATTCTAGCGACACCCAGAGGATCGGGATTTCCCGATCACTCTGTACTAATTCTAATATACTGCTACAGCAGATCATCAACGATTTAAAATTAAATATGTGTAACTAATGCAAATTGCTTTATTTTTCTGTTTTATTTTTAAAGGAAATGCATCATAGCTGAAACAAAAAGAGCACTGTTCAAAGTTTTCCTTCAAAATCTGTGCTATCAGTGATACACGTGGACACTAAAAGCCAAAAAGAAAAGGAAAATCTTCACGACAGAAAATAAACCTTTAAGGAGACTACTAAATGTTACAATAAGAGACCAAATAAGAAAAGAACCAGGGCGAAGGTTGGAGTAACACCAGGATTACATTATATCCAATTATTACTACAGAAAACGTTCACACAGCGAACTGCAGGAAAGAGAGTCAGAAGCCGCCCAGGGAAGAAATGACAGAAACCTTAAATGTCCCACATACGATGTAAATAGCCAGGGCCTATCAAGAAGTCTCTTTTTCTTCTCAACATTGAAAGCCATATGCGGAAGTAGAACAGACTTTTTTTTTTTGCAAACATATACATCAAAATTGTTATTGAAACTGTCACTAGCAGAAATGACTGACAATGGTTTTATCAGTTTAAAGTTAGTAAATATATTATGAAAGCTGAAATTCAGGTGAAATTGTTTTCATCTATTTAGAGGAGAAACATTGATGATAACAATTTTCAGCTGGTTAACTTTTTAATAGCAGCAAGAAAGAGAATCTCTTTAACAGAGAGGAAAAGAGTATTTCAGAGCTATATAGAGACATTATAGTTGTGTCTGTGTGAAACTTGAACAGTTATCAAATCAGAAAAAAAATTACGAACAGACTACATGTAGTTTTAGAAAAGGAAGCAGCTAATGCAGTGGGGCACCAGGAAAAAGCAAGTGAGGAAGTTCGAGAACAAATGGCAAAGAAACACCAGGTAGTTACAGGCTTTTTTAAAAAAATGGCATGAAAGAAAATGAACATTTGAAGTGACTGGAAATCTCCGTGATCGCCAAAGATGGAGATGCATAATTTGGAAGTCAATTCGGCAAGAGAAGACATGAATAATGAAGTGAAATGGTTAACGATAGACTGAAAGTGTTCAATCTGCTACTCTGAGCTTTGGCTTTCATTCAGTATACAAACATTATATATAAATAAATAAATGGCATAATCAAGGTCAGTGATAGATATAATCTGTGTTAAAAAATTAAATGTGCTATACATACATGAAGTGTTATTACTTTCTTATGTAGAGACCCGTAGACGTTACAAGGGAAATAAAAACGAAATAGCAGTAACATGTTTTCTAAAGAATATAGTGTTGTTGGTCAGTCGGTACAACAGAGAGTTGGTATGTTCAGAATTTCCCATGCCTGCTTTTCCTTCCCCAGCTTCTAGAAGAACCAAGTATCCATTTCTTACAGCTGAGGCTGGACTCGAACCATAGACTCCCGTCATCAAAGACACTAAGCCACTTTATCTAAGACACTAACTCACTTCATCTAAGACACTAACCCACTTCATCTAAGAAACTAACCCACTTCATCTATGACACTAACCCACTTCATATAAAACACTAAACCAAATCATCTAAGACATTAACCCACTTCATCTAAGACACTAACCCAC
The DNA here is from genome assembly GCA_009760885.1 of Achatina immaculata. Taxonomy (NCBI): domain Eukaryota; kingdom Metazoa; phylum Mollusca; class Gastropoda; order Stylommatophora; family Achatinidae; genus Lissachatina; species Lissachatina immaculata. The sequence goes on from CM019701.1 coordinate 6,226,601, forward strand.
TTCATCTAAGACACTAACCCACTTCATCTAAGACACTAACCCACTTCATCTAAGAAACTAACCCACTTCATCTATGACACTAACCCACTTCATATAAAACACTAAACCAACTCATCTAAGACATTAACCCACTTCATCTAAGACACTAACCCACTTCATCTAAGACACTAGCCCACTTCATCTAAGACATTAACCCACTCCATCTAAGACACTAACCCACTCCATCTAAGACATTAACCCACTCCATCTAAGACATTAACCCACTCCATCTAAGACATTAACCCACTCCATCTAAGACACTAACCCACTCCATCTAAGACATTAACCCACTGCATCTAAGACATTAACCCACTCCATCTAAGACACTAGCCCACTTCATCTAAGACACTAGCCCACTCCATCTAAGACACTAACCCACTTCATCTAAGACACTAGCCCACTCCATCTGAGACATTAACCCACTTCACCTCTCAGGCTCCTTAGAATATTCACCAGAGTAATCATAATGATAACACCTCTCTTAGTCGAGACAACACCAGAACATATTTTTAACCAGTTCTATACAAGAAAAAAAACCCTTCTAAATACATCCGTTGTTTAATGCAGAAAATTATGTAGCGCTCTTCAAATTCCAGGGAAAAATGTAAACAGACATATTAATAGATTAGACATTCAGTAAAATACTAGTATACAAAATAAACTACTATCAGTAACACTATCTGCAGGTTAGTAACTAGTATTTTATCTTCGCTCTGTGTCGATAATTGTGTGTAGTGTGGCCTCACAGAGACGGTTGTAACATTTGATACAAACAGGTGCAGCGTTAACAATAATAGTTCCAGCAGGTATGTTTTAGCAAAACAGAACATCATCTCAAACTGTAAAACATAAAAGAGCTGAGAACGTACAAGAGTTTACATACCAACTAAATGTGTGTGTTTGTGTAATGATCACAGATCGCAGCATAAATTAGATAAACCAGAACTGTTGTGATTTAAAGTAAAGTGTTCGTTGTTAGTGGTGAATACAAATAATTAATATTTCCTTAAATTATTTCCTTTAAGAGTTTGAAATTTTTTACAGGGACACCTCAGACAGTCTTCCTCGCCTTCCTTCTCTTCCGAGCTTCTGGCGGGTGTTCTTGGTGGCCGATGCCGAGCTCATGTTGGAGCACAGCATTGTATCAGCCTGAAGCGGGGACCTACAGCTATTTTCTTTCAGTATTTGAAGGGGGGGGGGGAGATAGAGAGAAGAAAAACTCCCTAGTGGATAGAGAGAAGAAAAGCTCCCTAGTGGATAGAGAGAAGAAAAACTCCCTAGTAGATAGAGAAAAGAAAAACTCCCTAGTGGATAGAAAGAAGAAAAACTCCCTAGTGGATAGAGAGAAGAAAAGCTCCCTAGTGGATAGAGAGAAGAAAAACTCCCTAGTAGATAGAGAAAAGAAAAACTCCCTAGTGGATAGAGAGAAGAAAAACTCCCTAGTGAATAGAGAGAAGAAAAGCTCCCTAGTGGATAGAGAGAAGAAAAACTCCCTAGTAGATAGAGAAAAGAAAAACTCCCTAGTGGAAAGAGAGAAGAAAAACTCCCTAGTGAATAGAGAGAATAAAAACTCCCTAGTGAATAGAGAGAAGAAAAACTCCCTAGTGAATAGAGAGAAGAAAAACCCCCTAGCGAATAGAGAGAAGAAAAACTCCCTAGTAGATAGAGAAAAGAAAAACTCCCTAGTGGATAGAGAAGAAAAACTCCCTAGTGAATAGAGAGAAGAAAAACTCCCTAGTGAATAGAGAGAAGAAAAACCCCCTAGCGAATAGAGAGAAGAAAAACTCCCTAGTAGATAGAGAAAAGAAAAACTCCCTAGTGGAAAGAGAGAAGAAAAACTCCCTAGTGAATAGAGAGAATAAAAACTCCCTAGTGAATAGAGAGAAGAAAAACTCCCTAGTGAATAGAGAGAAGAAAAACCCCCTAGCGAATAGAGAGAAGAAAAACTCCCTAGTGAATAGAGAGAAGAAAAACTCAATAGTGAATAGAGAGAATAAAAACTCCCTAGTGAATAGAGAGAAGAAAAACTCCCTAGTGAATGGAGAGAATCGTTACTGATCTCAGTATTTTAAAATGGCGATAAGAGCAAGTGTGAAAACTACAGAAGAATTCAGTAATATAAAGAAGCTACAAAATACTATCTATTATACTCTTAAATAGATTAAAACCATACAGCGAGAACATACTGGGAGACTATCAGCCAAGATTTAGGAAGAAAAGATCAACCGTAGACTACATATTTATCTACGAAAAAGAGCACAAAAGTACTGTGAATATGGAAAATAAGTACATAATATCTTCATTGACTTCAAGAAAGCTTATGACAGCATGGATAGGAGCAGTTTATGGGAAATTATGAAATAATTATAATTTAAAATAAATAATTATCCCAATAAAATATTCATAACAAAAAGCTCAGTAGTTTACACGTAACAGAGCAAACATATTTAAAAGCAAATGAGCTCCATGTTAGACGCGGAGACGAAGACGTTAATTTTAATGAAAATGAAGAAACTGATAACAATTCAAAAGAGTATTTGCACTCTGTCGTTTAGGAATAATGTTTACAAAATAAGCTAGATGTGAAACTGAAGAACGGTGATAAAGTTTTAGCATGAATATATAAATAATCTGATCCTAGTATTTATTTACTGTCTTCTCGAATTTGAATGTATATTTTATTGAGTGGAACTATGGCGCATTTTACGTGTTAAGAAATGAAAATAGACGTAAAATAAAATAATACATACACAAACCTGCGAAGATAAATCAAAATATGAATGAGAGAAAACCAGAACAGAAAGCTTTCTTGTTTCTTTTCTCTATTCATTTCTATCACGAAAACAAACAAACAAACAAACACACACACACACAGAGAGAGAGAGAGAGAGAGAGAGAGAGAAGAGAGAGAGAGAGAGAGAGAGATTAGAATAAGAATTTTCAGAATATTTTTACATCTCCAGGTTTCAGTCTCTGGGAAAGTTGTAATTTAACACAGCACTGAGGAAAACAAAATACGCATGTATATGCAAGTATGCATATGTATATATCTTATATCCTTCCCGTGCCGTTAAATTTCACATAGGGCTCGCAAAGTAGTTCGCCATTTTTTCCTGTCTTTGGCAAGTCTTTCAACCTCATCAAAGGATTTTATGCCTGTTAATTTGACCTCTCTTAACAATGTCCTCTTCAGAGTTTCACGCGGCCTGCCTCTTTTTCTTTGGCCTGTTGTGTTCCACTTGATGGCTTGTTTTGGGATTCTCTGATCATTTCTTCTCATCAAGTGACCAACATATGTCCATCTCCTTTTCCTGATCACCCATGAGACTGGTTGTTGTTCAGTCATCTGTCTTATCTCTGCATTATATATATATATATATATATATATATATATATATATATGTAAGTGTATGTGTATATACTTGTATATTTCTGGGAAGGTATAGGGGCCAGACGTGATACTGATCACATCACACTTTTATGATCAGGAAAAATACGGGCCTAACACAGTACTCCCTAATATGCCTTAATGGCAAGGAACCGAGAATTTTACATATATGTATATATATATATATATATATATATATATACACACACACTTACACACACATCAGGGCTGTTCACAAAGTTAAGGAACATATATTTCTTTCCTGGAAAGTTTTATACGAATGGAAGTGGCGTTAAGGTATCAGTTGTAGTCAACCATTCCTGAGTGCACATGCAAAACCTGAACTCATTATCTTTAGCTATTCTCACTACAGAAGCCTCCAAGTGAACTCATATCTACAGGGTTTGGCATTTCAACGTTAACGAGAAAATTCAGGGCGTATGTGCATTGATTTCTGCGTTTGCCTCATGAAACCTGGCCTTAAAATCTATGAAATGCTACATTCAGTTTCTGGTGAGTACTGGATAAGTCGATCGAAAACATCTGAGTAGTTTCACCGCTTTAAAAGCGGACGGCGATCTCATGAAGACGACCACTGACTTGTCAGACCATACACTCCACACGCCGATGAGACTGGCTCGTGAGCGAGAGATCATTCGCGCTAACCGACGGCTCACTGCCAGGGAGGTAGCAAGGATGTATGAGTAGCAGTTGCTACTTAAAAAAAATAATCTAAGGGGAAATATGGGTTTGAGACGTATGTCAGTGAAATTTATGACTCGTCCCCTAACTCCGGAGCAAAAGAAGATCGCGTGCCAGTTTTCACTGATCTCCATAAGTGAGTCCAAAATGATTCCGTTGTATCCATAATCACTGGTGATAAAAGCTGAGTGTATGGATATATGGATATAACGGGAAACAAATAAAGCTAATGTCATACCAAAGGATAAAAGAGATAACGCTGTGGTAAAACTATTTCTGTTAATAAAGTTAGATAGAGGTGTATGGTTAGGTAAAACGAAATGTACAAATGAGAAACATACAACATCCAATATTTTGGCGTGAGCCTTTTTCAAGGATTCATTCATTCCTTTGCATGTCCCTTGCGGAACTTTGCCTCCCAAACAGCACTCCTGTAGGCCTCTCGGTTGTGAGCAAGATGGCCTGCTGCTGCTGCATCCATTTCCAGATCATCAACGATGTCTTGCAGCCATCTTCGTTTCGGTCTTCCTCTTTTTCTTTTTCCCATTATGTATCCTTCCAATACGGTCTTCTCTAAATTATCATGACGTTTAATGTGTCCAAAATATTTAAGTTTTCTCTCTTTAATCCTCTTTACTAGCCAGCCTTCTTCAATATTAAGCTCTTGTAGTATAGATATATTTGTTCTTTTTTGTGTCCACGATATTTGGAGAACTCTTCTATAGTATTTACATTCAAAGGCATTTATGTGCTTCTCAGCTGTTTTGTTAAGTGTCCAGGTCTCACAGGCATATGTTGCGATGGGAAAGATGCATGCCCTTAAAAATCTTATTTTTGTGGTTCTGTCTGCTCCTCTCCACAGATTCTTTATTTGTTTTACTTTCTGAAGAGCAATAGATGTCCTCCTTTTAATTTCCCTCATTGTATCTCCATTATTTTTCAAGGATTACATACAAAAAACAACACAATACATGAATAAAAAGAAGAAAAATCAAAATTAAACATTAGTACAGTATTTCTTTTACTGCAGTTGTATTCTGTACTAGGAATTTTTCATTTTCATTTTTCTTCTTTGTATTTATATTTATCCTGATATATATATATATATATATATATATATATATATATATATATGCAGGAAACTCTCTACCGTAGAGGGCGGAACAACAACACAACTCCTTCAGATCATCAGAGGAAGTACCCCCCCCCCCCCCCTAGACAAGTGTTTCGGCCCTTTAAACTCCTGACACCTATATATATACAGAATATATATATAGGCACATTGGGGATAAGGTGTTAGACCCGTATTTCCGCGACCTCCGACACATAAAACTGTGATATGGTTAGTATCACACCATGGCCGCATTTACCTTCCCAGATTTCTCTGGTACCTATTTTCATGGGGTGTTGGTGTGTACAAGAAAATCCCATTGTTGGGACATGAACCCAGTACCACCGGAGGGCCTAACCACTCAGCTAACCAGTATATATATATATATATATATATATATATAGTTTAAAATTTACAAAGTGCAGTAGCTATGTGTTCCCTCGTGTACTACTATTAGAGTATAGTTTTACAACAACATCGGGGTTAACCAAATATTATACAGAAATGAAGAATGCGAAACAGCTTTTAGTTTAGGATTAATTGTGTTTTGGAGGCTTTGTCCCACACTGTGACATAACACTTTTGTTTACTATGAAAGACTTCGTATAACACTTTTGTTTACTATGAAAGACTTCGTAGTAATATGCCATTATAGCAAACGTGAATGATTGCCATATTAAAGACACTAGATGAACCATCATCTTTGTTCACTTGAAAACTGACAATAAAACTTGCTCTAAACAGTTTTTGTTCATTTGAAAGCTGTCAATAAAACCTTCACTAAACATTTTTTTCTTTGTTCATTTGAAATCTGGCAATAAAACGTTCACTAAACAACGTTGGTCCAGTTAAAATGTGACAACATTTTATTTAACTAAAAGACACTGGGACAGCTGAAAGATGGCAATAAACCCACAAGCAGTGTGAGATATTTAGTAAGTTGCAAACCGCGATTTAGCTCTTCGCAAAAGATAATAAAGCTGAAGAACAGAATTAAGATAAAATTGTTTAAAATGGGGAGAGTGTAGGAATGAGAAAAACCAGCGATAATTACATTAAAAGAAGTTTTGCCTGTTTCCCTTTCTACATGAGGTATTTAGTTAAGAAACGAGTATTGACCTTTTAATTTTGTGTCAAGTTTCATTAGACAAATAACTCAGTTAAAGCACACACTAGCACACACGCACACAGCTACTGTAACTATCGTGTACTCAGCGCATTATTTTATATCTAAAATATAAACTATACACATGAATTAGAATGAAATGAAAATAGAAATAAAAGTTAAAGGATATATCAAGAAGTTACATTATACATAACAACGTTTTTTTTTATCTTTAATGAGCAAAATTAATATATCATGAATGAATAGAGATTAATTCTCCCATTCTGAAAATCCATTTTATTTTATCAAGTGTACGCTGTATGGACGTAAACAGCTGAACTCATATATAGCTCATAGGTATCGATTTAGATAGTTTAGACTAAGAAGAAAAAATACTCAGTACATACATCGCAGGAACTTTATTTCTACTAGTGTATCCAAGCAGGATGAGCAACGCAAGGGAAATAACCAGTATAAAACTCAGACTTAATAACAGGAAAAATATTCACTTGCTGGTTTAAAGAGAATTGCTTATTATGAAAAGTAATGTTCACTGCATGGAAACTAGGAGCATTCTAAATGTTCTAGTTCTACAATTTATATCATACAAACTACAGAGAATATCGATTATGCTTCCGCTTTTTTTAGTGGGATTATAAAATAGTAACCACTGTAACTATATATATATATATAATACAATAATTCTAAACAATCTGGCTGCAATTAGTTTTCTGGTTCTTATCTGAACTTCTCGACATTTTGATCAGAGTGGCTGAGGTCAAAGTGTCCTCTTGGCAGGTACCCTAGTCAACATGCCCTTTGGTTAAGAAAAAAGCGTCGTTATTTTTGAACTAAAGGAGATGCCCGAGGCCTGCCCTGCACATTGAATGCCGGGGGTATGGTCCACATCTAATTACCGGTGGATCCGGTTTGCAGTACCACCGGGTCACGGTCTGTTGTTTTCGTCGTCGTCAAAAAAAAATCTTGAGCATAGTTTGAGCAATATTTGATGCGTAGTATATAAAACCCCCCGTGTGGTACCCGGTATCTGCAAAGAATAGGACCACTGTACCCTACCACGCATGATCGTAAAAGGCGACTAAGGAGGATTCGGCTTAGGGCCAGCAACACTATCTGGAAAAAAAAACTATCAGACTGCTACAGAAACAGAAGCACAAAGGACAGGCATTTGTGGAAAACCCTTGCGGAAGCCCCATGTGCCCTGGGCACTTAAGGTTCAGAGAGAGAGAGAGAGAGAGAGAGAGGGAGGGAGAGAGAGAGAGAAATATAAAACACAACCACGAAGGAGACATGCTACAATAAGTAAACGTTTAATTCAAACTCGTGTCTAGTGGCTTCTTCTTCTTCTTCTTCTTCTTCAAGTTTCTTGGAACTGCGACCTGGTGTTCTTTGCAGTTGATGCTGGGAAGATGCTGAGATACACATGTTGGCCACGTGGGAGTTTGTCAGGGCAGTTTATTTTTTTCAGCCCCTGAATGGAGCCAAAATGCAGGGGATGCGCGCAAAAACTCTTTAGTAGGCTCCACCACCATGGGGGCTATAACAGTCCCCGCCCCGTTTGTGAGGCTAGGCCTGTTACTGTGGGTGCCAACAGAGAGCTGCGGGCAGTGACTCGGACAGCTATGGGGTGCTGATTTCCAAAAAGCACACCGTCTTAGAAGGGGAAAAAAAATCATATTTAGTATTCATTCATTTGCATGTCCCTTGCTCAACTTTGCCTCCCTAACAGCTCTTCTGTAGGCCTCTCGGTTGTGAGCAAAATGGCCTGCTGCTGATGCATCCATTTGCAGATCCTCAACGATGTCTTGCAGCCATCTTCGCCTTGGTCTTCCTCTCTTTCTTTTTCCCATTATGTACCCTTCCAAGATGGTCTTCTCTAGATCATCATGTCGTTTAATGTGTCCAAAATACATATTTAGTAACCACTGTTATTTTTCTTATTATTTTTACGAAACATCAGTTTATTTAAAGTCAACAAACTTGTGTGTTTCTGTCTGTTCTCCTTTTACGCAGATCAACAGACATTACGTTTCAAGATGAATTAACAAACTCTGCTATATTATGACCTTAACGACTGGAATTCTATAAAGGAATAGAAGCATACTAAGTTGTTGTTGTTCGTCCATCGTCTTCGATGATGACCACAGATTCATCTTAGTTAAAGTAAGGAGAGGTGTGTCCGTGTATGACCAACTAGCCCGATACGAGCTCTAAAAGTTTTGCCACACACGGAACATATATGTCCAGATTCAGTTGTGGGTGCTTGTGCTGCCTTGGCTTTCTCTTCATTAACCAATGTTCCTTTTTCTCCTGGTTCCGTTGCATGCACTCTCCACCCTCTCTCCACCCTCTCTCTTCCCTCTCTCTTCCCTCTCCTTTTTCTCATTTGGCCGGATAATAATTGATAAATAAATACTATTATTATTTCAGTTATTATGATTATTATCATTGCTGCTGCTACTACTACTACCACTACTACTACTACTACTACCACCACCACCACCACTACCACTGCTAATAATAATAATAATAATAATACTGCTGCTACTACTACATATACTACTACTACTTTTAATACTACTACTACTACTTCTACAACAACAACAACAACTACTACTACTACTAATAATAATAATAATAATAACAATACTGCTGCTGCTACTACTACAATTGCTATATCTTCAGCTGCTGCCACTAAAATATATACTACTACTACTTTTAATACTAGTACTACTACTACTACTACTACTACTACTACTTTTACTACTAATAATAATAATATAATAATAATAATAAAGATAATATTGCGCTGCTACTACAACTGCTACATCTTAAGTTAGTATTTCAATTAATTCAGTTACTACTACTTTTACTACTACTACTACTACTACTACTACTACTACTACTACAAGAAGCAAGAAATTGAAAAATGACTCTTTCTGTTCCAAGGGATTGTGCATCAAATGACCAGAAGTGGAATGGGGTGGGGATTTTATACAGTGGCATGGAATAGTTGTCATATTTAAATCCATTACAAATGCAAGTTCTGATAAGCATAGCACTGCTACATTATACATTAACTTAAACAGAAAAATAAGTTTCATACTGTTTTTTATTCTAATAGATCTATTACTATTTTACTGGCATTTAAGATAAAAACGAGCTGAGAAGCGGAAATGATAAGTGGAAAATGAAAAAATGTTTGTCACTTACGTCTCAGCTTAACCCACGTATCTGGGTCAAATGCATCCAGAATGAATAAAATTTGACAGAAGCATCATTTCCTCACACGTCTTTCAAGTTTTACAGCAATATGCATATTAGTTATTTATTTTACAATGACCTGAAAACAAACGAGTGAGCGACTATATATATGTGGCGCGCATCAGGTAGGTGTGACATGTCAGTTATTCCAGCTGTGCTTGTTGTACAAGCTCAAGGCCTTCCACCATCTTCAGAGTTACTTACTGCTATTACTACTAGTACTAGCAGAGCTCTGAGTGGTGGTCACGCATGATGAAGTGGTTTCATCTGCTGCCCTACTAGCACGTCTTGCGGTTAAACCACTCGACAACTCATCATCATTACTAGCAGTAGCAAATGAGTGCAATAATTTATTATATCTGCCATCTGATTCATAATTATGCAATCTATTCATAGAGAGGTATTAAACTGTGAACTTCCATTGCATATACACATTGCCTGGAAGGAGACGAACTAGCATTTGACACAATTTTTAGTTGTCAACAAAGACCTAGCAACAGTATGTAGAAGGAAAAAAAATATTTAAACTCAAAATCGCTCTGCATTCACAGTTTTACGCACCTCGATCTAGCATTTAACACAGAAAGTAAATAATACACACCGGATTGCTAGATTATAGTGAAGTTGAAGTCAAAATTAGGGATCAACGCGTGGTTTCGTTGATTGGGCATCTGAGAAGATAGTGTTTTGCTTGAAACTGACTAGGAAGAAACGAGTGCTAATAAAGAGAAAAAAAAAAGGACGAACGCCCGAGTATATCTTCGAATACCAACAAAAAAGTAGGTATGAATTTTAGCAATCTGAAATGAAAATTTAGTAACTTTTTATTTAGTGTGTGCAAGTTTAATAGAAATAGTGAGATGGAAAAGCACGATGATTAACAGAGCAGTCTTGAGATGCATGATGAGAACAAAGGTCCGATAATGTAGGCCTCATCAGTGACGTGTAATAAAGCTGAAGATACAGAATGTACAAGTATGTGTACACAAGTACTTGTATGTGTATATGGAATGATGTAACGACAGAGACTGAATGATAAATGAGGAATAAAATTCGATTTAAGATACCAGGTCAGACACATTTATAGCTTAGAGAGAAAGAGAGAGAGAGAGAGAGAGAGAGAGAGATATGTAAACACTCATAGATTTCCTGTTCAGATATCTCTCTCTCTCTGAACCTTAAGTGCCCAGGGCACATGGGGCTTCCGCAAGGGTTTTCCACAAATGCCTGTCTTTCGCCTTTTTTTCTGCTCTTGCCCAGGTGAGCCCTCTATTGCTCAACATCCTTTCTGTTGTTCTTCTCCATGTCTCTTTTGGTCTACCCTTACTTCTGCTCCCCTGTGGTGTCCATCTTAGTGCTATTTTTGGTAGTGAGTTGTCAGTCATTCGGAGCACATGTCCCAACCATCGCCAGCGTCTTTCCTCATAGATATAGACACTCTGTAATTAGAAAAACAAGCAACAGAAACCAGTCCCAGTAATGAAAGCACGGAGATATCTATGTGTGAGAGTTCAATATTTCGGCAAATGTCTGTATAAATGACTTCATAGAAAAATAAATAAATAAAACACGAAAAATAGTTGAAACATGAAGCGCTTACTTTTTCTTTTTAATATCCTCGTCGTATGAACGAAGGCCAGAAAGTGCACGCAGGTTGATGATGATGATGATACGCCGAAAATACCAGCTCACCGAAGAATGAGTTCATTCTGAGCTTTCCTACAGCCACCCTGTCCCCATATTGTTTTCTCACATTTCTTTCTGCGTCATCTGGGCGGCTCTTGTTTGGATCATACTTGTCCAACAGAAGCAATTTGGGGCCATCTGGGATATAACATTCATGTTGCCCTTTGTCATCGTCTCTTTAACTCATTTCTCAGCCAACCACCTGCTTGTACTTCGAGGTACCAACATCTGTCTCAGCGCATTTTGTGTTTAATTTCTTCTCAAGATGATGCCAAAAGAGTTAAGTGCTTAAAGCAGCAAAGAAAAACACGCAAAGTTGGTGACAAATTATTTTTTACATGGTCTTTGAAAAAGGCATTCGTCGAAATTGTGGATTGTTATATGTTCTTCATGTATACTTAATCATCTCACTTCCTGCCACTTTCATCCCTCCCCAAATTCTTCAATCTTTCTACTTGTGTGTGTGTATGTGTAAGTGTGTGTGTGTGTGTGTGTAAAAAACTGAACCATCAACCTCTGGTTAACCTTTTAAAACTTTAAATAGAATCAGTTTTTCCGCGGTCGTCATTTCTCTCATCAAGTATAAAAATTCCTGTTGTTAAAGGTCTGTCTCAGTCAGACGTTGGTCGTGACTTGTTTCCACAACCATCTCTCCTTTGTTCTTTCTATAAGACGTCGACTGGACCGTGCGCTGTGCAACTCGTTTAGTCCACTAAGTATCTTTTTCTTTGTCTTTCTCTGTCCCTTTTTTCCTCTAGTTTTCCTGTTGTCAATAGGTGTTCCAGTTTGCCTCTTCTCAAAATATGTGCTAGAAATCTGGACTGTCGTGTTCCGAATTTTATCTTAATTTCTACCTTAACTCTTTCGGCGCCTTTGGTCACTGCATCGACATTTCCGGATTCCCGATGTTTGTTTCAGTAAAACAACCGGTGTAACATTTATACTGTACATATTTCGTACGCGATTCCGGTGACACTTTCAAAATGGCGAAAGAGTGCCTAGTTACGAGCGATGCCGAGCGAGAAAAAGGAAGAGAAAGACCGAAGTTTTTCAATTTTTGATGATGTAGATAGGGGTATGGACATGGCCTGTGACCACCCCGCTGCTCTTGAATGTATCCCAAGTAGATCTAGACATATTAGACAACGGGGGAAGTAGTTAGGATGTTATTTCAGACATTAATTTAGGGAGAATGCAACATAGAATCACAATACGAGATCGACAAGTAGATCTAGACATCTCAGATGGCAAGTAGTGCATATCTAGACGTAGCCGATGGTGAGCTGGGCACAATCATTGTCTAAAAACATCACATTACTTCTTTTTTCCTAAAAAAAAACTCTGCATTTATGAAATTTTCACATTTAATTATGCTTTGAAACATAATAAATACACGGAAGTACATGGAAATACTGTTTTCCATTCCATTTTACAACTACACCCCCTACACCCCCTATACAGATCAGGACCCGCGCTTTTATCCTGGCACTCAGCTGAACGTCCGCGTTTCTTCCTCTGGCACAGAAAGAGTTAATGATGTACACGAAGTTAGAAAGAGCATATCAGTAAATGATATTTTAATTTTGCCGTTTCTGGAAAGTGTGATCGTGTGAGCAAGGTTCCATCAGTTGGATAGAACCTGATAGAACCTGATAGAACCCAGTAATCTCATATGATAGTGAGTCGAATGTGGGGTAAACCAACCTAGAAAATAAAGATGAAGAGCTGGAGGCCAGATATATGCACTGGCTGACCTAGAAAAAAGGATGAAGAGCTGGAGGCCAGATATATGCACTGGCTGACCTAGAAAAAAGGATGAAGAGCCGGAGGCCAGATATATGCACTGGCTGACCTAGAAAATAAAGATGAAGAGCTAGAGGTCAGATGTATGCACTGGCTGACTTAGAAAATAAAGATGAAGAGCTAGAGGTCAGATGTATGCACTGGCTGATTTAGAAAATAAAGATGAAGAGCTAGAGGTCAGATGTATGCACTGGCTGACCTAGAAGATAAAGATGAAGAGCTAGAGGTCAGATGTATGCACTGGCTGACCTAGAAAATAAAGATGAAGAGCTAGAGGTCAGATGTATGCACTGGCTGACCTAGAAAATAAAGACGAAGAGCTAAAGGCCAGATATATGCACTGGCTGACCTAGAAAATAAAGATGAAGAGCTAAAGGCCAGATGTATGCACTGGCTGACTTAGAAAATAAAGATGAAGAGCTAGAGGTCAGATGTATGCACTGGCTGACCTAGAAAATAAAGATGAAGAGCTAGAGGCCAGATGTATGCACTGGCTGACTTAGAAAATAAAGATGAAGAGCTAGAGGCCAGATATATGCACTGACTGACCTAGAAGATAAAGATGAAGAGCTAGAGGCCAGATGTATGCACTGGCTGACCTAGAAAATAAAGATGAAGAGCTAGAGGTCAGATGTATGCACTGGCTGACCTAGAAAATAAAGATGAAGAGCTGGAGGGCAGATATATGCACTAGCTGACTCCAGTGATCCAGAACTGTTAAGACTGGAACCCTTTCCCAGGAAACTCCCCCACCATCATCTCAGTAACAACAGACAGTACTGACTGAAGTAACCTATTTAAGCACTTATAATGTCGCTTAAGAATCATTCCAGTCAATGTGAGCACATGATAATATTAAAATGTTTGATAAAACTGCTTGTGAAATATGGAATGAGCATATAAGAGTATACTTACCCACTATGAGAAATGCAAAGTATATGAGTCAATAGTGAACATCGAATAAGACAGTATGACGCGATAAATAAGAATGATTTAGACTGAAAACCGAATACAACATTTTCTTTTATGATCATAAAAAGAAAGTTCTCTGAAATATTTGCACTTTTGATTACAGAGGACATTGAGTTATATATAAAATAGATCATTTCAATTTATAAAGTAGGGAATCAAGACAACTAGCACACTGTAAGGAAATCATATTTTCAATAACTAATACTTTCCATCTTTATTTCTCTCACAAAATAATAAACATCACGTGGCAACAGAGACAAAGTGATCAAATCAGACTTTATATAATGTTTTCATTAATGTTTTCATTAATGTTTTCATTAATCACGCTTTCATTAATGACAACACAGGGCAGCAGTCAGTCAGTCAGTCATCTACATGTCCCATGCGGAACTTTGCCCCCCTAACAGCTCTCCTGTAGGCCTCTCGGTTGTAAGCAAGATGCCCTGCTGCTGATGCATCCATTTGCAGATTATCAGCGATACACAGGGAAGCAGAAAATTAAAACATTTGGGACAATTTTACCTGAACACAAGTACATGGAAACCATATTGCCGTATGGCCATATTATGTGATAGGCATCTGCAGAGAGTAAGGCAGTGTGGTAAGAGACAAAGGAATGTGTATGGAGATCTTGTTTTATCAGTCAGGAGGTTTTGAGAACTAACGTAAGGGAGTGAATTCTTGAATCTGATTCTTTGCGGGAAACTTTGTCTCGATTGCCACATGGTGTTTATTATTTTGTCAGAGAAACGAAGATGAAAACTATTAGTTATTGGAAACATGATTTCCTTATAGTATGCCAGTTGTCTAGACTCCCTACTTTATAATATCTTGCTGAAACGTAAGGAAAGGTTACGAAAGTGGCACATGAGAGTGTCTGAAGAGAGTGAACAAAGGCACCAGCACATTGTTAATGTGGTCATTTTGTTATTGAATATCGATAGATTGAGGCATGAGAGGAAAAACTGAAGTTTGCAATCCATAAACAATGGCTGGAATTTTCTCTAAATCCATCTTTCAAGCCGAAGACTTTTATGACTGTTTACTGATATTTTATATGAAATATCAGAGTACGAATCAGTGGAAATATTGGCTGCCCTACGGGAAGAGGTAAGAAGTTAAGCAATATAACGACATGTAGTTGACGTTTGGGGCACAGCCCTTAAAGCAGTATGCCTTCTTACTTGTGCCTCTTGAACAGGCACCAACTAAGATAGTATTCCAATTTACACTTTGCAACTGGCGTGCCAATATGGCACCTAGTGAACAGTGGCCATACTCTTACTAGAATTTGTGGTTGTTCTACAGGTTGAGAACCACTGAAGATTTAATTGTTTAGTGTCTATATGGGGCTTTAACTTCAGTTGTGAACTTTATCCAGCGTTCTAGCTAACCACATAATGCACGCAACATCCCGGGTGCTCGGACACTAAAACAATGACAGCAACTCAGACGGCACGAGCAGACTCTCTGACAGCATTGTTGACGATCATGGGAGGCAACAGACACGTGATGTAGTGACAGATCTTCAGAAATTTATTAATGAAGAAATTGAGAATGACAACAGTGAAGATGTGGAAAACTACTGCCACACGGCAGAGACCAAACAAACATAACAACAAAACTTCCCAGGCAAGAACTCGTTTGCCATAGGGAAGTGAAACCTAACAAAAGACTCATTCATTCATTTGCATTTCCCTTGCGGAATTTTGCCTCCCTAACAGCACTTCTGTAGGCCTCTCGATTCTGAGCAAGATGGCCTGCTGCTGATGCACCCATTTACAGATCATCAACGATGTCTTGCAGCCATCTTTGCCTTGGTCTTCCTCTCTTTCTTTTCCCCATTATGTACCCTTTCAAGACGGTCTTCTCTAGATTATCATGACGTTTAATGTGTGCAAAATATTTAAGTTTTCTCTCTTTAATCCTCTTTACTAGCCAGCCTTCTTCAGTATTAAGTTCTTGTAGTATGGATATATTTGTTATTTTTGTGTCCATGATATTTGAAGAACTCTTCTGTAGCATTTACATTCAAAGGCATTTATGTGTTTCTCAGCTGTTTTGTTAAGTGTCCAGGTCTCACAGGCATATGTTGCGATGGGAAAGATGCATGCCCTTAAAAATCTTATTTTTGTAGTTCTGTCTGTTTAAAGAGGCTTTGCTCACTCCAAAAGCGAGCAGTAAATCTTATTATTGATAAAGATCAAGCATAAACAACTAACCAGCACAAACGTATCACAATACTGCCTCTTAAGAACAGGTTCCTCTTCAACAAAGCCAAGTTAGTACATGAAATTCTTTCACGGCATGCCCCGCCTTATCTATGGAACCTGTTTAAATTTAGCCCAAAGTGCAGCCAACGCTTGAACAACATATGTCTTCCAAAACCTAGACTTGATCTTTACAAGAAAATCTTTAGTTATTCTGCTGCTCATCTTTGGAATACCCTCCCATCCTGTATAAAAAATATAAATTATACTCATTCCTACAACTACAAGCTTTCCCAATATCTATTTGATGTCGACTACATGCCTCCATGAATTATAAAACTTAAAAGTTATCTTAAACTGCTCTTACAGACACCGAATACAATTAATTGTTTTCTGAATAGTCCCGAAAATTTTGTTTAGTAGATAGTCATTTATAATGTATGTAGTTACTTCTGTACTGAATGAATGTTTAAGAGCGAAACGTAAATGTTATATTTTATTTTATGTCTCTCAGCTTCAATGTTAGTTATGTTTGTTATATGAACAGCATATTTGTAGAATGTCTGGAATAGAGTGAAAGATGTGTGTTAAAGGGCAGAATGTCAGAAGGGCCTGCTTCCCAATTCTTAAACCTTTTGAAATAAAGATCAATCAATCAGTCAATCTCCACAGCTTCTTTAGTTGTTTTACTTTCTGAAGACCGATAGATGTCCTCCATTTAATTTCCCTCATTGTATCTCCATTATTAGTTAGTAATGATCCATTATATTCATAACTATATTAGCGTCTATAGAGAGGGAATTAACTCTCCGTTAAGTACTTTCTTTTAACACAATAGTTTCCTTTCTTATATCTTATATCTTATACCCTTCCCGTGCCGTTAAACGTCAGATAGGGCTCGCAAAGTAGTTCGCCAATTTTTCCTGTCTTCGGGGAGTCTTTCAACCTCATCAAAGGATTTTATGCCTGTTAATTTGGCTCCTCTTAGTAATGTCCTCTTCAGAGTTTCACGCGGTCTGCCTCTTTTTCTTTGGCCTGCTGTTTTCCACTTGATAGCTTGTTTTGGGATTCTCTGATCATTTCTTCTCATCAAGTGACCAACATATGTCCATCTCCTTTTCCTGATCACCCATGAGACTGGTTGTTGTTCAGTCATTTGTCTTATCTCTGCATTGTTCTTGAATTCATTCCACTTGATGCCGAGTATTTTCCTTAGGCATTTGTTTTCAAAAGAGTTTAATTTCTTGTCTATTTCTTTAGTTGTTTTCCAGCTTTCGCATGCATAAATGAGGGTGGATATTACATTTGAATTGAATAGTCTTAACTTGGTTTTTGTGCTTATAACTTTTGAATTCCATATGTTCTCAAGATTCTTGAAGATTGATGCTGCTTTTGCAATTCTGATCCTAACTTCCTTTCTAGTGTCACCATCCTGGTCTATGTAGCTGCCAAGGTATGCAAATTGATTGACTTCTTCAATATCTGTCCCTTCTATGTGTATTTTTCCATTTTGATTGAGAGGAATTTTCATTATTTTTGTTTTGTCCTTGTTAACTTCAAGTCCTGTTTTGCTAGCCATTGAGGACAGGTTATCTGTATTTTCTTGCATGAAATTCACATTATTACTGATAAGAGTTATGTCATCAGCAAAATCAAGATCTTCTAGTTGGGTCCCATGTACCTGTGTTACCTGTGCAGCATTTTTTCATTATGAAGTCTATTGTAATCCCAAAAAGTAAAGGAGACAGTATACATCCTTGTTTCACGCCTGTTTCAATCTGGATCCATTCACTCATCCCTTCTTCTGTCTTGACTGCACAAACATATCCATTGTATAAGTCCTTAATGATGTTGACAATTTTAGATGGTATTCCATACAGACATAAAATTCTCCATAATGAATCTCTGTGTATGCACTCAAATGCCTTTTTAAAGTCTATGAAGTTCAGTATTAATGGTTTCTGCTTTTCAATATGTTCTTCAAGTATTATTCTGAGAGTAAAGATCTGGTCGAGACAGCTTCTCCCTTTTCGAAATCCTGCTTGTTCTTCTCTCATTGCAGTATCCACTATATCTTTGAGTCTATTCAAAATGACCTTGCAAAATACTTTTGACACAACTGATATTAAGGTTACTCCTCTCCAGTTGTTACAATCACTAAGGTTGCCCTTTTTTGGTATTTTAACAATGATTCCTTTCTTCCAATTAGAAGGGACCGTTTCTTCTTTCCAAATCTTGTTAAACTTTTAGCATTTCGTCTGTTATTTCATCTTCACCTGCAGCTTTGTTGTTAGCCATTAAATTCACTGCTGTTTCAATTTCGTGCAATTTAATTTCATCTAGGTTGACATTTAGTTGTGGAGCTGGTAAGTCAGTTTCAAGGTTTAACAATTCTTTTGGGTGTGGTCGATTAAGTATTTCTTGGAAGTGTTCAGCCCATCTTTGCTTTTGGTCTTTATTTGATGTTAATAGTGTTCCAGTTTTGCTAAGGATTGGTCTTTCTTTAGATGTAATAGTACCTGTTAGTCTCTTTTGTATGTTATATAAAGTTTTGCTGTCTCCTGTTTTTGCTGCTTTTTCTGCCTCTTTCGCCATATTGTCTATGTATTCTCTTTTATCCCTGCTAGCTGAACTTTTTACTTTCTTGTCTATTTTTTTTTTGTATTTTGCTTTTGCCAAATCTCTTTCATGATCTGTTTTTGCATTCAACATGTCTAATTTGACTGCTCGTCTTTCGTGTATATACTTCCATGTTTTATCTGATATCCATGCTTTTCTATTTGGTTTTTCCAGTCCAGCGCTTACTTTTGCTGCTGTGATTATGGCTGTGCTGTAAGAATTCCATAACTCATCTATACCTATCTCCTCAACTTCACCGGGTGTTTTGGAATGATTGGCAAGTTCCTGATTGAAATTAATGTTAGTATTTTCTTCTTGTAGGCTGTGGCTGTTTATCTTTCTGTGTATTGATTTCTTGCGTTGACTTTTCAATTTTAGTTTTATTTTCCCTATGCACAGGTTGTGATCACTGTTGACATCTGCACCACTATAAGCCCTTACATCCATGAGAGATGTTCTGTATTGCTTTCTAATACAAAAATGATCTATCTGGTTTCTAGTTCTATCATCTGGAGATATCCACGTTGTTTTATGTATCTCTTTGTGTGGGAATATTGTGCCTCCAATGACCATGTCCTCTGTTAGACATATTTCAATTAATCTTTCTCCATTCTGATTAACCATGTCAATTCCTTCTTTCCCCATCACTTTTTCTAAAAAAACTAAACCACGTGACTTAGAATTTTCTCGAAACACGTGGCTGGCATACAGTGATGCGTTGTGGTCTACCACAGGGTTATACACAATACAATCTGTACAGAATGATATTCTGTTACAGAATATATCCCCACCCCATAAATGTAGATATTTGACCCTCAAATATCTCCAAACAAAAAAATTACAAACTTTTACAGAAAACTCTCACTAAATGTGAGCTATAACAATCAATCAAAGCTGATTATGCAGCTAAAAAAATTTCGTGCGCGCACAATTTGTACAAAATAAGTACGTTAAACCTTTGTGGTGCAAACATAAATATACATATATTTACAACATTTCACCAAAACCTCAGCCAACACAAGAAAACTAATTCTTCCATCTCACTACCAACAAATTGCCAATGCTAGAAACTCTTCCTAAACGAGACTCCATCAACAACAAAACTACTAAAATTCTACCTACAACACAAACAAGTAAAGCTCCTGCTACAACAAAACAAGTAAGGCTCTCCCCTTTTACTAAATCGTGCGTAGTTTTTAATACTATCCCTATCCATTCAGTTTTCTCCATGCTGCACGCAACCAAGACCCCCGCTCAATGGTCTCAACCAAACTACCTTTCAAACAAGGGTACTCACTCTATTAATTATTTCCTAAATACCAAACTTGTTTATAACCCCTTGCCAAGAGCATACTACTATAATACATACTATTATAATTACCAATGTAATAAAACCTCACAACATCTCGGGTCATTATCAATCTAATAAAGCCTCACAACATCTCGCGTCATTACCAATCTAATAAAACATCAAAACATCTTGCGTCATTACCAATCTAATAAAACCTCACACCATCTCGCGTCATTACCGGTCTAATAAAAGCTCAAAACGCCTCGCGTCATTACCAATCTAATAAAACCTTCCAACATCTCGCGTCATTACCAATGTAATAAAACCTCACAACATCTCGCGTCATTACCAATCTAAGAAAACCTCACATCTCATGCTATTATCAATCTAATAAAACCTCACAACATCTCGTGCTATTATCAATCTAATAAAACCTCACAACATCTCCCGTCATTACCAATCTAAGAAAACCTCACAACATCTCGTGCTATTATCAGTCTAATAAAACCTCATACAATCTCGCGTCATTACCAATATAATAAAACCTCACAATATCTCGCGTCATTACCAATCTAAGAAAACCTCGCAACATTTCGCGTCATTACCAATATAATAAAACCTTACAACAACTCGCGTCATTACCAATCTAATAAAACCTCACAACATCTCCCGTCGTTACCAATCTAATAAAACCTGACAACATCTCGCGTCACTACCAATCTAATAGAATATCAAAACATCTCGCGTAATTACCAATCTAATAAAACCTCACAACATCTCGCGTCATTACCAATCTAATAGAACCTCACAACATAGTGAATCATTACCAATCTAATAAAACCTCACAACATCACGTGTCATTACCAAGCTAATTAAAACCTCACAACATCTCCTGCTATTATCTATCTAATAAAACCTCACAACATCTCCTGCTATTATCTATCTAATAAAACCTCACAACATCTCCTGCTATTATCTATCTAATAAAACCTCACAACATCTCGTGCTAATATCAATCTAATAAAACCTCACAACATCTCGCGTCATTACCAATCTAATAAAACCTCACAACATCTCGCGTCATTACCAATCTAATAAAACCTCACAACATCTCTCGTCATTACCAATCTAATAAAACCTCACAACATCTCGCGTCATTACCAATCTAATAAAACCTCACAACATCTCGCTTCATTACCAATCTAATAAAACCCCACAACATGTCGTTCTATAATCAATCTAATAAAACCTCAGAACATCTCGCGTCATTACCAATCTAATAAAACCTCACAATAACTCGCATTATTACCAATCTAATAAAACTTCACAAAATCTCGCGTCATTACCACTTTATAAAACCTCAAAACATCTCGCGTAATTACCAAACTAATAAAACCTCAAAACATCTCGCGTAATTACCAAACTAATAAAACCTCAAAACATCTCGCGTAATTACCAAACTAATAAAACCTCAAAACATCTCGCGGTATTACCAATCTAATAAAACCTCACAACATCTCGTACTATTACCAATCTTATAAAACCTCACAACATCTCGTACTATTACTAGTCTTATAAAACCTCACAACATCTCGTACTATTACCAATCTAATAAAACCTCACAACATCTCGTACTATTACTAGTCTTATAAAACCTCACAACATCTCGTACTATTACTAGTCTTATAAAACCTCACAACAACTCGTACTATTACTAGTCTTATAAAACCTCACAACATCTCGTACTATTACTAGTCTTATAAAACCTCACAACAACTCGTACTATTACTAGTCTTATAAAACCTCACAACATCTCGTACTATTACTAGTCTTATAAAACCTCACAACATCTCGTACTATTACTAGTCTTATAAAACCTCACAACAACTCGTACTATTACTAGTCTTATAAAACCTCACAACAACTTGTACTATTACTAGTCTTATAAAACCTCACAACATCTCGTGGGAACATTCACTGAACAGTAGCGGGGAGTAACGCAAGGCCCAGGGCCTAACCCCTCAACCCACAGGCCTATGATGTTATAAACAGCTGGGTTACTCGCGTATACAGTTCAGTGATTCTAAAGGTCTGGTTGGATTTGAACCACTAACCTTCGCCATGAGAGGCCACTGGACTAACCACCTCGTTATTCAAGTGCCCTCATGCTAAGTGAACAAAAAAATGCTACACCGTTTGCATCTTGATCGCAACCATCTCTAAGCTATTTATTTTTAAATCTGTAATCTAAAACAAGCTTATGAATGTGATTAATGGTCTCTTTTTTACCCCTTCTTTGGGGTCACCATTTCTTATTATACGTGACTCAATGTAATCAAACCTACTGTCACATTCTAATTTGTTTTGTGCCAAATATTGTCAATGTAACGATGTTGATATAAAAAAGTACACTTACCAGCCATTGAAAGGTCACACAGAAGGAACAGGAAACTGAATACGAAAATGATCTTCATATTTTCCGCTTTTTATGAGAACTTCGGAAAGATTAAAAGAAAACAAAAAAGGTTAAAAATGCCAATTTAAATATATAATACAAAGTATGTAATGATGAATAAACCTGGTCTGTGTATGTTGACTTGATTATCTCCCATCACATTAATTTACTCACGGGAAGGATTACTCAATAGAAAAGATTGGCTGAGGTCATTTACTTTATTTCCGGTAATGAATAAATATACTTTGCTGTAAGTCATGCGAATCTAGATGATACAAAGATTATTTTAACACAGCAAATCTATTTATTGTTATCAGATAATTCCAACAAATAAAAGGGATGGTGACAGCCGTAAAACTAGTTCAAATAGTAAAGGTAGATAGAGGTGTATGGTGCAGTTTTACAAGGTCGCAGAGGGAATGAGCAAAGTGAGAAAAGTGACAAAAATGAATAGAAATTATGAGAGTGAGATGAGAATATATAAATGAAAAACAAACAACATTCAATAATTCAGAGTGAGCCTTTTTCGAGGATTACATACACAAACAAAACGGCATATAACTAAAAGAAAAACTTATCTTTGTGGCATCCTCCTAAGTAGGAAACACAAGAATGCATGTCCCATTAATGAGGCATAGAGACCGGGGGGAGGGGCATAAAGGATAGCAGATGAAGCCAATCGGATATAAGAGGAGGGGAAAGGGAGAGAAGCAGATGGGAGGAAAGGGGGAAAGTTAAGGAGAGGAGACATCTGTAGGTCGCTGGAGAATCAGGTGTCGGGGGGGGGGGGGGGTCAGGGAAGGGGAAGCACAGAGAAATTGAATGAAGAATTGCAGGAACGAAAAAGGGGCAATAAACACCTGTAGGCCGCTAGAGAGAGACGCAAATCGAAGGGGGGGGGGGAGGGCGAGGGAAGCTGGGAGATTAATGTGAAACTGGTGGATGAAGGACAAGACCCGCAAAAATGAAACGTCGTTTAGGTGTTAACGCTTAGGAGATCGTTTTCGCCATTTCTGCCTTAGTGACCACAGGGGAAAACATGACATTTCTGTTAGTGCGATCCGCTCTTGTTCTGCTGATGTACGATCTCGGAGGGTCCTAGAACAGCGCCTTATTTTCCAGGCTGGCTGTCTCCACCCAGCTGGAATTATCGGTGTCTTCATTTTTCTTTAACTTCTTTAGTTTTCCACATTTTCTGTTATTGTTACTCTGCTTTCTTGTTTCTCTCTCCCAGCTTCCCTCCCCTTCGCCACCGCCACCTTCTCCTCTTCTCTGGTTGTCTATAGTTGTTTTGGGCCCCCTCCCGGTCTTGTCCTTCATTCACCAGTTTCATATTATCTCCCAGCTTCCCTCGCCCCTCCCCCTTATATTTGCGTCTCTCTCTAGCGGCCTACAGGTGTTTATGGCTCCTTCTGTTCGTTCCTGGAATTCTTCATTCATTATCTCTCTCCTTCCCCTTCCACCCCCACCCCCTACCCCGACACCTGATTCTCCAGCGACCTACAGATGTCTACTGCCCTTCCCTTTCCCCCTCCCCCCACCTGTTTCTATCCGTTCCCCTCTTCTTATTTCCGATTGGCTTCATATGCTGTCCTTTGTGCCGCCGCCCCCCCCCCCCCAATCTGGTGGTTTCTATGCCTTGTTAATGGAACACGCACTCTTGTCTTTCCTACTTAGGAAAATGCCACTAAGATACGTTTTTTCTCTTGGTTATAAGTCGTTTTATTTGTGTATGTAATCCTGGAAAAAGGCTCACGCCGAAATATTGGATGTTGTATGTTTTTCATTTATACATTCTAATCTTACTCTTATACTTTCTTTTCGTTTTTTTTTTCTCATTTTTCTCACTTTATTCACTCCCTCTTCCGACTTGTAAAACTGCACCATACTTCTCTATTTACCTTCAGATAATTCCAAGAACAGAGATGACTGGAGAGCCTTTATCCATAGCCTATGCTCTCAAGGGAGTGAAAGGCGATGATAATGATGATGATGATGATGATGATGCTGATGATGATGATGATGAATCCATTTATTGACAATGGGACCCAAAATCCTTCTGTGGACCCTCTGAGACCCATGGACT
This sequence comes from Achatina immaculata, assembly GCA_009760885.1. Taxonomy (NCBI): domain Eukaryota; kingdom Metazoa; phylum Mollusca; class Gastropoda; order Stylommatophora; family Achatinidae; genus Lissachatina; species Lissachatina immaculata. The sequence continues at coordinate 6,251,353 of CM019701.1, forward strand.
CCAGGGTAAGAACCACTGCCCATATGGCTCTTACCTGTGAGATTTTATGTTTATGATCCTAATTTAAAGCCACTGTTTTATCTCTGAACATAAAATAAACGCTAATGTTTTAAACTGAAGGGACCTAATGATACTTTTATTAACAAAATATGTTTGAGCTCCATCGTTAAAATCACGAAAAATTAAACTTAGTATGAAATAAAAAGTACTGTAACTATGTGTCTTTAGAATAGAATACAGCAGAGACACTGGTAGAACCAACAAACTCTATTCAAGTGATCCGAGAAATGGATATATACAATATAGACGTACTGGACATCAGTCGAATGCGATGATCAAAAGCAGGGAAAAAAACGATGGAAAAACGTAATTTAATAATGCATTCAGGCAGAGATTATGGGAAATACCAAGAAGTGGGTATAATTATGTCAACTGTAGCAGCAAAGAACCTTACAGAATGGGAACCAGTGAACAGTCGTATAATAAGAGCACCAAGCAAACTAAGTCACGGAAGAATGGCCCTCATACAATGCTATGCACCCACGAACGATACAGATTATAGCAGTATTCGTGTAAAAACTGTTGGCTTGATAGTAAGGGCATTATTGTGGGTTTTTCTTTTTGAATTTTATCGTGCTAAGAACCTTCAAGGTCACGGGGGCTGTAGAACCCGTGACAGGGAATTGTGGGGGCAAAGCTGAGTGCGTGGAGTCAGTCTTGGTTTGAACGTGGAACTTTGTGGACGTTTTTAGTGCGGTGTGATGTATTCGTGGAACATATGAACGTTATAGTTGTACTGCACTTGTACGTATGAATGGACTGGCCACATGGCAGGGATAACCAGCCGGCAGTCGGATTTAATGTTATTTTCATCAACATTATCATCCTTCCATCAATAAATGTTCCAAGTCACCGTTACCCAGGATTTACTTGACTATCTGTACCAGTTGTCGTCAACGTGAGGTTTTGAAGAGCCTGGATGAGAAGTATGTCTGGAACAGTGTGTAACTAATCCAGCAAGTGAGAGTGAGAGCTGGAATTCTGTGTATAACTAGTCCAGTAACCTCAACTCACGAAGATCAAGATGAAAGTCTAACCTGTTATTCACGTGCGTAATGGAATCACTACTATACGATACGGCCTAGGTAACACACTGTACATACCAACAGTACAGACAGAAAGAACAAGACCACCAAAATCCAATAAGATGATGAAATAAAAGACGGTTTATATCACCAACTACAACAACAAAGTCTCTAACCATGACATCCTATCTGTCATGGTGTGACAGATGCCCACATTTTAGGCACCGCCTTTGTAATGGTGCCCCGAAGTGGTGCAGAATGTATAACACTCAGAGTACCTAGACTTGACAGTTCTGAACTAAGTTGTTTGTCTAGTGGTCTGTAATTGTTAAGAAAGGTTACTTCAGTATACAACTTCTCTGAGATCTAAATTAGAGATCTTTACTTCTTGTTCTTATGTTATACACTGAGAAACACGTAGAAAAACTACCCCGTATACACCAACTACCATCACTAGGACAACACAAAAGCAATAGGACTTATACTTTGCAGACTCCGCAGACTTCACTACTTGACATGTCAGAAAAAAGCCAACCAAGGCACTGGTATAGACAGACAAACAAACAAAAAAACTAAGCTGTTTATTAATTGAAAAAATTAGGATGAATAACGTGAGGGTGGAGAAACATAAACTTCTACACGGCAGGAAATGGCAAAACCACCACCAGTTCTTCCCAGCAAGAAATGTTTGCAGTTGGGAAGCAGGGTAGCTAAACTGCAGAAAACCTTACAATTACTGAAAACCACAGTCCGAATAGTACAAGACTTCAAAGGTTGACATATAACTCCTCGAACTCTGAATTACCACCTCAAGAACTATAGCATGAAAAACGATCACTCAGCTGCACCCTTTGCCTTAAAAAAAGGACAAATAACAGTACAACTACATCTTGAGACAATTTATCAAAATACCTAGCTCACAAACTCTCTGACTCAGTCACTAAACACCACTGAACAGGAAAACCTCGAATCTACAACTACGACATGACTATCACAAGTTTCTATCTTCCACTGTCTATGACTCTGTCAGTGTCAGTCTATGACTCTATCCTTGTCAATCCATGGCTCTCTAAGATTCTGCCCATCCCCTTAATCCTAAAAATGATCGGTTGTTATACCCCCGCTAATGCTCTAAAATCCCATAATTCTACAAATTACCCATTACTACGCTAGCACGAAAACTCACTAGTAATTTTACCCTTCTACTATTTTCCACTACAAAATTCTCGCGGCACTCCTTGTACTCCGTAACCTAAAACTTGAGAGCTACATGAACTGCATCTGATATCTCCCCCACATGCTTTTTTACTTTTACTCTACTAACTCCTAATCTGGTTATCTCCCTTGGACTATGGCAAATACTTCCATAATGGGAGACTTTAAATCCAAGGTAGGAAAATATAACACCGACGTCGAAAAAATAATGGAGAAAGGAGAAATTGATAAGGTAAATCAGAATGGAGAAAGATTAAATGAACTATGTCTAACAGAGGGCATGGTCATTGGAGGAAAAATATTTCCACACAAAGAGATACACAAAATAACATAGATGTCTACAGATGATAGAACTAGAAACCAGACAGACCATTCTTATATTAGAAATCAAGTCAGAACATCTCTGATAGATATAAGAGCATATAGGGGTGCAGATGTCAACAGTAACTTCAACCTGTGCATAGGGAAAATAAAACTAAAATTGAAAAGCCAACAAAAGAAAGCAATATTCAGAAAAATAAACAGCCATATCCTACAGGAAAAAATACTAACAGGAATTTCAATCTGGAACTTAACAATCATTCTGAAACACTCATTGAGGTAAAGGAGATAGATATAGATGAATTATGGAACTCTTGCAGCACAGTCATAATCACAACAGCAGCTGCAAAAAAAAAATAAATAAATAAACAAATAGAAAAGCGTGGATATTAGGAATACACATGGAAGTACATAAATGAAGGACGAGCAGTAAAATTAGCCATGTTGAACGTAAAGACAGATCTTAGAAAAGATTTGAGAAAAGCAACATACAAAGAACTAGACAATAAAGTAAAAAGTTCAGCTAGAAGAGATACAGAGACAAGAAAGAAACAGAGACAGCAGGAAAACAGGAGACAGCAAAACTCTATACACAATACGAAAGAGGCTAACGAATAATGCTACATCCAAAGAAAGAGAAATGTAAAAAAGAAACTGGCAAACTATTAACATCACGTAAAGACCGAAAACATTTTCAAGAAATACTTAATCGACCACACCCAAAAGAACTGACAAACCTTGAAACCGACTTACCAGTCCCACAACTGAATGTCAACCTGGATGAAACTGCATTAAACGAAATTGAAACAGCAGTGAACCTAATGGCTAACAACAAAGCTCCAGGTGAAGATGAAAATAACAGCCGAAATGTTAAAACGTATTAACAGTGACAAGAGTCAACTACATAAAATGTTTAATGAGGTTTGGAAAGAGGAAAGATGACTTCTAACTAGAAAAAAAGAATCAATTTTAAAATAACAGAAAAAAGCAACCTTAACGAGTGTAATAATTGGAGAGAGGAGTAATCTTACTATAAGTTGTGTGAAAATCATTTTGTAAAGTCCTTTCTGAATAGAATTAAAGATATACTGGATACTGCAATGAGAGAAGAACAAGCAGATTTACGAAAAGAGAGAACCTGTCTTCACTAGATCTTTACTTTAAGAATAATACTTGAAGAACATAGCAAAAAGTAAAAACCATTAATCCTGAACTTCATAGACTTTAAAAAGGCATTTTATAGCATGCACAGAGATTCAGTGTGGAGAGTTTTGAAACTATATGGAATACCATCGAAGATGATTGTCAACATCATTAGAGATCTCTACAGTGGATATGTTTGTGCAGTCAAGACAGAAGAAGGAATGAGCGAGTGGTTCCAGATTGAAATAAGCGTGAAACAAGCATGTATACTATCTCCCTTGCTTTTCGGGATTGCCATATAGTTCATAATGAAAAAAATGTTGCACAGGTAAATAAGGACATTGATTGGGAGTTGGGACCAAACTAGAAGATCTTGATTTTCAAATGACATAACTCTTATCAGTGACAATGCGAATTTGATGCAAGAAAGAACAGATACCCTGTCTTCACTGGCTAGCAAAATAGAACTTGAAATTAACAAGGAAAAAACAAAAGTAATGAAACTTTCCGTTAATCAAGAAGGAAAATATACATAGAAGTAACAGCTTTTGAAGAAGTACACCAGTCTGCATATCTCGGCAGCTATACAGACCAGAATGGTGACACCAGAAAGAAAGTTAGAATTGCAAAATCAGCATTGATCTTCAAGAATCTAGAGAACCAATGCCACTCAAAGTTAAAAGCAAAATAAACAAGCTAAGATTATTTAGCTCAAATGTAATGTTCAAACTCATTTATGCATGCGAAACCTGGAAAACAAATAAAGAAATAGACAAGAAATTAAGGTAGATAGAGGTGTATGGTGCAGTTTTACAAGGTGGCAGAGGGAGTGAGTAAAGTGAGAAAAGTGAGAAAAAACGAATAGAAAGTATGAGAAAGAGATGAGAATGTATAAATGAAAAACATACAACATCCGATATTATAGTATAAGCCTTTTTCGAGGATTACATACACAAAAGAGACAAAAAAGTATAACTAAACGAAAAACTTATCTTAATGTGGCAGCCTCAAGAAGTAGGAATTACAGAAAAATGCATGTCCACTAGACGAGGCATGGAGACCACGCGGGGCAACACAAAGGATAAACCGATAGAGCCAATCGTAAAGAAAAGGTGGAGAGAGGGAGGAAACCATGTGGAGGAATGGCAATAGAAACATGATAGCCGCTAGAGGAGAACGTGTCGGTGGGGGGGGGGGGGTAGGAGGGGAAAGATAATGGATGAAGAACATGAACAACCTGCAGGGAGAAAATATGAAACTAGTGAATAGGACCAGACCCTATACACCTATAGGTCGCCAGAGAAGAAGAGAAGGTGGTGATAGGGAGGGGAGCTAGGAGAAAGAAACAAGAAAGTAGAGTATAAATAAAAAATAATGATTAAAAAAAAGGGGGGGGGGTGTAAAACTAAAGAAGTTAAAGGAAGCTGAAAACACTGGTAATTCCAGCTGGGTGGAGACAGCCAGCCTGGAAAATAAGGCCCTGTTCTAGGACCTTCCGAGATCGTACATCAGCAGAACAAGAGCGGATCGCACTTACAGAAATGCCCTGTTTTCCCCTGTGATTACTGAGGCAAAAATGTTTAGCCATAGGTGTCCAGGCCTTCTTAGAAATGTCGTTAAGATGTTGGCGAAATAGATCTCCTAAGCGTAAACCGGTCTCCCCTATATACTTCATACCATAACATTTGGACATAGTAGCATAAATAACATTGCGTGAAGTGCATGTGAAATCCTCCTGAACTGATAACGTGGACCCAGGGAAGGAGATCTGGCTAGCCAATAAACGGACACGTGTTGCATCTACAGCGTCCTCAACGTCTGGTACTATAAAAAGTGTCATCTGTTTTAAGACGACTTCTAACTAAAAGGTCCCTGAGGTTCTTGTCCCATCTGTAGGCCAAAAATGGGGGTTCACTAAAAAGTTCACGTGTATCAGGCTCGGTCTGGAGGAGATGGAGATGGCGAAACAGTATGTTCTTAACTGCCAAACTATGTGAGTGGTGCGTGAGTACCAGTTTAACTCTGTCCGAGCTATAGTGCGGTTTAGTAGTGAGGGCTTGTTGCCGTGATATAAGGCTGATGCGGTTTCAAGATACTTTACTCACTCCCTCTGCGACCTCGTAAAACTGCACCATACACCTCTATCTACCTTTATTATTAGAACCAGTTTTACTGCAGTCGCCATCCCTTTTATCAGACAAGAAAATAGACTCTTTTGTAAATAAACGCCTAAGGAATATACTCGGCATAAAGTTGAACGAATTCAAGAACAACCCAGAGATAAAGCAGATGAGCGAACAATAGCCTGTCTCATGGGTGATCAGAAAAAGGAGATGGACATATGTCGGTTACGTGATGAGAAGAAACAATAAGAGAATCCCAAAACAGGCTATCAGGTGAAACGCAACAGACCAAAGAAAAATAAGTCGACTAGGTGAAACTCTAAAGAGCACATTGTTCTAAAGAGGCCAAATTAGTAGGCATAACATCCTTGATGATGTTGAAAAGCTCGCCAAATGAAGGAAAACTTGGCGAACTACCATGTGAGCCCTATGTGACGTTTTACGGCACGGGAAGGATGTAAGATGTAAGAGATAACTGGTTACCTTATTTAATTCAGATTAAGGAGTTCTGTTCGGCATTTAAATAATATTAACTCAGAAAACAAATCTAAACTACATATTGTTATTAGTTAAGCTTATCACATTTAGAAAAATATTATAGACAGAAAAAAGAAAAAAATATATAAGACAATTCCTTTTTCTTTGTGTGAATGATACTGGCAAAAGTACGAGAAAAGAAACCCAGTCTTAATTTTAATATTGCATACGTGGAAGTTGATTCTCTATGAGAATATTCTTAGACTGAGTCGTATATAAATGTTTCAGGCATCTTCGCCATGGTCGAGACTGCTTCTACAGCAGTAGATACAACGAAATAGATGGGGGTAAGTATCCGTCTGTGGAGGTCAGCAGGAGAGAAGATTTTAAGTGTAATTCCTTTGGCCAAAGCCGCTGTCCAATTTAGTAGTCAGTGACCCGTAGCTTTGAGGAACCGTAGCCGACCAAGACCATGTCACATCTCTCCTCTGGTGCTCCAAGTAACAGCCTCGTCCTGGCTAACAGGGGGAGGTCTCTCCATGATCCCCATGGCGGTGGAATCTGTTAAAAAGCATTGTACTCCCCTTCCTGTAAATGGAATTCCACGTGACACTAGAGACGTTAATTATTGTACGCTAATTTGTTACTATGAATGAGGTCAGGGTTCCTGGTGACTGTTGGAACTTGATGATGATAATACTGGCCAGCAGGAATTTTGCTGCCTCAAATATTAGACGCGTTTCTGGGTTTATTTGACCTAGTGATTCCAAAAATGTCACCAGTTTTCCCATATCAGCTCTAGCTTTTGAGATGCAGAACTTTTGCCATATACCACTCTTCATTCTGCCCGCCCATAACAAATCAGGATATTTTAATGTAGTGTTTAAATTAATATCTTTTAAGCCTGAGGGAAACATTAACAATTAAAAGAAAAGTGTACTACTTGAAAATCTATCTATTTCATACCAAAAACATAAGTTAATGATACACATTTGCCACTCATTCCACATACAACAAGCTCCTTTTGTGAGACTTATGAGAGTGGGATCTGCTAGGACAATCCTGCATAAGATGCTTGCAATAGACTCCCATCGTGTGTGCATCCAATCCTCCTTGGTATCTGGCTTCCATTGTTATTAAGTCATGGTGAAATTTTTCACCTTGCTCTTCCACTTAAGTCACTAAGGTTCTCTGGAAAGTGATCTAATTGACTGCAGATAATAGATTTTAACAATTCACCTTACAGTTAAATCTGTTGAAATGAAAGAGCATATCCTGTCATAATTGTGCACTGTCTGGCTTCGTGTTGCCAAGAAAGCTTTCCACAACAAGAACAAATGAAGACCAGGCACATAATTCGACTTCATTCACTGATGCTCAGAAATATGGGCCAATGATAAGTTATCTGATATATATATCTCTCTCTCTGAACCTTAAGTGCCCAGGGCACATGGGGCTTCCGCAAGGGTTTTCCACAAATACCTGTCCTTCGCCTTTTTTTTCTGCTCTTGCCCAGGTGAGCCCTCTATTGCTCAACATCCTTTCTGTTGTTCTTCTCCATGTCTCTTTTGGTCTACCCTTACTTCTGTTCCCCTGTGGTGTCCATCTTAGTGCTATTTTTGGTAGTGAGTTGTCAGTCATTCGGAGCACATGTCCCAACCATCGCCAGCGTCTTTCCTCAATAATTGTTGTTAGTGGTTTCATCTGCATTTCTGCTAATAAGATGTTATTTCTTATGGTGTTTGGCCAAAATATTTTTCTAATTCTTCGTAAACATTTAGTCTGGAAAGAATTCAACTTGTTTTCTATGGTTTTGGTGATTTTCCAGCATTCACTTCCATAGAGTAGTACACTTAGAACATTACTCTTAAATATCCTGATTTTCATATTTATGCTTAGTTTTTTTGATTTCCATATAGTCTGCATCATTGCAAAAGCCTGGTTTGCTCTAGTAAGTCTGCTGTTGATGTCCTCTGACTGTCTCCATTTTCTACTACTCTGCTGCCAAGGTACACAAATTCGTTGACCTCTTCCACTAACTTGTTATCTACTCTGAGTACATTTCTGATATATGAGCCATGAAAATTCCTGCATTCAGTTTTTCAATGTTAAGTACGGGTAACCTATGCTCTATGTGTTCACTGCACAAACCGTCTTTATTCAAAGCCTTTACAAGTTGTTTCACCAGACCTAGCTTTGGCAGTATAACTCTATTTCGTGCTACCAAAGGTTCGTTGATTACATTGTGTTCTCCAACCACCATATATTAACTCGGAGGACAGTCTTTTCTTGCCCAATGTTCATGTTTGGCTCTACTATCCCCAAGGTATAAAACGCAAGGATATTTTCTGTAGCTACTTTGTTGACCAAGAAGAAAGTTAACCATCTTCAAGTCTACACAAATCACCCGTTGATGTTATTGACAATTTATATTTTTCAAGATTAAAGAGACACCATTGTACTCTTCTTTCATCCTGGTAGGGTTGACCGACTGGAATAGAACAGGTTGTGTTGCCGTTAATTAAAAGAACACATTTCAAACTACGTTTTGAACCGTCGATGAAAAGAGGACACTCACTTGGGTTATATTCTGAAAGACCAATTTTAATCTAGAATTCTTCGGTTAAGAATGGCAACAAATCATTTTATCTCCTTCGACAAAATGTAATTTTCGTTTCAGGCTGAAGAACATTATTTTCCTTTAATCTGGAGGCAAACAATTCAGAAGACTCCTTGGAGAGATTCAAGTATTTGATCAGTTCATTCTGATAAAAAATAATCACTATGTGAAATTGTTTGGAATTCACTGTCCCCACTTTCTCTACTTTGTGTGATATCAGACATGCAAGACTCATCCTCTGAGAGCTGTGGTAGTTCAAGGAAAGGTGAAACGGGTACAAGATCCGAGTGCGGAACAGGTCTCCAGGCTGAAGTTAGGTCAGGGTAAAACCACTTATCACGATTATTTCGACTGATGCCTATGATATTAACAATACAAAAATAACAGTCACCGAAGCGGTTTTCAGCTCCCTCCACACCCCTGGTACTCCAAATTTCAGGCAGCTTCTCCTTACCCACTGGCGCAGATGCTGAGTACAGGTTTTGCATACAATATGAAGAGCCCGTGGCTTATCTTCATCTCCAAGCTTGACACCAAAATAACCTACGTGTGCTTTATTATTTTTTTTACAAACTCAGAAATACGTTTCCTACTTGCTTTCAGTATGTACTCTCCACAAATATAGCAAAAAAACATCTTGTGAAACAGATCCTTATCAATGGAAACAAGATTCCGAGTACTTAAATGTTACATCGAGCCAGTTTTGTTTTATGGATGTGAAGCATCGTCTATGAATAAGAGAGTAAAGCGAGAAATGGAGGCCATGGAGATGTGGTTTATAAGAAGGAAGCTGAAGGTACCATGGACAGCCCAGAAAACCAATGAAGAAGTCTTAAGAGAGGATTTAACAAGAAAATTATAGCAAAGATCAGAGGCAGACAAGCGAAATGTATAGGACATTTCCTGAGAAGAGGAAAATTGAAACACGCTGTGAGTGGCAATTAGAAAATGAACAAACAAACGAACGAACATGCTGTAATTTTGTTGACGATTTTGTGGATGATTCAAGCAGCTCTGTCTTGAAGTAGCCATAACCTCTCTGGTTTTTTATTTACAAAAATGGAATATGGGTGGGGATATACACACACCTCCAACATGATCATAACTATTGTATCGCGCAACTGTTTTAAACAGGTCAAGTTGAGAAACCTTTGAAATACAAATGTGTGTAGTCTAGGAAAACCATGATTTACCATCTTAATTTTGTGCACATAATTATGTCATCACACAGAAAAAAAGCGACTTGGTTATTTCAACTTTATGTTAGTGTGCATTAAAGGAAGTAGACGAATAGTTGCGAAGCAAAGCTCATTATACACTAAGAATGTGAGTAAATTAAATACATAGATCTCCCACTCAAATAAGACACCTTGTTATGATATCCCAGTTCTACAGAAGAGATTTGTTAAAGAGCGACTAAAATTGTATAAATTCAACCACTCTAAGAAACTGGAGCTGATGCGGTCTATGCAGTGCAACTTTCTGAATCAGAGGTCCGAATAACCTCAGTAAAAGGCCTAAAAACCAATGCACCAAGAAAAGAACATGTTTTTTGTTGGTTTGGCTGTGTAATCATTAACTTAATACTTCACAACTGATCAATCAGACTTACGTGTTTAGTGATGAGCTGGAGAGTTTTCCAATGTAACTAACAGTAGCCCCTTTACAACTGTTAATACTTCTATTTTTAGACCTTCTCTGAACAAAATAAAGAGACAGAGCCTGAAACAGCTGTAGTGAACATTAAAGAGACACCAACATTATTACTTCCAGCTCATTATTCAGTCCAACTTTTCTGACGAAAACCGCGCTAGCTTACGAGGTAGAGAATATTGCACTCTGGTGACATATATGTTCTATCCATTAAATTGTCTTTTTTATCTTTGTGCGTCAATCCATCTTATTAATTTTGGGTCAGAACAAAAGATCTTTCGTATGATCGTCACCACAGGACACTGAAGGGAGAGAATTATTTATGTCTACAAACAAAAGACATGCAGATATGAGTGTCCCTGAAAAGTGCAAGTAAACCAACTCGAACAAAAGAACTGACGACAATCTGGCGAGGAAATATAACAGTACATTCCATGTTTATGTCCAATAAAGCGACATTGATTTTACAGCAGCTTCACGTTAGACAAGAAGCTTGGTCGATATCCAACACGTAACATCTGTACAAGAAATTCATGCGTTATGTTGTGACACAGAAACAGAAGACATACATTAATATTGCCTGTGATGTGGGTCAGTTTGTTTTAGTAAAACTATTTTCTATAAAAGTTTTAGAAAAGTTTGAAGGCGTTACAGAATCCAGTTATTTTTACAGCTTCTTTTTTTTATAGTTTTCTATCATGTAGATATCATAGTTTTAAGTTGATTGAAAGTCATGCCATATTTCTCAAGATCATTCGCTTCTCATTCTCTCACTCTCTGACTGACTGACACTCTCATTTAGAGATTCACTCACTCACTCACTCACTCACTCATTCATTCACTCACTCATTCATTCACTCACTCACTCACTCACTCATTCACCCTACTTGCTTGTCTTACTTAATCATATCACTAACCTTTTTTTTCCTAATTTGCTCTCTATTCATTCTTTCTCACTTATTTAATGTCTCTATATATTTTCCTCCTTCCTTCATTCTACTCTCTCTCTCTCTCAATTACTCATTATCTCTTCATATTTTCCTCTCTCTCTCTCTTTCTCTCTGTTACTATCTCAATTATTGTCTCTATATATTTTCCCCTCCATCTCTTTCTCATTCTCTCACTATCACATTCATTTTCTATCACAGCAGATTTCACAATTCACTGATTCTTTATTCCTCTCTCCTGACTCACAGACTCTCTCTCTTTCTCTCTCTCTCTCGTTCGTTTTCTCATTATTTCACTCAGTCGCTCATTCATACACTCAATCGTGAAAGAAGTAACCATTCTTTCACTTTAATTTACTGACTGTCTCAAAATAACTCACTGACTCTCTCACATTAACTCACAGACTCCCTAACGAACCCACTGCCTCATATTAAATGACAGACTCTCGCGCATTTTTTCACATTAACCCATTGATTCTATAACGGAAACGTACTGACTCTTTCATATTAACTCACTGATTCTATTACGTGAACTTACTGACTCTTTCATATTAACTCACTGATTCTATTACGTGAACTTACTGACTCTTTCATATTAACTCGCTGATTCTATTACGTGAACTTACTGACTCTTTCACATGATCTCGCTCATTTTCTCACATTAACTCACTGATTATATTTCGTGAACTTACTGACTCGTTCACATTAACTAGCTGATTCTATTACGTGAACTTACTGACTCTTTAACATTATCTCGCTGATTTTTTTCACATTCACTCACATATTTTACTACGTGAACTTGCTGCCTCTTTCATATTAACTCACTGATTCTCTCATATTAGCTCACTGACTCTCTCATAAAACGTAATAGTTATTTTAGGCTGCTCTTGCACGTACCGAATTCAGTTAAATATTTGTTCTGAATAGTATCGATATTTTTGTTTGGTAGATAGTCATTTATATATGTGTATGTAGCTACTTTAATGTTAATTATGTTTGTTATATGAGAGCAGTATATTTATGGAATATCTGGAATAGAGTGAAAGGTGTATAATAAAGGGCAGAATGTCAGACGTGCCTGCGTGCCCAGCTCTTAACCCTTTTGAAATACAGGTCAATCAATCAATCAATCTCTAATAAGACTTTAATAGCACATTTTTCGCCCCTTCAATAAGCTGGGGCACCAGAGTGGCGTAGTGGTTAGAAATCTCGTCTATCATGAAATATTGGTAGTTCAAATCCGGTTGGATACGCCAGAATCGCCCAGCTGCAGAAATAGGTACCTGATTCATTCTGGAGCTGGGAATGGAAAACCAACCAGACATGATGTTCACCACATCACCCTATAATACTGACTCTAATACTCCGAGAGAAATTTGGGTAACCCAGTGTAACCACTCTCCCCCCCCCCCCTTGTTTTCATCTAGTACGTCCTCTCACTCGCTAGAAACAGTCTGGGCCCCCCTTCAAAGAGGAAAAACCTCCGGACCCCAACAATTGGATGAGCTGGACAACAAAAACTGGATGAGCTGGACTCCAAAAACTGGATGAGCTGGACACCAAAAACTGGATAAGCTGGACTCCAAAAACTGGATGAGCTGGACACCAAAAACTGGATGAGCTAGACCCCACCCTCTTACCAAATGGCCCGCTCTAATTTGCCGCTATTACAAAAAATATATGGACACTAAAACCGTAGACCTAAGTGGCTGTATGACATACAGAATAGAAGAAATGTTTCTTCTTCCTTGTATTAATCTCACTCGTTCATTATTTCATTCATTCCCTCCATCTCCCAAATAAAAATTCTTTCTTTTTTTTTCTCACTCATTTCCTTACAGTTACTTCTTTTTTCAATCAGTTCGCGTTACTCACTCACTAATGTGCGCATTCAATTTATTTTTCTTTCACTCACACACGCTGTCAGTCATTCATTCTTTATTCTACTGGTATATTATCTCACTCGTTCATGTGCTCATTCACTCGTGAACTCAATCTTAATTGTACATTTCAGCGTATACTCTATCTTATACTTTAAAATAACATTATTTCAAAGAGTTGTGAATGAATGCTCCAGAATCAAAGTTGAATGATGAGGGCCAGACGGTCGCTCTCATTAACGCACGCAATCACTTTCGTTCACATCAATCATTCATCCACTCACTTTCATTCACATCAATCATTCATCCACTCACTTACTAACACTGGTAACTCCCTCGTTATCTTAGCTGTTCGTTGCCAACTTACGCTTTAATTCACTCTACTCACTCCCTCTCTCTCTCACTAATAGCAACATCACCACAGCACGTGTGTTTTACGCCTCGCAAATGCTTTTCCGGAGTATTTCTAAATGGACTTTACAGTTAAATTTAATTTGGTCAAAATCGGTCCTTTATGTTTGTTTCAGTGAGATTATTATTACATGCGTGCCGCGGGAATATTTCAGAAGATTCTAGTAAGTCGTTTCGTTCTTTCAGTTTTATGTCTGAAGTTCAAACTTTTTCAAGTCTAAGTTATTTTGTAGTGGAGCTGATGTGTCAGATTATTGTGGCACTAACTTACCATATGTGTCAGATTATGTGGCACTAACTTACCATATGTGTCAGATTATGTGGCACTAACTTACCATATGTGTCAGATTATGTGGCACTGATTTACCATATGTGTCAGATTATGTGGCACTAACCTACCATATGTATCAGATTATGTGGCACTAACTTACCATATGTGTCAGATTATGTGGCATTAACTTACCATATGTGTCAGATTATGTGGCACTAACTTACCATATGTATCAGATTATGTGGCACTAACTTACCATAATTTAACAATGTCGGTTTGTTTGTTATTTGTCAGAGCCCGACATTATGTAAAGGGAGATAAGTTGAAGACCTCAGAAGGGTTTGGTGCAGTTTTACAAAAGGTAGAAAGAAGTAAAGGTGAACCGCCAAAGAAACAATCATATGAGCGTATAGAATATAATTGCTTCTACCTGCTCTATGGTACAACTAAGAGCATCTCTGCCAGCAACGTTTGTTGTTTCGTTAGTTTCTTATTCCATGAAAAAGGCTTATCGCCGAAATATTGGTTTGTTACCGCTTATTTTTACATTCCCACGTGCTCATCTCGTTGCTTCTTTTGCCATTCATCTTTACCTTTCTTTGAATAAACCCGTACCATACATCTATGACTATGTGTAATCTACAATTCTGTAAAAGTGAGAACTTACTGCACCCAAGAAACAATCTGTGATGTGACAAATCATGTCGCGTAGACAAGATGAATTACGGCCCTTGACGGCGAAGAATTTGACTCCAACAAGAGGAAGAGAAAATGACCATGAATACAGAAAGCTGAAGGGATACTGTAAGCCATCTAACATACAAAACAAACGGGACGACCTAATCATAAACAACGTATTGTCCTTACATGCATTCCCCTATATACTTCAGTGTGAATCTCTTATACACATTTCCCTATATACTTTAATGTGAAGCTCTGAGACACATTCCCCTGTATACTTCAATGTGAAGCTCTGAGACACATTTCCCTAAATACTTTAATGAAGCTCTGAGACACATTTCCCTATATACTTCAGTGTGAAGCTTTGAGATACATTTCCCTATATACTTCAATGTGAAGCTCTGAGACACATTTCCCTATATACTTCAATGTGAAGCTCTGAGACACATTCCCCTATATACTTCAATGTGAAGCTCTCAGACAAGATAATGAAAACTGTACAATCGAAAAAAAGAGGAGTGTCCCGACAAAAACATGTCCTCGTTGGGGATATAAGAATGTAAGCCTTCATGAAACCTCTGTTGCACACTGTGATACTTTATCTGTCTAAATGGTCTGTCAAGCTGCAAGAACAAGTCATTAGAAAAAACTGCCACAGAGGTGCAACTACTACTCCCAGAAACCGGCTGTCATGGTATATAAGCCAGGGGGAAAAAAGGGGGATTAAATTGACAGAGATTGCCACTTGTGGCGCAGTGGTAGTTCTATGTGTGCGTATATTTCTAAACTGCGGAATGTCTGTGTCATGACCTCATTTCTTTCCGGGTGTCACGATCCTCGTGTCGACTGAACATTTACTAAAGACTTCGTTTTCAAACACCTTTACCGCCAGGTAAAATGATGTTGCCGTCCCTGGTCTAAAGCTATACATCAGTATCTCTGTCATACAGAGATAAGTGAACACTATCTAGCAGAAATCGGTCAGACTAAGCAGGACTCCAATCAAAATAAAGAAGCCGGGGCAAGGCCTGGAGAACTTCAGTGGTTCCCAGGGGGTTGGAAGATAAACACTCGAGCGGTTCTATACAAAAGGGGACAGCAAGGGGGCGTCAGAGTAATTTCTGCCTACAAAAAATATCTATGGGAAAGCTAGGAGTATTGACTTAAGGGACAAGTGGGTAGTAACTCTAAAAGTTTGCTGGTCTAACTGGATGATATAGAAACTGATCAGAATAGTGGAAGGCTATAATAATGAAGCAGCTTTGCTGTATATCTGTCACGTGTGTACATCTGTCCTACATTCATGTTCATGATGGGCACTATGTGGACGTGTCTAAGCCATCAAGAGACAGAAAGAGTGGACTACTTTGAATATTCTTACATCTTGTTGTTGCCTGTGAGAATTGGTAGTTCTGCTCTACCCAAAAGGCAGTCCTGTGACCTATGGTATACCCCGTGTGACACAACAACAATGCCAGGTTCGCAAACTGCTGCAGCGAAAAACGACAGTGTCACGCATGAAAACTTTGACAGGACTTCCCACTCATTCGACAGGACTAACAGGCAGAAAACTCCGTGAAGATAATAAATCTCCAACTACAGAGAGTACACATCAACATTTGGTGCATGAAGAAATGGACGTTATATCTGCCGTGAATGTAGGACAACTATACACACATAATATATATATATATATATATATATATATCAACTATACACACATGATATATATATATCACGACAGCTATACACATATGATATATATATATATATCACGACAACTATACACACATGATATATATATCACGACAATTATACACACGTCACAGATCTTCTAATGAAGATGAGACGAACAAGAAGAGAAGGACATGCTGCTAACATGGCAGGATGTTTAGTAAATGTTACACAGAACGTCTCCACACGTAGTCATTGCCATTGGGAACAAAACCTGGACTAACTGCAGCTTAAACAACTGCGTACAATTCTCTGAATTCCAGAAAAAAAAACACCCAGAATACTCAAATCTCCAAAAGAAGAGCTGCTACAACAATGTTCTGTCCTAACAAGGACAATTCTGTAACCACTACATTTCACTAACAAAAGCTATGTTCTAACTAACAATATTACTAAAACTCAGGCTAAGTCATCACTAAACTGTTACAGCTTCATCTGAAACAAGGCTACTATTACTTCTCCCTTTTTTAACCTGGATAAAACGAACCAACTTACTCTACTAAATTGCAAAATACTATTACAGTTACACAAGACATTTGTGCGAATAATAAATTTATTATTATTAGTATTATTCAGTCAGTCATTTGCATGTCCCTTGTGGAACTTTGCCTCCCTAACAGCTCTTCTGTAGGCCTCTCGGTTGTGAGCAAGATGCCCTGCTACTGATGCATCCATTTGCAGGTTTTCAACGATGTCTTGCAACCATCTTCGCCTTGGCTTTTCTCTCTTTCTTTTCCTCATTATGTACCCTTCCAAGACTGTCTTCTCTAGGTTATCATGATGTTTAATGTGTCCAAAATATTTAAGTTTTCTCTCTTTAATCCTCTTTATTAGCCAGTCTTCTACAATATTAAGTTCTTGTAGTATGGACATATTTGTTTTTGTCTGTGTCCATGATATTTGAAGAACTCTTCTGTAGCATTTACATTTAAAAGCATTTATGTTGTTATTATTATTGTTGTTATTATTTATTGGGCTGCCGAAAAGCGTTGAAAATCATGCTTTTCTGTTTGTTTGTTTTTTTCGATCATTGTTGTTTCCGAGTATCTCAGCTGTTTCGCTGATGCACTGGAATAAATGCCAGAAACACAGAAACCCAGTAACTTTTCTGTTCAGAACTGGGTGATTAACAGTGCTTTCAAGGGCTATTTTTAACGATAAAAGTTCTCCATGTTACGTAAAGGCAACATACCCTGTAATACCGATAATTGTGTGCACACGAAGACAACGAATATATCACTTCTCCACATAACCACACTGCGGGTCGATGAAATTCTTGCATCGTCCCACTAGCTTCTTTATTTCTTTCGAGAAGAATCTTTTTTCGGCTGATCCTGAATCCTGACGTGCATCGCTTCCTTAACCTCTTCGTCAGAGGTGGACCTGCGATTGCGTAGATCCTATTAAACCGGATTGAAGAAGTGATAACCGCATGGCGACACATTATAAAGGGCACGAGAAAATATTTGAGACCTCTGCTGCTGAATTGCTTCCATTGTTTCGGCCGCTTTATAGGGACATAGATTGTCATTGTACAGCAAGGCTGTTTTTTACAACATTTTTCTTCTGTCCTGATTGCTAAAAGTGAAGGGGACGTCGTGGTTCGTGAAAGTAAAACAAAAAGGTCTCAGCTTGAACAAAAAGAAGACTGAAGTGATGGTCATCTCAAAGAAAATAATACCACCAAAATGTACCATTACCAGCGATGGCACAGAACTGAAACAAGTTGATAGATTCAAGTACTTAGGAGCAATTATAATAGCTGATGGGAAATGTCACAAAGAAATAAAAAGCAGACGTGCTCAGGCCAAGTCAGCATTTCAGACAATGAGAATCATCTTGTGAAACAGATCCTTATCAATGGAAACAAGATTCCGAGTACTTAAATGTTACATCGAGCCAATTTTGTTTTATGGATGTGAAGCATCGTCTATGAATAAGAGAGTAAAGCGAGAAATGGAGGCCATGGAGATGTGGTTTATAAGAAGGAAGTTGAAGGTGCCATGGACAGCCCAGAAAACCAATGAAGAAGTCTTAAGAGAGGATTTAAAAAGCAAATTATAGCAAAGATCAGAGGCAGACAAGCGAAATGTATAGGACATTTCCTGAGAAGAGGAAAATTGAAACACGCTGTGTGTGGCAATTGGAAAAATTGAAGGAAGAAGAGACAGAGGAAGACAGAGAGAGAAGTTACTGGATGGGCTATCAGTGTGGCTAGGAAGAAAGTCACCGGCTGATCTCATAATCAAGTCTAAAGACAGGGAATTGTGGAGAGAAATGATCGCCTACGCCACGGGCACGGCACTTAAATTTCTGCTTCTGTTATTAGGAGGTTTTAGACTCCCTCTACACACAGGCCTGTAGGTTGCTCTGGTCGCTGTTTGGTCGTGCTCATGAAAATGCTAAGAGAAAAGATAGGACCCTTTACGTCCCAAATGAAGGTCATTGTGGTTTTCTTGTTGGAGGTCTGTTGTCTGTATTTCTTCTTTTACTGGACAAGACGGATGTGTCAACTGGATGCTTTGTCCCTTGCTTTCTGGTCACAGTGATGGACCCAAGTCTTGGTGCTAGTGACAGTCTCTTCATAAATACAGATCTTCTTCACGACGTTTCAAGAAATTGCTGACAAGCTCCGCGCCCTGTTGCTCGTGCAGATCGCTGTTTAGGCACCAGTCTCGCCTACATTTTACTCTACCCCAAGTCATCATGTACTTATGGTATGTGGGAATCGGTGGTTTACGCTCAAATGTGCAGTAACAGTGGGCGCTGTTATCCGTGGATTCTTTGATCAAGGCTTGCGCCCTGTCAATATGGGCTTGTATGCGCGATATTAGTTTCAGGTCAAACTTCTTTGGTTAAATTTGTTTTTTTTTCCTGCTTTAATCTTTCATAAACTTTTAACTGAGTCATGCCTTTTTCACTTTCATTCTGAGCCAGCAACATACGGTAGGACTGGGCTAAAAATTCATACTAAGCCAGCAAAATACGGTAGGACTAGACAAAGAAATTCATACTAAGCCACCAACACACGGTAGGACTAGACAAAGAAATTCATACTAAGCCACCAACACACGGTAGGACTAGACAAAGAAATTCATACTAAGCCACCAACACACGGTAGGACTAGACAAAGAAATTCATACTAAGCCACCAACACACGGTAGGACTAGACAAAGAAATTCATACTAAGCCACCAACACGCGGTAGGACTAGACAAAGAAATTCATACTAAGCCACCAACACACGGTAGGACTAGACAAAGACATTCATACTAAGCCACCAACACACGGTAGGACTAGACAAAGAAATTCATACTAAGCCACCAACATACGGTAGGACTAGACAAAAAAATTCATACTAAGCCACCAACATGCGGTAGGACTAGACAAAAAAATTCATACTAAGCCACCAACATGCGGTAGGACTAGACTAAAATTCATACTAAGCCACCAACATGCGGTAGGACTAGACTAAAATTCATACTAAGCCACCAACATACGGTAGGACTAGACTAAGGCATAGTCCTGACCTGCCCGTGTTCCAGCTACCCATCAGCCACTGCAGACACGTTATACTGAGGCAGCTTATATTCCTGGTGGCAACCGCGTAATTTTTCAAAGCGCTTCTAATTCTTACTCATACTATAGTAGCAGCGCTCATGAATCAAGACACAGCTTCCTACCACGTGATCTCTCCTCCTCTTCTCTCTCTCTTCTTCTCTACTCTCCCACCGTCGCTCTTCATGGTGTGCTTAAACTCTGAAGTGCTTAAACTCCGGAGTGCTTAAACTCTGAAGTAATTTAACTGCCTCCAAAACTTGTGTGAAATAGATGATCTCAGAATATTAGTTCATTTGTTGTTGTTGTTGTTGTTGTTGTTGCTGATGTTCAAGTATGCACCATACATGGCGGGCGACCGTGTGTATGTTTGTCTAAAGTTAGTACCTGCTAGAGAGACTGAATCTAACCTACGGAATTTCTGTGTCATGACCTAATTTCTTTCCGAGTGTCACGATCCTCGTGTCGACTGAACATTTACTAATGACTTCGTTTTCAAACACCTTTTTTTTGGAGGCGCGAGATAGCGCAGTTCGTTAGTACGCTGTTCTTTCGTGGCTAGACGGCTGCTCGTCCTACTGGAGTCCGTGGTTCGATTCCCAGGTAAAATCATGCTTTGTATGGACTTACATGTTGTTGCCTGTGACAGTTGGTAACACTACTCTGTGAAGGCAATCTTGTCACTATGGTAACCCTGTGTGACACAACAACAATACCAGGTTCGCAACTGCTGTTCTCTCGAGAGAACAGGTATATGTGATTTTTTTTCATTCTCTGATGTCTCACTAAAATACTGTCTACGATTTTTTTCGAAGTCTAATTCTACAAAACTGTGTTCTCTTACTTCAGAGTATTAGAATGCTTAGTTCTGCGGATAGCTATTAGCATTAGCATATCAATATTTGTTTCTTTCTTTTTTCCTTTTTTCTTTCTTTATTTCCTTAATTTATTTCATTCTCTCTCTCTCTCTGTCTCTGTCTCTCTCTCTCTCTCTCAACTTTTTTTTTTACATACATCTCAAAAGATTTAAATAACACACCAATTTTGCCTCCGTGGAAAAGAAATATTTTTATTTGTCACATAGTATCAAAAGTTACAAATATTTTTTGGGCTATCTGTTTATTACCACTGTTTTAATCAGCCAAACTGGTTTTTAGTATAAGAGACAAAAATCAGTTAAAAATAATCAATTCATCCTAACCTTGTGTAGAAGTCGAATGTTCATACTTTACACCAGGATTATATATATATATATATATATATATATATATATATATATATATATATATATATATACACACTATAAAAACATAGCCAGAGTAATGTAAAGTGCTGTAACTGCTGTTAAATTAACAAGCGTCCGTCAGAACATGAATTCGCCGCGACATAAATTTGCATTCTGCCAAATATGCCACAGTCTGTGGAGGAGTTTGAAAACCGCTGTTGTAGAGCACCGACTTCTTTAATGCACCAACTTGATCCATGTCGCAAAGCAGGACAGGACGCTGAGCCCAATACATAGAACCATTGACGAGTCCAAGCCAGCAGACCCTCCTGTCAGAGAGAATAATACAGTGCAGAAAATGAATGTGAAACATAGCTTTGTTAAAGCAACTTCACAAGGAACCATTATGTAGCAACGCTGTAGCAGTTTACATAATGTGTTGATAATGAAATGTATAATGATAGATTCTTTGTTTAACATTAATATGGATAGTTTAAAAAGTTCATGCCACAATTTACTAGTATTAGCTTTAAAGTTATCCAACGTGTTCATTTAAATTTTATATTAATGTTAACTGCAGGAATTCTTGACGTCTTGACGTTGTCTATTAGCATTTCTTGTTTGACGTCCTAGTCTGACTCTGTATATTAGCATTTCTTGTTTGACGTCCTAATCTGACTCTGTCTATTAGCATTTCTAGCTTGATGTCCTAATCTGACTCTCTCTATTAGCATTTCTTGCTTGATGTCCTAGTCTGACTCTGTCTATTAGCATTTCTTGCTTGATGTCCTAATCTGACTCTATCTATTAGCATTTCTTGCTTGACGTCCTAATCTGGCTCTGTCTACTAGCATTCGTGCTTGACGTCCTAATCTGTCTCTGCCTAGCCGCACGTCGTGTATGACGTCCAAATAAAGAATGCCAGTTTGATGTAATTTTCGTGTTCATTTTTTGTTTAGCTATATTTTCATTGTTCCTTAATAAAGATCTATCGCTAAAATGCCAGTTGCTTACTGTTTATTTTACTTTTCTCTTACTAATCTTTACTTCTTTCTTTTTTTAATGTATGTATATATTGTAAAACTGCTCATTACTCTACTGACGGTCATTATCATGAACACATGTGACATACAAACTGTGAGATGACAAAGATGTTGGAACGCTACTTGCAGAGCAAACAAATACCGATAATACTAAGCATGTTTATTGGCGGTCTGTCATAATAACAGCATGGTGTATGTGCTGTTCAATCAGTCAAGCGATTACAGCATTGGCCGTTTCGACTTCCAGCTCAAACTGCAACCTTTGGTGTCATATGCACCCGCTATTTCCTCAAATGGGGAGAACTGGTAATAATCCTTATATCAACTGGAGTATGACAATGTCATTGAAGAATAAACTCCTCATGTAGAAGGAAGAGACCAACCCATATTCAAAGTGCAACGGAAGCAGTCTATACAAACGCCCTTCGTTGGTTACTGGAATGGACGGGACAAGCAGACATGGGAAATCCTGACTGCAGTGGCACAAACTCCTGCGATCGGTTTATCAGTCCATAAAGTTTACATGATGCCGATCAAAAAAGTATGGATGAGTGCAGAGGCTGTTTCTTGATATCTTATCTTATCTTATATCCTTCCCGTGCCGTTAAACGTCACATAGGGCTCGCAAGAGTGAGAGAGAGTGAGAGAGAGTGTGAGAGAATGAGAGAGAGTGGGAAAGAGAAAGTGAGAGAGAGTGTGAGAGAGAGAAAGTGAGAGAGTGAGAGAGAGTGTGAGAGAGTGGGAAAGAGAAAGTGAGAGAAAGTGAGAGAGAGTGTGAGAGAGAGAAAGTGAGAGTGAGAGAGAAAAAGTGAGAGAGTGAGAGAGAGAAAGTGTGAGAGAGTGGGAAAGAGAAAGTGAGAGAAAGTGAGAGAGAGTGTGAGTAAGAGAAAGTGAGAGAGTGAAAGAGAGTGAGTGAGAGAAAGTGAGAGAGTGAGAGAGAGTGAGAGAGAGTGAGTGAGAGAGAGAAAGTGAGAGAGTGAGAGAGAGAAAGTGAAAGAGTGAGAGAGAGATAGTGAGAGAGTGAGAGAGAGTGAGAGAGAAAATGAGAGAGTGAGAGAGAGAAAGTGAGAGAGTGAGAGAGAAAATGAGAGAGTGAGAGAGAGAAAGTGAGAGAGTGAGAGAGAGTGAGAGAGAAAATGAGAGAGTGAGAGAGAGAAAGTGAGAGAGAGAAAGTGAGAGAGTGAGAGAGAGAGTGAAAGAGAGTAAGAGAGAGAGAATGAATGAGAGAGATTGAGAGAGAGAAGGTGAGAGAGAGTGAAAGAGAGTGAGAGAGAGAAAGTGAGAGAGAGAAAGTAAGAGAGAGAGTGAAAGAGAGAGTGAGAGATTGAGAGAGAGTGAAAGAGAGAGAGTGAGAGAGTGAGAGAGAAAGCGAAAGAGAGAGTGAGAGAGAGAGTGAAAGAGATAGATAATGAGAGAAAGAGTGAAAGAGAGAGAGAGAGAAAAAGAGTGAAAAAGAGAGAGTGTGTGAAAGAGAGAAAGAGAGTGAGAGACAGAGAACTTGCTCACGCAGAAGGTGGAGGTAGGAAATTATAGAAAACTTTAAATATATGAAGCATATTGCCAGGCCCCTTTTAGAACATCTACTTGTCACTTCAGCACTGAAAGGTATATGAGGTAGAAGACAGGACAAGACAGGGCGAGACAGGACAGGTTTTCACGGTTGCCATCTCATTCGACGATTCGATCAACTGTGATAGAGGAGCACGATGATTTAACGTGATAGATACACTGTCATCGATGTATCGTGTTTAACAGAGAGTGAAACTGTAACACTGTGATTTATACCACTCCTATATTAATGAATGAAGTTCGAACTGATACTGTCTTGTAATACAGCAACTTGAAGCTATAATAATTCTGGACCTTTGAGTAATGCCAGTTGTCACGTGTAGCAGCAGACTTTTGCGTTTAAATGCTTTCAACCTAAGACACATTCATACAGCATTGTTAACATGCTGTGACCGCGACAACTAAGACACTTTCATACAGCATTGTTCACATGTTGTGACCGCGACAATTAAGACACTTTCATACAGCATTGTTAACATGTTGTGACAGCGGCAGAAGTGTCTTTCTCCGTGTCACTTTTTATTTATGAATGCATTCCTACGAGTTGTTTCTGTTCATTTCGACATTTCAGAATATCGCACCACGTGTTCACACTATCAGATTCAAATGATTCATTCTTGAATCACATTATCTCTCACTCTCTCTCTCTCTCTCTCTCTCTCTCTGAACCTTAAGTGCCCAGGGCACATGGGGCTTCCGCAAGGGTTTTCCACAAATGCCTGTCCTTTGCCTTTTTTTCTGCTCTTGCCAAGGTGACCCCTCTATTGCTCAACATCCTCTCTGTTGTTCTTCTCCATGTCTCTTTTGGTCTACCCTTACTTTTGTTCCCCTGTGGTGTCCATCTTAGTGCTGTTTTTGGTAGTGAGTTATCAGTCATTCGGAGCACGTGTCCCAGCCATCGCCAGCGTCTTTCCTCAATAACTGCTGTCAGTGGCTTCATCTGCACCTCTGCCAACAAGATGTTATTTCTTATGGTGTTTGGCCAAAATATTTTTCTAATTCTTCGTAAACATTTAGTCTGGAAAGAATTCAATTTGTTTTCTATGGTTTTGGTGATTTTCCAGCATTCACTTCCATAGAGTAGTACACTTAGAACATTACTCTTAAATATCCTGATTTTCGTACTCATGTTTAGTTTTTTAGATTTCCATATAGTCTGCAGTACTGCAAAAGCCTGGTTTGCTCTAGTAAGTCTGCTGTTGATGTCCTCTGTGCTGTCTCCATTTTCTACTTCTTTACTGCCAAGGTATACAAATTCATTGACTTCCTCCACTAACTTGCTATCTACTCTGAGTACATTTCTATTGTTCACATTTTGCTTCATTAACTTTGTCTTTCCTACATTGATCTTTAGTCCTATGTTGTTTGCATTCTGAGTTAGCTTGTTTATTTTATCTTGCATTTCTTTGTGGCTGCTTGACAGTAGACAAATGTCGTCCGCAAAGTCAAGGTCCTCCAGCACTGTGTCAAGGGTCCATTGTAATCCTCTGCGTTTGTCTGATGTTGCGTCCTTCATTAACCAGTCTATTGCCAAGATAAATAATGTTGGTAATAGTACACATCCCTGCTTCACTCCTGTTTGTACCCTAAAGCTGCTGGAGGTATGTTCTCCACAGATAACTTTGCACTGAAAACCCTCGTATAGGGCTTTGATTGCATTAACTATTTTATGGGGGAGGCCATGCCATCTTAGGATTTTCCACAGTGCATCTCTGTTGACACTGTCAAAGGCTTTCTCAAAATCTATAAACAATGCATATGTTGTGCTATGCCACTCATTTGCCTGTTCTAATATTTGTCTAAGTACAAATATGTGGTCTATGCATGATCTTCCTTTCCTAAATCCTGCCTGCTCTTTTCGAAGTTTTACTTCAAGTGCTGGTACAATTCTGTTGATGATTACTCTGCAAAATACTTTACTGGTGAGTGGCAGTTCCCGCAATCTCTGAAGTCACCCTTCTTTGGTAGTTTTACTATAAGACCATTTTTCCACTCCTCTGGAGCTTTTTCTAGATCCCAAATTTGTTGTAATATCCGGCAAAGTTGTTTTGGTGTTTCTGTTTCATCTGCTTTCAACATCTCAGCAGTCACTTCATCTTCACCTGGTGCCTTGTCTAATTTTAGCTTCTTTATTGCCTCCTTTACTTCACTTATTGTTATTGGTCCTGTATTGATGTTTAGTTCCGTTTTTGCTTCAGGTATGTCTATTGTTTGTGCTGCTTGTGTTCTGTTTAGTAGGGTGTTAAAGTGTTCCCTCCATCTTTCAATTTTTTCTCTTTCTCCACTGACCAGCTGTCCATTTTGTGTCCTTACTGCACTCTCACATCTTGTGTTGAAGTTACCTGTCATCTGCTTTGTGATTTTATATATGGTTTTCATGTCATTTGTATATGCTACTTTCTCTGCTGTTTCTGCTAAGTTGTCATAATATTGACGTTTATCTTGACGGCATGATTCCTTCACTTCTTTGTCTTTTTGTGCATAATTACTTAAGACTTGTTCTTTTAGCCTTTGTGATTTGGTGTTCAGTAATGTTTTCTTGATTTCTTTTCTTTGCTCTATCTTTTCCCATGTGGTCTTGCTTATCCATTCCTCTTTTCTCCGTTTCCGATATCCCAGCACCTCTTTTGCTGTTTCCTGTAGCGTTTTATTGAACTCTAGTATGGACATTTCTGCTTCATCTTGTAAGACACTGAAGCGGTTCGTAAGTACTATTGAGAATTCATTTCTTGTTTGCTGGTCTTTCAGTTTTCCTGTATCAAAATGTATCTTTCTGTGTTCTCCGATTTTGGCTTTCCTTAATTTTAGTTTTATTTTTGCTACCAGAAGGTTGGGATCACTTCCTACATCTGCTCCTTTCCTTGCTCGCACATATTGTAGTGACCGTTTCCACTTGTTGTTTATTAGTATATTATCGATTTGGTTTTCTGTGGTTTTATCTAGGGACCTCCAAGTCACTTTATGTATGTTTTTATGTTGGAAAAGTGTCCCTCCGGTGGTCATCATGTTTTCTTCACAGAAACTGCACAGTTTTTCTCCATTTTCATTTATTTCTCCGATTCCTTCTTTCCCCATGATTCTTCTTCTATCTTCATTTCCTTCACCTACTTTTGCATTGAAGTCGCCCAAGATGAGTAGCATATCATGCTTGGGTATTGTTTCTACTGTGGCTTGGAGGCTGTTGTAAAAATCTTTTAATTCCTCTTCGGCTGCTTCTGTTGATGCATAACAAACTATAATAGACAGCTTCGTGAATCTTGAGGTGAACCGTGCATATAATAATCTCTCATTTATTGGGGTCCATTTCAGCAATGCTCTTGATGCTTCTTTTGTTATAATCAATGCTACTCCTCCTTCACGATGATCTTCTTTATCTGACCATATTATTGTATCTTCTGTGTGCTGTGTTGTTAATTTCCTTCTGCCTTGTCCTGTCCATCTTGCTTCTTGTATTCCTAGTATGTCTAGTTTGTATCTGTGCATTTCCTTGATGGTTTGTGCTAGTTTTCCAGTCTGGTTAAGTGTTCTTACATTCCAGCTGCCTATTTGCATCTTGTGTTTAGGTTCCAGGAGGTCTGCAGTCGGGCTAGGGACTTCCAGTGGCTGGCTTTCATCCACAACCTTCATGGGCTCAGTTTCCTGATAAGCATTTCGAATCACATTATAGTTCACCTTTAATGCTCACCAAACGAAATTCACAAGTACCAAATTCAGGCATCTCCGGAAGCATTTTACACACGTTTCACAAAAATCAAATCTACTGCATTTCTCACGCGGTATTAATAACGTAGAAAGACCATCTTTCGAAGAAGTCAAACAATCTGCATACCTCGGCAGCTACATAGACCAAGATGGTGACACCAGAAAGGAAATTAGAATTCATAATTGCAAAAACAGCACTGACTTTCAAGAACCTTGAAAACATATGGCATTCTAAAGTTATAAGCATAAAAACCAAAAGATTATTAAATTCAAATGTAATATCCACCCTCATCTATGCATGAGAAAGTTGGAAAACAACTGAATAAATAGACAACAGATTAGACTAGTTTGTAAAATAATGCTTAATGAAAATACTCGATATAAAGTGGAACGAATTCAAGAACAGTGCAGAAATAAGACAGATTAACAAACAACAACCTGTTCCCTGGGTGATCAGAAAAAAGAGACGGACATATGTTGGTCATGTGATGAGAAGAAACAGTCAGAGAATCCCAAAACAAACTATCAAGTGGAACACAACAGGTCGAAGAAAAAGAGGTCGACCACGTGAAACTCTAAAGAGGGCATTGTTAAGAAAAGCCGGTTCAGTGGGCATAAAATCTCTAGATGAGGTTTAAAAATTAGCCGAAAACAGAAAAACTTGGCGAACTATCATGCGAGCCCTTATGCGACGTTTAACGGCAAGAGAATATTTTCATTAATAATCACTTTTCATCTTGAAACACATCTTCTCTCAGTCCTAAACTACATCTTGTTCTAAACTCTGTCTTCTTCGCGTTATCTTTCTTCTATACTATGTCTTTTCTATCCTTTCTTTTGTCTTCTTTTTCCATCAAAATGCATGCCTGACTTATGTATCGTAAGTCAGTTGTCCATTAGAACACACCTCTAGATCTTTCTATTGATCAGCTGGTTAAATACATACTGATTTGACTTCGGGGTAAGTTGGTCCACTCCCCTTGTCGTCTGCACTGTTCATATCCTAAGATTAGTAAATATGCCTCACCTATCAGTAAGTCTGTTGCGTCAAATGCGTCTATTCAGTAGAGGATTAGTCCATTTCTGTTTACACAATGTCCATCTGTCTGTCTTCAAATTTTGATTTAACCATTCAGTTTAATCGTCCCAGGGCTATTATAATATGGGTATATCTCTTTAATCCGTCCTATATTATCAGCCTCCATCCTGTCATTAAATGGCAGGACAAGATCAGGAGCGAAGAGTTCTGGGAAAGTGCAGGACAAGAACATGTGAACCTACAAATCATGTCTAGGAAGTGAAAGTGGATTGGCCACACTCTGAAGGAACCCGACACAAGCATAGCAAGACAGGCAGTGAAACAAAAAACGAGGAAGACCTAGACTTACTTGGAGAAGAGAAATTATTAAAGTGCTCAGAGACAAGGGATACACATGGAAGGAAGCAGAGAATAATTCCAAGAGCAGGAATGACTGGAGAGCCTTTATTCGTGGCATATGCTCTCAAAGGAGTGAAAGTAGATGATGATGATGATGATGATCCTGTTATTGTCATAAAATTGCTGCGAATACTGTGGGAGTGTACCTCTCTCACTGCTTCTCAAAATTTCCTTAGTTTTGGCCTACTTTCTACTTATCAATAATAATCATAACTATAATAAAAGTGATAATTGTAATAATAATAGTAACATTAATAATAATAATAATAATAATACTATCCTAATATACAAGGCACTTATGTTACAACACTTATCAACAGGATAAAAGAAGCGATTTTACATACAAGGAGGCGTGAGTAAATTTCATGAAAAGAATTACAAAGAGTGCGATTCTAGCTGATGGCAGAGAACCCATAAAGAAACTGCGTAACTTAATGATGAGATTAAACGGTGAAAGTCAAAGGTATGGACTGGAAGTAAATATCAGGAAGACAAATGTCTTTGCAGAGGTTGTCAGCAGAGACGAAATAAAGCCACTCGTAAATATAAACATAAACGGAGAACTACTTGAACAGGTGGAAACGCTTTATGTGTTTGAGATAAGTGATAGTAGAGGACGGAAAATATGAAACGGATATTAGCAGAAGAATAGGAATGGCAAAGAAAAACACTTCCAGCAGAATGAGGAACGTCCTTATATATATAAAGGAATATAGAATATATATATATATATATATATATATATATATATATATATTTCTTTATAGTTTAGAAGCCGTAGACTTTGAAAAGAAAACTGAGGCGCTTGAAATGTGGATATTTAGAAGAAAGAGGCGTATCGCGTGGACATAAAAGAAGACAGAGAACGAAACGCTGAAGCAACTAGAAGCGAAAATAGAAATGTTGAAAATCATAAAAACAAGACAACTAAGATACTTTGGCATGTCATGAGGTATAATATTGTACTGAAGACCTTTCGTGAGGACAACATCGAAGGCAAAAGATCGAGAGGACAACAGCGACAAAGATGGGTGGACAGCATCAAGAGATGGGCGGGAAAAGGTTGGACGAATGCTCTAGGAAGACAAGCGGAGCCGAGATTCTTCGCAGCAAACTTTCCATGGGGAAACGGCACGAGATGATGATGATGTTGATTATGATAGCTAAGTCATGGAGGAGCAGAAATGATGCTAAAATAGAGATAAGACGTGTTTACAGATCATAGTTATAACATTTTAATTAAAAGAAATATCTGTTCTGATTACAAATAATACCTCTACATTTCTTCTTCAGCTGAAAATATACGTTATTTTTAATGACTGCTTTCACCCTGCACGCTGGATCTCTGAGAACTTTTTCACATCTAGAGTAGTCTCTGTTGATGTTTAAAAAGAAATATGTCATCAATTATGATAAAAAAAATTTACTAGTAAATATTGAACTTTTATATTAAATTTCTAAATTTCAAACGTTATATCCTCATAAGTATTATGAAGATGCATCCACATTTTGTGCCAATATTATTTCTGGTGACATTAAAGAAAGCAGTCATTCATTTCATTCATTTGCATGTCCCTTGAAGAACTTTGCTTCCTTAATGGCACTCCTGTAGGTCTCTCGGTTGCGAGCAATATGGCCTGCTGCTGATGCATCCATTTGCAGATTATCAACAATGTCTTGCAGCCATCTTCGCCTTGGCCTTCCTCTCTTTCTTTTTCCCCATTATGTACCCTTCCGAGGCGGTCTTCTCTACATTATCGTGACGTTTAATGTGTCCAAAATATTTAAGTTTCCTTTGTTTAACCCTCTTTACTAGCCAGCCTTCTTCAATATTAAGCTCTTGTAGTATGGATATATTTGTTCTTTTTTGTGTCCATGATATTTGAAGAACTCTCCTGTAGCATTTACATTCAAAGGCATTTATGTGTTTCTCAGCTGCTTTGTTAAGTGTCCAGGTCTCACAGGCATATATTGGGATGGGAAAGATGCATGCCCTTAAAAATCTCATTTTTGTGATTCTGTCTGTTCCTCTCTGCAGGTTCTTTAGTTTTGTATTTTTTTACTTTCTGAAGAGCAATATATGTCCTTTTAATTTCTCTCATTGTATCTCCTTTATTAGTTAGCAGTGATCCAAGATATCCAAAACTCTCCACTTCTTCCAGTTTTTCCTGATTGATACATATATCAGCTGCCTTGTTTGTTTTGTCAATTGTCATCATTTTAGTTTTCTTCGCATTAAGAAAACATGAATCAACATAGAGAAGAAAAACATAAAAGACACATTATTAGTGGCATAACAAAATAATTCGCCATTAGTGGTGCTACCAACAGTTCTATTTTAGCTGTACTGAGCGCGATGTGGCTGGAGTCTGAATTTGAACCTTTGAACTTTTAGAGAGAGAGAGAGAGAGAGAGATAGTGACAGGATCTGATGAGATATCTGTCGAAAGATTTAAAAGTCCTCGGTGAATTGTGTAATAAATTAATAAGTTCTAAAATGCTGCACTGAGCCTACCCTACTCCGTGGAAGTGAGTCAGGGACAACCAACAGATCGGTGTAAAGATTACTAGAGGCAACAGAAACGTGGTTCTTAGACGAATGCTAGGAGTACCAAAGAGCATCTAAGGTGACAAGCAGGGAAAGTCTAACTAAAGCGCTTGTACAAAGGCACCTAATTAAATCTACAAGAAAGCGAAGGTTATCATTCACTGAATAAATAATAAGAAAGGGATGGGCGCTTGCAATCCACATAAGATCAGGAAAAATACATGGGAAAAGAGGCGTAGGAAGACAAAAAATATAGACAGTCTAACGCCGTGGCACAATAAGAACTTACTAAGTGAAAATATCAAGGACCAAGATTATGGAGAACCAAGAGGGTCTGCTGGGGGAGGAAGAAGCTACGGAAACATGGCGAGGCAATCTTGTAACACGCAGTTTTCGGATATAAGTACAGGGTTATTTATAAGTCTGTGGAACATTTTAAAAATTCGCAACAAATAACAGAAGTAAACTACGTAACGGATAATGATTATTCTCAAAGAAAGAAAGAAAGAAAGAGATAGAAAGAGAGAGAGAGAGAGAGAGAGAGAGAGAGAGAGAGAGAGAGAGAAATAGAAACTCTTCAATTAAAAAAAAATTAAAACCCACGCGCAAAAATTTCGGGATGAAGGCTGTCTGTGCACAGCTCCTCGGCAGGGACGTCCAGGACCAAGCAAAGAAACTGTAATTCGTGTTAGAGAAGCTTACCAGTGAAGCCTCCGCCT
This sequence comes from Achatina immaculata, assembly GCA_009760885.1. NCBI lineage: Eukaryota > Metazoa > Mollusca > Gastropoda > Stylommatophora > Achatinidae > Lissachatina > Lissachatina immaculata. The sequence goes on from CM019701.1 coordinate 6,283,715, forward strand.
TCATCCCGGAATTTAACATACCTCTTCTTGGTACCGTTGAAAATAAGTGCTTCATTCTGGAATTCCGTTCGAAATCGTCGCTGCACAGTCACAACGGACGAGGTTCTCGCTTGTTCCAAAAACACAAGAGGACTGCTCACGTTTACTGAACGTCATATTTGCTGCTGCTGCCACTTTGTGGTAAACCATGACAGCCCTGCGCTCTGGTTTTATTTAAAGAAACAAAATACTTGAAGAGACTTTCTCTCACTTGGCGTAAGAATAACCATGAGCCGTTAAGTAGTTTATTTACTGCAAATGTTTAAAATCCTTCATGGAATAATGAAAACTATATATACAAAACTAAATATACAAATACAGTATGTACGTGACGGCCTGGTTAGCTGAATGGGTAAGCGGTCGGTTTACTAATCCGGTGGTACCAGGGAAGTCTGGGAAGGTAAATGCCTAAGGTCATGTAAAATACGGGCCTTAATGGCATGGAAAAAAGAATTTTAACTTTACATTTACAGTTATATATTTATAAATATACATAGAGGCACTGCAAGAAAGCTGTGAAAACAAGTAATCACACTTAACACTTTCAGTTCAAAACAACATTGACATGTTGGTAAATCTTGCACGTTGTGCGAATCAAGACCAAGAGGGATAGTTAGGCAAAATTTAAATCACATGAAATGTCTCTGGATCAACGTCGCATTTTCAAAACTATATTTGTATCAACACAGTATTACTGTCCACAACACAAAAATGAATGGGGAAAAACTAATTATGCCAGTCCGTAAGAACAGTGAAGAGCAAGACCTCTATCTTAATGCGAAGAAAACTATATTGATGACAACTGATAAAACAAATAAGACAGCTGAAATATGTATCAATGAGGACAAATTAGAAGAAGTGGAAAGTTTTGAATATCTTGGATCACTATAACTAATAATGGAGATACAATGAGGGAAATTAAAAGGAAGACATCTATAGCTCTTTAGAAAGTAAAACAACTAAAGAATATGTGGAGAGGAACAGACAGAAAAACAAAAATAAGATTTTTAAGGCCAGGCATCTTTCCCATCGCAACATATGCCTGTGAGACCTGGACACTTAACAAAACAGCTGAGAAACATATACATGGCTTTGAATGTAAATGCTACAGAAGAGTTCTTCAAATATCATGGACACAAAAAAGAACAAATATATCCATACAAGAACTTAATACTGAAGAAGGCTGGCTAGTAAAGAGGATTAAATAAAGAAAACTCAAATATGTTGGAAACATTAAACGTCATGATAACCTAGAAGAAGACCCTCTTGGAAGGGTACATAATAGGAAAAAGAAAGAGAGGAAGACCAAGACGAAGATGGCCTCAAGACATCGTTGATGATCTGCAGATGGATGCATCAGCAGGAGGCCATTTTGCTCACAACCGAAAGGCCTACAGGAGTGCTGTTAAGGAGGCAAAGTTCCGCAAGGGAAATGCAAATGAATGAATGAATGAATTGTACCAACATTTCTCACTACATTTATTTTGAAGAACATGGAAACAATTTCAGGAGTTAAGGGGTTAAAACAAATCTAACGCTTTATTATCTGGCGAAGTATAAGCTATGACATTTCGACTTAAACTTTGTTCATAGAGAATGATATAGGGCGAAGATACAGGAAAAGAAGAGAATGCCTACATGTATTAAATCCTGTTAGAAAGGAAAGGAGGGGGAAAGGTGGGGGTACTTATCTCGTGATTTGTGTGAAGCTGCGTTCGAGAGACTGGTTTAAAAGAGCCGTAATTGTCTTTGTGTGGAGCTGTTGGTTATGATATCAATCTGACTGGTCATCATTACATAAATAAGTGGAAGAAGCGGACACGAGAGAGAGGGACTGAAAAGGTGTCAAGCCGAGATTTTAAAAATGGGGCTGAAAAGACCGAATGTAGCTGGGCAATCTGTCAAGATTCTAGTGCAGTAAAGGAAAGACTAGATAGCTTAAATTGGTCAAGATTTTAGTGGAGCGGAGGAAAGAGCTTAAATGGGTCAAGATTATAGTGGAGCGAAACTAAAGAGAGCAAACATGGGTCAACATTCTAGTGGAGTGAAGGAAAGAGCTTAAATAGGTCAAGATTTTAGTGGAGCGAAGGAAAGACTAGATGAGAGCTTAAATGGGTCAAGATTCTAGTGGAGCAAAGGAAAGACTGGATGAGAATTTAAATGAGTCAAGATTCTAGTGGATCGAAGGAAAGAGCTTAAATGGGTCAAGATTCTAGTGGAGCGAAGGAAAGAGCTTAAATGGGTCAAGATTCTAGTTGAACGAAGGAAAGACTAGATGAGAGCTTAAATGGGTCAAGATTCTGGTGGAGTGAAGGAAAGACTAGATGAGAGATTAAATGGGTCAAGTTTCTAGTGGAGCGAAGGAAAGACTTGATGAGAGCTTAAACGCGTGGCGATGTTGCAGATTATGAATTTGAGGAAACTGAGATTAAGAACACAACTTGGCAGTGGACCAGAGTAAATTAATCTCTATCTCTCCTTCTCTTTTTACCTGTCTCTCTATATCTCTCTCTATCTCTCTCTCTCTCACTATCTCTCACTTTCAACTCTCTCTCTCGTATATATATATATATATATATATATATATATATATATATATATATATATCTGAACCTTAAGTGCCATGGGCATATGGGGCTTCCGCAATGGTTTTCCACAAACGGATATTTGGATTTTCAGCATGGGAACAGCAACCCTATTCGGTAAAAGAAAAAGACAAAATTATCAGTCTGCTACGGAAACAGAATAGTAAATTAATACACCTTGATTATTATTTGATTTGCTGTGATTATTTTTGAATTCTAATGTCGCTATCGAAAGCAATGAAAAAGATATTTTAAACAACGCCATTTTTTCACCAGAATATTAATTTTTGTTTGCTCTTTGTTTGCTCTCAGTCTATGATAGTTTACCGTAGATGGTGGCTTGTCTTTTTCATCCCAGAAAAAAATAGGCAGTGCTGGGAGATCTCGCACACAATATAACAGTCAATGCCAAGAGAGATATTTAGAAAAAGTCTAAATAAAGTTCAGTCCCAGCAGTGGGGATTTTTTTCTGGTACACGCCAAAAAGGCCCTGGGGTTCACCCAGCCTCTAAAAACGGGTACCAGAGAAATCTGGGAAGGTAAAGCGGCCAGGCGGTGATACTGACCACATCACTCTTTCATGTGCCGAAGTTCGTGGAAAATACGGGCCTAACACCGTATTCCCGAGTACGCCTTTAATGGCGTGGAAACGGGAATGTTACCTTTACCTAAATAAAATGAAAAAACGTTTCTAGACCAACCGATATTTTTAAATTACAGAGGGACTTTTTTCCTCTTTCTTTCTACCAAAATTTCCCATCACAACTTGTTCTAGAGAAACTACCACTCGTTCTGCACCCAGACACCAGCATGAAGCTACAAACGTGATAAAACTAACACTCATTCTGCACCCAGACACCAGCATGAAGCTACAAACGTGATAAAACTAACACTCGTTCTGCACTAAGACACCAGCATGAAGCTACAAACGTGATAAAACTAACACTCATTCTGCACCCAGACACGAGCATGAAGCTACAAACGTGATAAAACTAACACTCGTTCTGCACCCAGACACCAGCATGAAGCTACAAACGTGATAAAACTAACACTCATTCTGCACCCAGACACCAGCATGAAGCTACAAACGTGATAAAACTAACACTCGTTCTGCACTAAGACACCAGCATGAAGCTACAAACGTGATAAAACTAACACTCATTCTGCACCCAGACACGAGCATGAAGCTACAAACGTGATAAAACTAACACTCGTTCTGCACCCAGACACCAGCATGAAGCTACAAACGTGATAAAACTAACACTCGTTCTGCACTAAGACACCAGCATGAAGCTACAAACGTGATAAAACTAACACTCATTCTGCACCCAGACACGAGCATGAAGCTACAAACGTGATAAAACTAACACTCGTTCTGCACTAAGACACCAGCATGAAGCTACAAACATGATAAAACTAACACTCGTTCTGCACCCAGACACCAGCATGAAGCTACAAACGTGATAAAACTAACACTCGTTCTGCACTAAGACACCAGCATGAAGCTACAAACGTGATAAAACTAACACTCATTCTGCACCCAGACACGAGCATGAAGCTACAAACGTGATAAAACTAACACTCGTTCTGCACCCAGACACGAGCATGAAGCTACAAACGTGATAAAACTAACACTCGTTCTGCACTAAGACACCAGCATGAAGCTACAAACGTGATAAAACTAACACTCATTCTGCACCCAGACACGAGCATGAAGCTACAAACGTGATAAAACTAACACTCGTTCTGCACTAAGACACCAGCATGAAGCTACAAACATGATAAAACTAACACTCGTTCTGCACCCAGACACCAGCATGAAGCTACAAACGTGATAAAACTAACACTCGTTCTGCACTAAGACACCAGCATGAAGCTACAAACGTGATAAAACTAACACTCATTCTGCACCCAGACACGAGCATGAAGCTACAAACGTGATAAAACTAACACTCGTTCTGCACTAAGACACCAGCATCATGAAGCTACAAACGTAAAAAACCTAGCACTCGTTCTGCACCAGGACACCAGCATCATGAAGCTACAAACTAAATTAAGTAACCAAAATCGTATCCGGTGCCCGTCTGTGTATGCATAGTGTACAACAGATGAAAACAGTAAAACTTGCCTGCAGTTTGAACCTGCCACTATTAAAGGTAGCCGCTTTGAAACTTTGATCATTCTCCTAGGTTGTAATGTTGGGCAGCTGCATCTGTGACCTGCTCCTAGAATCAAACATGCAAAACAAACGAAAAATGACTTAATTTATTTAGGAACTAAAGCGCTTTATGATCAGTTCTTTGACCATCACCCCCACCCCCACCCCCAATTTTCTTTTGTTTATTCTGTAATGTTTCATGTGGTAGTTTAATAGCTAAAGCGTTTGCATGCCGTTAAAAAGGTCCCTGGTTCGAATTCGCACTCGGGCGGATTTTTTTTTCATGACCGACAGTCAAAGAGGTCAACCCAGCCACCGAAACTGATAAAAAAAATCCTGGGGTTTCCACAGGAAAACACAGGCAGCCAGCACAGGCGCTGGCAAGCGTCCTTATCTCATATGTTGTAGTGGTCTAGAAATGTGAAGGCAGTAACACTTCACACCCCAACTACGTGACGTAGATTTCTACGCAACAAAGGTTTTAAAAATACATTGCTGCTTGGTGCCGTGTTGGCGAATGCCGAATATCTGAACGCTAACCAGTTCGAACGGTGATCATTGTGCTATTGAAAATTAACTGATTAAATCGTTTTCATGATCACTGATTATGAACAAATTAAAACGTATGATTATTTTTCCTCCTTTTTTAACTGGAAAACAAATTCATGCAACACATTTTTTTTTCTTTTACCTGAATTTATCAGACACAAAAGCAAAAGGATGACAATGAACATGGCCTCAAAATTCTGAACTTCTGAAAGAAAAAAAAATGTTGCAATTATTATTATAATTGATAAGCAGGTTTGCCATAGATAACATTTATTTTGAATAAATTTTGAAATAGGCACAGATAAGCTTTTGTAGGTTGTTCTTCAGAATGATTGCCGTTCTGGCTGATTGTTGGATTTCATAACCACCTACAATAACAGCGAGCTATGTATGTGCTGAAACGTTCAGTTACCTTAGCCTTGCATTATTTAACTTTGAAGTTTGGTCCTCGTTTCCTTCTTAGTTGATGCAGCGCCCTTAGAGAGACAGACAGACACTGGAACACATATAATTAGACAGGTAGGTAAATAGATAGATAGATAGATAGATAGATAGATAGATAGATAGACAGATAGACAGACAGACAGACAGACAGACAGACAGACAGACAGACAGACAGACAGACAGACAGACAGACAGACAGACAGACAGACAGACAGATAGATAGATAGATAGATAGAGATAGATAGATAGATAGATAGATAGATAGATAGATAGATAGATAGATAGATAGATAGATAGATAGATAGATACCGGTAGTATTCTCACCAAACTTAATCAGATGAACTACACGCGGCCGTCAGTGCGATCTTACTTGTAAGTTCTAGTTAGAGAGCTATAAGTACACCAACTGCAACGCAGATACTAGTGCTAATCACCAATCAGATTAAACCTATATCACGTGTCTAATTACGCCCGTCGGGTGACATTGAGGAGAGGACTATAAATTCAAAGAAGAGAGCATGTCAACCTTTGAACACGAGAAAGCACATGGAGCATCAAGTATTGAATAAAGTTCAGTTACACATGCACTGATAGCATGATTATTGTTAAGAGAGGCCAGTTTAGTGGGAATAAAATCCCTTGATGAGGTTGAAAATCTCGCCAAAAGCAGGAAAATGTGGCAAACTACCATGTGAGCCCCATGTGACGTTTAACGGCATGGGAAAGATGTAGTACGGTGAAGAAACATGTACTGATGTGTGGCCATCATCTATCTAACGCCCAGTAGACCTATAACATTAATGATACGTTATATTACATCAGTTAAAATGTTAATGCGAAAAGAAGACATTGTGGACAGGTGGGGAGAATATATCGGTGAGCTATATGGAGGAGAACCAGAATTAACACCAGATACTGAAAACTGTTATGGACCACCAATACTTGAAGACGAAATCATAGATGCCATCAAACACATGAAGAAAAGAAAAGCTACTGGGCCTGATAATATAACAATAGAAGAAATAGAGGCACTAGAGGAGACAGGAATAAAAATAATAACCAAATTACTGAATGACATTTACAACTGTGGTTATATTCCAAGTGACCTGATTAAATCCACGTTTATAGCACTACCAAAGAAACCAGGTGCAAAGGTATGTGACGACCACCGGACTATCAGCCTCTCATGTCACATAACGAAGCTACTTCTGAGAATAATTATGAGAAGAACAAGGAAAAAGATAAAAATGGAAATAGCAGATGAACAGTTTGGATTTGTTGAAGGAAAGTGAACACACAATGCCATTTATGCTTTACGAACACTAACAGAAAGAGCTTTAGAAGTACAGAAAGATCTCTACTTATGCTTCATTGATTACACCAATGCATTTGAGAAGGTGAAACATAATGAAATTATTAAAATGCTTGAAGACATCAGTATAGACGGCAAAGACCTGAGGATTGTAAAACATCTATACTAGCAGCAAGAAGCAGCAGTTCGAGTTCAAAATAGAATTGGAAAATATCAACCTATAAAACAAGGGGTGCGACAAGAATGTGTACTATCTCCAGACCTTTTTTTCTGTACAGCAAGAATATTCTAAGAACGATCATCTCAGAACCAAGCATAAAAATTGGAGGATACAGTATTAACAACCTTCGGTATGCTGACGACACAGTACTGATAGCGGAGAACCAACAAGACCTGCAAAATCTCTTGGATAAAGTCGCCAAAGAAAGTGAACAGAAAGGCCTTACTTTGAACATCAAAAAGACAGAGACTATGGTTATATCTAGTAAACAGAATCCACCAGCATGCAGTATAAAATTAAATGGAACTATTCTAAAGCAGGTGCAGAAATTCAAGTACCTTGGAGCAGTAATAACTTCAGATGGGAAATGCAGAACAGAAATTAGGAACAGAATAGGCCAAGCAAAGACTGCTTTTCAGAGAAAATTAGAAACCAACACATCCTTATCAATGAATGTTAGAAAACGAGTCCTAAAATGCTATATTGAACCTATTTTGTTATATGGAAGTGAATCTTGGACAATAGGCAAGTCTGCACAAAAATCATTGGAAGCAGCAGAAATGTGGTTTATTAGAAGAATGTTGCGAATCCCCTGGACAGCAAAAATAACTAATCAAGACTGTACGAGAAGAGCTGGAGAGACAAAAAACTTTGTCAAAAAGATAAGAAAGAAACAATGTACTTTCATAGGACATGCAATGAGAAGAGGGGGCATTGAAAATATTATAACAACAAGAAAAATAGAAGGAAGAAGATCAAGAGGAAGACCAAGAGAAATGATACTGGACAGTCTAACGGGATGGTGTGAGAGGAGATCACCAACTGAACTGATGGCCTGCATGAAGGATCGGGTACTCTGGAGAAGCATAATAGCCAACGCCAATCGGCACGGCACCTGATGATGATATATTATTTCATAATCATTATCAGCATCATGCATGATAACCGTATTCGCTTCTTTTGTTGTTGTTGTCCAAGTATGCACTAGACATGGCAAGAGACCGTGTGTGTATGTTTGTCTAAGTTGGTACCTGCTAGAGAGACTGAATCTAAGCTACAGGATTTCTGTGTCATGACCTCGTTTCTTTCCGGGTGTCACGATCTTCCTGCCGGCTAGCAGGTACTAATGACTTCGCTTTCAAACACCCTTTTCTAGGAGGTGGGAGATAGTTTGACAACGTTGTCTAGTTCGTTAGTACGTTGTTCTCTCGTGGGTAGACGGCTTCTCGTCCTACCAGAGTCCGTGGTTTGAATCCCAGGTAGTTCTCTTGAGATTATTCTTTCTCTCACGTCTCACTAAAGTGTTTTGTCTACGTTTTTTCCCCATGTCTAATGCTACAAAGGGCCGGCTAGCGTAGTGGTTAGAGCACTCGTCTAGCAACCAAATGGTCGAGGGTTCGAATCCCCAGCTGAGCGGGATTTTTTTTCCGACCAATACGGCCCCGAGGTCGACCCAGCCTCGTAAAATGGGTACCAGAGAAAATCTGGGAAGTAAAGGCAGCGAGGAAAGGAACTGGTTACCCTACCTCATACGCTGATGACCCAGCATAATGAGGTCTCTAACGCTTCACCCCCTACGGCATTTGCTATGGGACTATCTTTACTTTACTTTTAATGCTACAAAACTGTGTTTTCTTACTTTACCGTGCATAGTAAATGTCCTGCTGACTTTTGTTTTCTTTTTTTTAGCACATTTCTCTATAGATCTCAGACATACAACTGTACACGAGGAACTGCAGTAAAGTTGTGATACCAAAATGTATCTTATATATTATATCTTATCTTATATCCGTGCCGTTAAACACATAGGGCTCGCTAGTTAGTTCACCAGTTTTTCCTGCCTTCGGTGAGTCTTTCAACCTCACCAAAATAGTGCATGATTGAGTATAGAAAATGCACTATTTTACACCTTTCAGAACGTACGCGTCATCACCGTGGTAACAGACATTTCCTGTTTACGTTGGTGACGCCGAAAAAAAGGGACATCTCACAGCGCTCTCAATTATTCAAGCTAAGTGCCGTTTAATCTTAAAGTTTTATTTGGTATTTTTCATTCATTTTTTTCATTTTTTTTTTTTTTTTTGGTTTTGTTATTTCATTAACCCAGTTTATATTCTATATTTTGTCTCCTCTATCTTATTCAGGAAAAGGAGATTGACATATGTTGGTCACTTGATGAGAAGAAATTATCAGAGTATCTCAAAACAAGCTATCAAGTGGAACACAACAGGCCAAAGAAAAAGAGGCAGACTGCGTGAAACTCTGAAGAGAACATTGTTAAGAGAGGCCAGATTAACAGGCATAAAATCCTTTGATGAGGTTGAAAGACTCGCCGAAGACAGGAAAAATTGACGAACTATTTTGTGAGCCCTATGTGACGTTTAACGGAACGGGAAGGATATAAGATATAAGAAAATGTTATTCTTCGCCCTGTTTGTTATTTCATTAATTTAGTTTAATGTCATCTTATACTTTGTCTCCTCTATCTTATTACTCGTCCTGTTTGTTATTTCATTAATTTAGTTTAATGTTATCTTATACTCTGTCTTCTCTATCTTATTACTCGTCTTGTTTATTATTTCATTAATTTAGTTTAATATTATCTTATACTTTATCTCCTCTATCTTATTACTCGTCCTGTTTGTTATTTCATTAATTTAGTTTAATGTTATCTTATACTCTGTCTTCTTTATCTTATTACTCGTCTTGTTTATTATTTCATTAGTTTAGTTTAATATTATCTTATACTCTGTCTTCTCTATCTTATTACTCGTCTTGTTTTTTATTTCATTAATTTAGTTTAATGTTATCTTATACTCTGTCTTCTCTATCTTATATTTTCGTCGACAACTAACACATACTAACGTTAGTAGCTTATTAGAGAACTATTAACATTGTTATCTAAGCACAATCTTACAAGCTTATTAGAGGACTATTAACATTGTTATCTTACCACATGCCCACACGCTTGGTAGAGGACTATTATCATTGTTATCTTAGCACATCCGCATAAGCTTGTTAGAGGACCATTAACATTCTTATCACCGCACATGCGCTCGAGCTTGTCAGAGGAATACTAACATTGTTATTTTAGCATATGCTCACAAGCTTGTTAGAGGACTCTTAACATTGTTATCTAAAAACATGTCTACAATCTTATTAGAGGACTATTAATATTCTTATCTTAGCACATGCCTACTACAATGTTAGATGACTATTAACATTGTTATTTTACCTCATGCTGACATTTTTGTTACATGACTATTAACATTGTTATCTTAGCACATGCCAATAGGTTTGTTAGAGGACTAGTGACACTAACTTCACAGTGCTTGTGGAGAGACACAACTGTTATCTCTCCGAGGCAGCTTCACACAGGTCAAGAGATAAGCAACAACACAGTTATCTCAACGAAGCAGCTTCACACAGGTCATGAGACAAGTAACAACACTGTTATCCCAACGAATCAGCTTCACACAGATCAAGATATAAGTACCAACACTGTTATCTCTCCGAGGAAGCTTCACACAGGTCAAGATATAAGTACCAACACTGTTATCTCTCCGAGGAAGCTTCACACAGGGATAGCAGTATTATTACTTATCTCTTGACCTGTGTGAAGCTGCTTCGGAGAGATAACAGCGTTGTTCCTTATCTCTTGACCTGTGTGAAACTGCCTCGGAGAGATAACAGTGTTGTTCCTTATCTCTTGACCTGTATAAAGCTGCTTCGGAGAGATAACAGTGTTGTTACTTACCTCTTGACCTGTGTGAAGCTGTTTCGGAGAGATAACAGCGTTGTTACTTATCTCTTGACCTGTGTGAAACTGCCTCGGAGAGATAACAGTGTTGTTACTTATCTCTTGACCTGTATAAAGCTGCTTCTGAGAGATAACAGTGTTGTTACTTATCTCTTGACCTGTGTGAAACTGCCTCGGAGAGATAACAGTGTTGTTACTTATCTCTTGACCTGTGTAAAGCTGCTTCGGAGAGATAACAGTGTTGTTACTTATCTCTTGACCTGTGTGAAGCTGCCTCTGAGAGTTAACAGTTGTGTCTTTCCACAAGCACTGTGAAGTTAGTGTCACTAGTCCTCTAAGAATCCTATTGGCATGTGCTAAGATAACAATGTTAATAGTCCTGTAACAAAAATGTCAGCATGAGGTAAAATAACAATGTTAATAGTCATCTAACATTATAGTAGTCATGTGCAAAGATAAGAATATTAATAGTCCTCTAATAAGATTGTAGACATGTTTTTAGATAACAATGTTAAGAGTCCTCTAACAAGCTTGTGAGCATATGCTAAAATAACAATATTAGTATTCCTCTAACAAGCTTGTGAGCATATGCTAAAATAACAATGTTAGTATTCCTCGAACAAGCTTGTGAGCATATGCTAAAATAACAATGTTAGTATTCCTCGAACAAGCTTGTGAGCATATGCTAAAATAACAATGTTAGTATTCCTCTAACAAGCTTGTGAGCATATGCTAAAATAACAATGTTAGTATACCTCTAACAAGCTTGTGAGCATATGCTAAAATAACAATGTTAGTATTGCTCTAACAAGCTTGTGAGCATATGCTAAAATAACAATGTTAGTATTCCTCTAACAAGCTTGTGAGCATATGCTAAAATATCATTATTAGTATTCCTCTAACAAGCTTGTGAGCATATGCTAAAATAACAATATTAGTATTCCTCTAACAAGCTTGTGAGCATATGCTAAAATAACAATATTAGTATTGCTCTAACAAGCTTGTGAGCATATGCTAAAATAACAATATTAGTATTCCTCTAACAAGCTCGAGCGCATGTGCTGTGATAACAATGATAATCGTCCTCTACCAAGAGTGTGGGCATGTGGTAAGATAACAATGTTAATGGTCCTCTAACAAGCTTATGGGGATGTGCTAAGATAACAATGATAATAGTCCTCTACCAAGAGTGTGGGCATGTGGTAAGATAACAATGTTAATGGTCCTCTACCAAGCTTATGGGGATGTGCTAAGATAACAATGATAATAGTCCTCTACCAAGCGTGTGGGCATGTGGTAAGATAACAATGTTAATAGTCCTCTAATAAGCATGTAGGCATGTGCTTAGTTAACAATGTTAATAGTCCTCTAATAAGCTTGTGGGCATGTGCTATGATAACAATTTAAACTCTTTCATTCCAAAGCAACAGACAGACTTGCTAGATCTTGTAATCGTATGGAAATAATGGCTAGAACCGTACCTAGGGAACTTCTAAATAAAATATTTAAAAAGTACCGTACTTCTAACTGAATGCATATTTTTAAAGTATAGAAAAATTATGTCACATTTATTCTCGCCATGATTTATATTCAAACTTTATTTTAGCAGAGCATGGAGATTAATTCAGGCGTGAAAGAATTCGTGCTCTTGTAACATGCTTCCCAGGACGTGTGAAGATAACCATAGCAGTGTCTCGCAACGCAATGTTCGTCTGTAGAGCAAACGGGTATCCGTACAGAGCGCCGCAAATGAGCTTATCCATGTCCGTGTGTGACAAGTTCGTCCCCTACATCATACACAGGGTCAGCATTCGCTCTCCTGTTGGACATCTTGAATTTAGGCTGTGCCCAGATGAAGGCTGACGGTTGGACATTTTGGAGAAAGGCGGTAGCAGCCTAAAGGTTAACGACTGAGCAACTTGGATAGAAACTGAGCTCAGCTGTCGGGCATCTTTGCTGAAAATTGTCTCTGGGAAACGATCGGGTTCAGTCAAAGATTGGAAACTTCACTCATGATAACATGTTAGGACGAACTTGGACGGCAGCTTCAGTTTTTCTCTCAGTGTATTCTTTATGGAGCACTCGCCTAATGGCACACAAATAAACTCCCTAATAAAAATCTTCTTTTGCGTCAACTCTTTACGTTATATTTACATCAAGTATTTTTTTTTGCTTGATGTTTTTTTTTTGTACAAGGAAATCGCTTCAAACTGATTTTTTTTATTTCTTAATAGGATAAGCAATCTTCTAGCACCCCAAGCCTTGTTCGTTGGTACGCTGTTCTCTGGTGACTAGACGACTGCTCGTCCTACCGTTGTCCGGGATTCGAGTCCAAAGTAATTCTCTTGTGATTTCTCTCTCTCTCTCTCTCTCTCTCTCTCTCTCTCTCTCTCTCTGTCATGCCTAAAAGTGCTCTGTCTATGACGTTTTCAACACGGTGTTTTATTACTTTATTGTAAGAAAGCTTCGCTGTTTCCTACATGTAAAAATGTATTTCTTAACACCCTAGTAAGCTCATCATTGACTGGTCGTTTCACTGACTGGCTGAAAACTCTAAAGCCCGTCTAAAGTCTGGGTTCATGCTAATGGCATTACCAAATCCTTCTCCACAGAAGGTTTCTTGATTCTCCCTTTAGTCTATACAATTACGTTAGTAAATCACCAAATGACTTTTTTTGTTGTCTTCAAATTGTTCAGAGATGAGCTTGATATCTTTCCTTTTTTTTCTTTTATGAGCTCAAATATTACATCGAGATGGCTCGCTTTCTGTGACATTTCTTGCCCCCTTACTGTACTAGAATTTAAAAACATTTGAAGTCCTCGAAGTAAACCTCTTACCATCACCAAGATAGTTGAGAGCTATTCTTCGTACAGCCACACTGTGTGACATACGACACAGTCAAAACCACGCACAAAAACTCTAACAAAGAATTTAAAATGACACATAATACGAACGGTTGCCCTAAACAAATCATCACACCACAGACAAAAAAAGTGTAAAGTTAGAAAGACATAGTATGGTCTAGTTTACACCAGTGTCATGACACCTCCTCTGCACATGGGGGTATCGGAGCGCCGCAACTTCCAGTACACAAACAGCTCGGCCCTTTCTACCTCATGCACAAAATACGACGCATAAACACCGTAGAAATCATTCCAGAAAAAAAAGTAATCAGAAGAGTGTCTGTCTGTTCAAACAACTAACACACATGCTGTCGTCTGTTCTAGCAACTAACACACATACCGTCTGTTCTAACAACTAACACACATGCTGTCGTCTGTTCTAACAACTAACACACATACTGTCGTCTGTTCTAACAACTAACACACATACCGTCTGTTCTAACAACTAATACACATACCGTCTGTTCAAACAACTAACACACATACCGTCTGTTCAAACAACTAACACACATACCGTCTCTTCTAACAACTAACACACATACCGTCTGTTCTAACAACTAACACACATGCTGTCGTCTGTTCTAACAACTAACACACATACCGTCTGTTCTAACAACTAACACACATGATGTCGTCTGTTCTAACAACTAACATACATACCGTCTGTTCTAACATCTAACACACATACCGTCTGTTCTAACATCTAACACACATACCGTCTGTTCTAACGTATAAGACACATACCGTTTGTTCTAACAACTAACACACATGTGGTCTATTCTAACAACTAACATACATATTATCTGTTTTAACAACTAACACACATACCGTCTGTTCTAACAACTAACACACATGTCGTCTGTTCTAACAACTAACACACATGTCGTCTGTTCTAACAACTAACACACATGCTGTCGTCTGTTCTAACATCTAACACACATGCGGTCTGTTCTAACAACTAACACACATGCCGTCTGTTCTAACAACTGACACACATACGGAATATCAACTGCACTGAAATCGTCCTTAAGGAAGGTGTATGCCTAAATTTGTTAAATGTTTCACCCTCTCATCTTTATTTAGTAAAGCTGTGTGTAAACTTGTCGATCTAATTACTCACATCCAGCATGTCAATCGTAGTGTTCCACTCTTGCATTTCTTCTGTCCTTGATAACTACCAACATGAGTTTTGGCCCTTCTTGAATAATCAGTCACTCGTCTCACTGCTACACAAGAACCAGCCAGCAAACTCTGCAGACTTATTAAATGTAGTCTGTGTGAAAGAAACGTACAAGAAACAGAAGGCTGTATTTTCTTTGAATGTAAAATCATTAGCTTTAGAACGTCTCGCTCAAGAATTAGCAACAAGAAGAACAGAGAAATTAGACATGTTTAGAGCCAACATGCTGAATTATTCAGTCAATCATTTGCATGTCCCTTGCGGAACTTTGCCTCCCTAGCAGCTCTCCTGTAGGCTTCTCGGTTGTGAGCAAGACGCCCTTGCTGCTGATGCATTCATTCACAGATTATCAACGATGTCTTGCAGCCATCTTCGCCTTGGTCTTCCTCTTTCTTTTTCCCATTATGTACCCTTCCAAGACTATCTTCTCTAACTTATCATGACGTTTAATATGCCCAAAATAATTAAGTTTTCTCTGTTTAATCTTCTTTACTAGCCAACCTTCTTCAAATAATTAGTAGCTCTTCCACAAGAATTAGTAGTAACCTGCAGTACACATTGTTCATTGCCTTTCACAGGCATACAGACAGGTTCCTATTTAGCAGGAACATACTACTTTAGCTGGTTACGAAGGGGGGCACATATCTATTATAAAATATTTTGATAATTCTTCAGACGTTCAGTGAGATAAAGCTTCATTTTAGTATGCCAGTAACATTAATAAACTAGATAAAAAAATAAGCTATATTACCTGTGAAAGGCGCGCACACACACACACACGAATGTAGTAATAAATAAATGGAGACAATCTAGCCCTATTTTTAGAGGAAGTCTGTAACAAGAAGGCACCCTGCCCTCAATGCAAGTTAACTTTTTACTGAAAAGGATCAAGTTAACCTTTTACTGGAAAGGATCAAGTTAATCTTTTACTGAAAAAGATAACTGGAAATATAAAAGAACGCACACTAAATTAACATGCGAATAGACACAGGTTTGGCAATTCGGTGACATAAATAGCACAGCTGAAAAATAAGCTTAAATGACTATCAGGTTTAAATGAAACACGACAAGAAGTTGCCAGCGTGTGTTCTTGTTCTTGTTTCCACCTCCTTGGTACACCAGAAATATATTACTCGCAGTGGACGAGTGAAGGCATTGAGGGTTGAGCCTCGTGTTGACTGAACAGTGGGTTATGACGAGTGATAGTTGCAGACCCAAAGTGAAGCTGAACAGCAGACGCATGTGTAATGATTCCCTGCAGACTGCACTGCTTTGACGCACTATAGGGTTCTCTGGACCGTTGAAAAGGCTGGGCGTGTTACTGGCAGTAGTAAAGAATAGGTAGTAAAAACTCTTTGCCAGCTGTGATTCGTTGGCTGACGTTGTTGGGTGTAATTCAGTGTAAGTACTGCAACAAGAATAACGCTGCTAACACAGGATACACGTCTAGGAAATGGAAGTGGATAGGCCACACTCTGAAGAAACCCGACACCAGCATAGCAAGACAGCCGATAACATGGAATCCTTGAGGAAATAGAAAACGAAGAAGAGCTAGACTTACTTGGAGAAGAGAAATTATGACAAGGGATGCACATGGAAGGAAGCAGAGAATAATTCCAAGAACAGGGATGACTGGAGAGCATTTATCCGTGGCCTATGCTCTCAAGGGAGTGAAAGGCGATGGTGATGATGATGATGATGATGATGATGATGATGATGAAAGCAGCTTACTACTACAAAAGAATATTTTTAAAATAGAAAATATGCATATCAAACTGCACAGACTGGACCCAGATTATGCTGACCTATGAAGTCACTTTGAACTTCTCACATGTTACAACGCAAACTAACTAGTATGCCACTGAAGCGCTCAACACTTTTAAGGTTTATCTTGTCTTGTCTTGTCTTCCCTTGTCTTGACTTCTTCATTCATATACCTTTCAATGTTGAAGGGACAAACAGACGTTTTGATATGGCGTGACAACTTAATCCATATTATGGGATATTTAAGGTTTCTGTATGTTCCTTCCTCCACCTTTTGTGTGGGCAGCTTCCTTCTCTCTTTACCAAAGTTGGCAGCGTGAATGTTGTCTGTCGTATATTGTCTGGTGGTAGTCGTATGACGTGGCCAAACCATTTGCGTGTTGTTTCTGGATGTAGTGTAGTGCTTGTGTTAAGCCAACCTGCGCCCTAATAGTGTCATATTCTTATTTGGACTCTTATATTTAGTATTCTCCTTAAACAACTCATATTTCTTATTTGGACTCTTCTTGTTACATTTAGTATTCTCCTTAAACAATTCATATTCCTTATTTGAACTCTTCTTGTTGCATTTAGTATTCTCCTTAAACAATTCATATTCCTTATTTGAACTCTTCTTATTACATTTAGTATTCTCCTTAAACAACTCATATTCCTTATTTGGACTCTTACATTTAGTATTCTGCTTAAACAACTCATATTTCTTACTTGAACTCTTCTTGTTACATTTAGTATCCTCCTCAAACAACTCATAAAATCTTATTCTGTCTCCTACATTTATTATTCTCCTTAAAGAACTCATATTTGTTGCGAAGATTCTCCTTTTTTTCTAGTTTTTAGTTTCAACTATTAACACTGACAGTATAAAGTTGGGAGGAAAACTGTGTTGTACAGTGCTGTTGCTGTTTCACTTGTGATATATGTTTTTCAGTAAAGGTGTCATTTGTCCAGTTACCTGAGTTTCTCTAATGCATCTATTCTCAGTTAGATATCACTTTTCCCAGGGATTGATTTTGTACTCCCTAGACATTGGAAGTGATTGACGTGTTTCAAGGACTACTTGTTGTGGAAGATCTTTGTTGGGATTTCCTGTCTGGTAGTGGTCAATCTTTCCTTCTTTTTCAGTGCTGATATTCTTGTTGCAACTTTTACACACTCTTGCTAAGTTATTCATGATCTACTGTAAGTCTGTGCTTCGTGCAGCTATAAGTGCAAGATCGAAGGTCTTCAGTTTCTGTACGCTGAAGGGGATATTGAAGAAGAGATCAGAACATTTGTAGACGTGAGCGGAATGCAAGGATGATGATACTTCATAATAACAACAACAAGGGAAAACAACAATAATAATTATTATTATTGTTGTTATTATTATTACAATAAACACAACCACGCATCTTGAGCGACTCGTTGAACAGTCAGTCAAATGCATGTCCATTGCGGAATTTTGCCTGCCTAACAGCACTGCTGTAGGCCTCTCGGTTGTAAACAAGATGCCTTGCGCCTGATGCAGCCATCTTCGCCTTGGTATTCCTCTCTTTCTTTTTCCCATTATGTATCCTTCCAAGACGGTGGTCTCTAAATTTTGTGACGTTTAATGTGTCCAAAATATTTAAGTTTTCTCTTCGTAATCACGAATATCCCCAGTTGTGGTAATAAGACTATTGAGAAATGCTTGTCGCAGTATGGCCAGTGACCAGCGGACTGTCTGGGCTCCTGCTTCATCTTGTTGACACCATGTTAGTCTATTATTTCTATGGGCCAATTATGCGATGAAGTATTCAGTTAGCATCTGCACATAGTGATCGATATTAACGGTAAAAAGATGCCCTTCTTCGTCTTCAAAAAATGTGGGCCAAAGACACCGAATGATGCAACGCCACACCATACTGTTGTTCAAAATATATAAACTAGGAAAAAAGAAGGAGCAGCTTTATTACTTAACGACTACAAAGTTGTGACGTTTCGGCGTGAGCCTTAATCTCACAAAAACATACAGGACGAAGAAATACAGAGAGCAGAAAAAAAGTATAGATTCACATGAATGCTATTTTTAAAAAATTAAAAATAAAGTAATACTGAATAGAGAACTAAGCTGTAACTCTAAGAAGATGTGGCTTATCCGACGATGTGTATCAGAAATGAGCATGGTAGGGCGTAGAGATTGTTTAAATGGAGACCTGTGATGTATGGTCGTAACAGGGGGTGGTGGATGGGGAAACCGTGGAGGGGAGAGAGAGTGGTACAATGTCCACCTAGAAAGAAGAATGTGAATTAGATGATTATAGTTAGGGTACGGGGGTTGTAATGTGATGCTGTGAGGAGATTCTGAACTATGGTAACAAGTGAGAAGGGAGTGGAGCTTAGTGGAAAAGGATTATAATTGTTGAAGAGGAGAATGTTAGGTGTAGCTGAATAGTGAGTTTAACCCGTGTGGTTCCAGCGTCTCATAATCCTGATTGTAGCGGTTCTCAAGCCCTAGGCGGCTTGTGTCATCTGCACGACATTGTTTGATGGCTGTTAACAGAAAATCAGATCTGCACTTGTGGTTTCGAAGTATGCTGAGTGATATGGTACAGATGTTTCTGCATGCGGTCCCCTAATCTGAGGCCAGTCTCACCAAAATACGTCATCCTGCATCTTTTGCACACGATGACATGTATCATATTACGGGACTCGCATGTAAATCCCTCATGAAGAGTGAGAATAGTTTTGTGAAAGATGATCGTTTTCGTTTTCCAGACTACAGGGCAGGTAACGCAGCGGGGGCGGTTACGTTTTCTGGTACTAACATATGTAAGGCTCCGCTTCAAGTGGCTGTGGACGAGGATGTCCTTAAGGTTTGGCTAACTTTTGTATGGCAACAGGGGTGGATCAGGGAAAATGTCGCGAGTGTTGGTGTCGAGCTGAATTAATGGCAGAGGACGATAAAGAATTTTCTTAACCATCTGACCATGCGGGTGGAAAGGCTGTACTAACTTAACTCTGTCCGATGGAATAACAGGCTTTTTTCTGAATACTTCTTTGCGGCTCACTAGTTGAATACGATTGAAGGCTTCACGAAGGACATTTTCTGGGTAGTGGCGATGACGGAATAATTCTAATAACTTGGTGGACTGATCTATAAAGTTCAAATTATCCTGACATATGCATCGCAGACGGAGGAGTTGGAAGTATGGGATGGAGTTCGTAGAGGCTTCAGGATGGGAAGAGGTGTAAAGTAAATAGGTGTCACTGTTGGTGGGCTTGTAAAATAAAAAGGTAGCAAGCCTGTGTGTGCCAACAGAAATTTTAATGTCTAAAAAGTTGACCGACTTGTCAGAAATTTCATAAGTGAATTTTATGTTATTATTAAATGAGTTGGCGAATTCAATAAATATTTTTAGCTCTTATTATGGCATACTTGTGACTCCAGTGCCGTCATCGATGTACCTTTTATAGAAGTCTGGAACTCTGCCACTGTAGGTTTCCCACAATCTGACTTCCAGAAAGCACATAAATAGACAAGGTTTAGATCTGCATATTGATACGACGTGGCGTGAACTCCAGAACCTCCGACCACCAACACTTAGACATTTCAACAAAGGGAGAGTCCAAGGCGTTGTCCAAACTCCGACGTCGAGATGACATAGAAATAAAACCAGCAGATAAAACATTGAACCTCGTAGTTTGGAAAAAAATATTTATATATTTAGGAAGGAATGTCCCAACCCAGCACCACAAAATTCTATGCCTCACGAGTACCGTATTGTAATATATGTCATCGTGTGCAAAAGATGCAGGATAACGTATATTGGTGAGACTGGCCTCAGATTAGGGGACCACATGCAGAAACATCCGTACGATATCAATCAGCATGCTTCGAAACCAGTCTCAAATCATTTCAATGGCCTCAAACACATAGGCAAATCTGATTTTGTGTTAACAGCCATCAAACAATGTCGTGCAGATGACACAAGCCGCCTAGGGCTTGAGAACCGCTACAATCAGGATTATGAGACGCTGGAACCACACGGGTTAAACTCGCTATTTAGCTACACTTAACATCCTCCTCTTCAACAATTATAATCCTTTTCCACTAAGCTCCACTCCCTTCTCACTTGTTACCGTAGTTCAGAATCTCCTCACAGCGTCACATTACAACCCATGTACCCTAACTAAATTCATCTAATTCACATTCTTCTGTCAAGGTTCACATTGTACCACTCTCTCTCCCCTCCACAGTTTCCCTACAAACCATCTCCAGTTATGACCCACCGACCGCACATCACAGGTCTCCATTTAAACAATCTCTACACCCTACCATATTCATTTCTGACACACAGCGTCAGACAAGCCACATCTTCTTACAGTTACGGCTAAGTGCTCTAATCATTATTACTTTATTTTTTTTAAAAAATAGCATTCATGTGAATCTTTACTTTATCTCCTCTCTCTATTTCTTCGTCCTGTACGTTTTTGTATGGTTAAGGCTCACGCCGAAACGTCACAACTTTGTAATCGTTAAGTTGTAAAGCTGTTCCTACATTTTTCCTTATTTATACATTTTTGTATCACAGCTTTACTGCAGTGCTTCGTGTATAGTTCTATACTTATACACTAATTATTGCGTGTAAACTGTTATTCGTTCACTATGGAACGGTTTCTCACGCATTAATTGTTTATTTTCAGCTGACCAGTATCTGAAATTCTGCTTGTTCACACGTTCTGACAACTCGAAATGTTCTTCATCAGACATTATGAGGTTATTGAGCACATTCGGATTTTCTTCAGTGCGTGCTAGAAAATCGGTAGCAAAGTCAAGTCTGTTAATTTTATTCAAACCATTCAGTTGCTGCACACCTGAGAATTTGTAAGGGTGGAAATGCAGATGATTATGAATGATCCGACGTAGCTACCGATCCGACATAACGAGTACCAAAGCATTCCTAAGAGCTGATCGACGAGGGCTACGAAGCAATGCGTTGCGGACTTCTTGAATTCGTTCAGGTGACTGTTGAGTTCTTGAACGATCAGTGGACTTGTTATTAAGGCAATTATAGGTTTCCTTAATTTTTTTGTATGACTCACCTCGAAACTGTCCTCCGATCAGGAACATTATCACGGGGATGCAACTCAAAATGGCGACGAAACTTTCGTTGCACATTAATAGATGATTCTCCAATTTTAATAATAAGTTTCAACGGTGAACGCGCGATGTTGTGTTTGCCAAGAAGCCATTGTTAAAAGTTACCGTCTGTCGGCTGCATCTCTGACGTCATGGCTTTCCTCACACGCAATCAGTTTCTGCGCACTACGTCAGGTAAATCCAGCCATGCTTTATGCCAGATCCTGTATTTGAAGTATTTGTATGTTCTTTTGAATGTGCAATAAATATTGCTTAGGAATGCATTATTTTCACTGACTTCTATTAAACACTCCTTCTTGGCTATGTCTGTTGTTTTGTCATTCTCTAATGTAATCATAATTATGTTGCTTCTAGTCATCTTTTTACTGTGCATGGTTCAATTCCTTGAAGTACAATAATGTTAGTGTCAGTTCATGAAAGAGGTTTATTATATTACATGTTTCTTAAAAAAATGAACAACAATGAATGAAAGATTAAAAAGTAAACTAAATTTTAGAGAAAGACGATATTATATCTTTAACATGAAACGTACAAGCACTGCACGTACAGTTTTAGAGCTCTGCTGTCATATTTATCCGCCTGCAAGAGGGGAGTTAACTCAAATAATGTAAAACTAACTTTTTTCCTGCTTTTTCCTTTGACCATTATTTTTTAAAATGTTATCTCCCTTCCTTTATCGTCTCTAATACTATAAAATAATAATAATAACTGTGGGTTGTGACTTATTTATTTTCACAGAGAATTAAATTTTTTTTCCCATGTAGTTATATATATATATATATATATATATATGTAACAGGCAGCAGAAATTCCTGTGTTTTCTTTAATATTGTAGATGTAGGTCACGAAATCTCAACTTGAATGAAGATCAAGCAGCAGTTCATAAAGTTCATCCACTTCTCCAAGAAATGAAGTTCTCAGTCTGAGCAAAACATCAGTCATATATTGTGAAGAAAAGCAGTGAAGAAAAAACAGTGTGCTCTCTTCTGTTCTGCAGTTTTTTGTTTTTTTTTTTTTCTCTGAGATGTTCTTGTCCACATTGATCGTGTCTGAACATTCAGTTATCTTCCAAATACAAAAGTGTTGTCGCTTGTAGTAAAGATGAATGACGACTGCAGTTAAACTGGTTGTAATAACAAAAGTAGAGGTGTCCAACTTTAAAGAAAATTAGACAGAGTGAGAAAAGTAAGCAGAAAATGAGGTTTTGAATATCTTGGATCATTACTAACCAATAATAGAGATGCAATGAGGAGTTTTAAAATGAGGGCGTATATCGCTCTTCAAAAAAATAAAACAATTTTCTGCCCCTTTCATTTCATCTGACTTTTGTTACTCATTCAGGGTGTGTGTGTGTGCGTGTGTCTGTGTTTGTTTGTTTGTTTATCTTCTTGATCTACTTCTATCTGAAATCTTATTTCCAGAAAAATGTCCTATTGTATAAAATATTGCTTCTCCATAGTTGATCATAAACACCAATTAAGGCTACAAGGCCCCATTTTAAACATTGTGCTTACGCTTGAGTGGCGAAGTGGTTAGTGTGCTAGCCCATCATGACGAAGGTCAGTGGTCGAACCTAATTTGAGACCCTCTTCCCCCCCCCCCCCCCCCCCCGATAGCTGAAGAAATTTCTTCTTCTACAGCTGGGGAAGACAGGATGGTCTGCCGACGCTGACCTCATCCTCATGACGGAGGACTTTTTTGAATCAACTATTCGGCACTTTTCTGAGAAGGCATCCTGCGTCCTAACTGCGGTAGAGGCTGTACTGCGTGACAATGAATACCCGATGCTGCGTGACAATGAATACCTGATGCTGCGTGACAATGAATACCTGATGCTGCGTGATAAGGAATACCCGGTGCTGCGTGACAATGAATACTTGATGCTGCATGATAAGGAATACCCGACGCTGCAGTGTGTATTTCATGGCCATTCATTGTTCTCCACGACCTTGACAAAAAAATAACATACATTATTCCACAGATTGAATCACTTTTTGAAAACTGTATGTCTTCGCTGCCACATAGCGCCAAATAAACAAAGAGAGGAACATTAGCATTAGAGAAGACCAGAAGACGGAGAAAACAGACACAATGAGAAATCATACTATGCAGGCAATGAATATATTAAAAGAAGAAAAATAAAGCAGGAAAGTTCGCTTTGCACATGCTGGTATTTTTAGATTATCAATAACCGTGTCTTTAATTTAATTTATGAACGCTTCAAGAGTCCAAAACATTTTTTGACGTCAAATTAAAAGAAAGAGCAACTCTTCAGTATCACGTGGTTGAATGAGCTTTCATTCCCTCAAGTTCGCCATTTTCTACGTGTGCCGCGGTCATTCGCGTGACCCAGAATAGGTATAACTAGAGAGAGAGGAAGAGAGAGAGAACGAGAGAGAGAGGACGATAGAGGAAGAGAGAGAGATAGATGAAGTGAGAGAGACAAAGAGAGAGAGGAAGAGGGAGAAAGAAAGAGAGGGGAAGAGAGAGAAAGAGAGAGAGGAAGAGAGACAAAGAAAGAGAGGGGAATAGAGAGAAAGAGAGAGAGGAAGAGAGAGAGAGGACGATAGAGGAAGAGAGAGAGATAGATGAAGTGAGAGAGAGAGAGAGGAAGAGAGAGAACGAGAGAGAGGACGAGAGAGAGGGAGGAAGAGAGAGAGAGGAAGAGAAAGAAAGAGAAAGGGAGAGAGAGGGAAAGAGAGAGGAAGAGGGAGGAAAGAGAGAGAGAGGAAGAGAAAGAAAGAGAAAGGGAGAGAGAGGGAAAGAGAGAGAGATGAGTAAAAGTAACAGTGAAAGATAAAGAATAAAGAGTAAGTAAAGAAGACGTTAGTTAAGCGATTAAAGTAAGAGAACGGCTAGCGTGGTTTTGTGAGTGAGTGAGTAAATGAGTGAATGAGTGAGTGAGTGAGTGAATGAGTGAATGAGTGAGTGAGTGAGTGAGTGAGTAAGTGAGTGAGTGAGTGAGTGAGTGAGTGAGTAAATGAGTGAGTGAGTGAGTGAGTGAGTGAGTGAGTGAGTGAGTGAGTGAGTGAGTAAATGAGTGAATGAGTGGGTGAGTGAGTGAGTGCTTAAACTTTGGTAAGAAATACTTTTACTATCACAGGCAATATCAATGTATGTCTTCTGTGTCTGTGTCACAACATAACGCATGAATTTCTTGTACAGACTTTACGTGTTAGATATCGACCAAGCTTCTTGGCCTGATTGCTGTAAATCAATTTCGTTTGACGGGACAGTGACATAGGAACTGCAGTGATATTTTCTCTCCTCATTTTCCCGAGTTCCTGCGTTCCAGTGCATTTATTTGCATCTTTTCTAGACAACCATTTGTACGTAATTTTTAAAGACATAGAAAAATCTTTCTCGTCTGTGTCTTGTCAGGAAGATCTAACGAGGTCTTTGCTATGAAGAAAAAATAATAAGATGAACTAACCCACAGTAAAAACACAATGGAACGGCGGTTCGTGGTGTGTTCGAAAAAAGGGTGAAATAGCGAGCACAACTACTACACGTCTGGAAAACAAATTGCCATTTGTCCCGTTATGAGCATTAGTCGTCGAGTTACATCCGCTGAAGTGAGCACGTGACAAAGCTATTGGCTTGTTTAGTAATAAAGTTACAAGATACGAGCTTGAAGAGCAACGAGTGTATTTCTAAGTGTGTGTGCGTGAGTGTGTGTTATTTGGCACAGACGCGATGCATCTGAAGATTTTCTGTCAAAATTTGATGTCAAGATCCTTTTGCTGTCAGTGCAAAATTTGTGCCGCATTCAGACGATTAGAAAGAGAACCGTGTTGAAATCAGTCATGAACTCCTTATCATTACAAATGGTCATGGAAACTTTCTTAAGAACATCATAACAAGAGATGAGACGTCGGCTAACGGCCATGATGTTGAAACCAGGATGCAGTCTTACCAGTGAGTGTGGGAAGAGTCTCCTCGACCAAAGAAAAAAAAAAGAGGACTCGCGTGAGTCGGTCAAAGGTCAAGGTGTTGTTGGTTGTGTGTGTGTGTTTGTTGCAGGTGAGCAGATGGTAAACAAACCTTTGTACGAGGGAGTTTTAGCGGGTCTGAGGGATGCTTCTTGTGGGAAGAGGCCTGAGATGTGGGTAAAACCAGACTTGGTTGTTCCCCTGCTCACACGTCGGTCCTCATCAGCCGTTATCTGGCACAACATCAGACATCGGCTTACCCCATTCACTCTGTTGTCGGAGCTAAGCCCAAGCAAACCTTTTCCTGTTTTTGAGACTTAAAATAATTTTGAAAGAACGTGGTTTCCAAAACACAGAGATTCAGAAAAACTGTGATAAGAGAACTGTGCGCCATTACAGATAATGCGTTCCAGAAGAATTGCAACAACGGGGGAAAAAAAGAAGATAGGAATGGTGTTCCTTCAGTAGAGGGGATTACTTTGAAGGGGACAGTGCTTAAACTGGTGTTAAATGAGCACCTATGTCTTTAAAGCAAAAGTTCTCTCTCTTTTTGAACACACCTTATACGCCATCAGAATAGACAGCTCTCTAGCTCGCCAGCTGGCTCGGCCGCATGTGAAAAGGCGGACTGAGCAATGAGCTGGGAGTAATAGGTAGGTCTCTGTTGCTCACGCTACAGCTGTTACTACCTCTGTATCTTTGTTTTGTCAAACGCAAGTAAAAAACAGAAGCAGCAACAGCTATAAGTAGACTACTGATAGTTGTAACGGAAAAATCTCCTTTCCAGCTCATCACCAAGCACGTAAGTTTGATTGTTCCGTTGTTCTATAGAAGTAATCTGTTTTATCAGTATTCTTACTCCACTCCAAACAAATATTGTAGGATTAAACCTCGAAAAAATCGTAGACAAAGCACTTTAGTCTCACTAAAGTACTTTGTCTACGATTTTTTCGAGGTTTAATCCTACAATATTTGTTCTCTTACTTTACCGTACCAAAAACCTCGTAGTTTCCTATTTATAAAAAATTGTTCCACTCCAAACAGTCCTTCAGCAGGTAATCATAGGCTTATTCTCCACTATATTATATGCACTGACAAGGTTTTGTAAGTAAAAGATTGTCATCCCAGAGCTCCAACTAAACAAGATCATTGATCTCGTTCTTAATAATCATCATCATCATCATCTCTAGCGCTATGTAAAAGGAACAAATATATCCATACTACGAGAACTTAATATTGAAGAAGGCTGGCTAGTAAAGAGGGTTAAAGAGAGAAAATTTAAATATTTAGACACATTAAACGTCATGATAATCTAAAGAAGACCGTCTTGAAAGGGTCATTCATTCTTTCATTCATTTACATGTCCCTTGCGGAACTTTGCCTCCCTAACAGCTCTCCTGTAGGCCTCTCGGTTGTGAGCAAGATGGCCTGCCGCTGATGCATCCATTTGCAGAGACTCAATGATGTCTTGCAGCCATCTTCGCCTTGGTCTTCCCCTCTTTCTTGGAAGGGTACATAATAGGAAAAAGAAAGAGAGGAAGACCAAGGCGAAGATGGCTGCAAGACATCATTGAGTATCTGCAAATGGATGCATCAGCGGCAGGCCATCTTGCTCACAACCGAGAGGCCTACAGGAGAGCTGTTAGGGAGGCAAAGTTAGGGCGTGTGGGGGAGGTGAGGGGGAGGAGGTGAAAAGGGAGGGGGTCCACTTCAAAATAAATAAAAAGCAAATTTTTAAAAAAGTAAATAAAAGAAAGTATAAAAATAAATAAAACAAAATAAATAAAAGAAAATAAATTTTTTTAAAAATTAAAAGAAAGAAATAAAAGAAAAGAATAGAAAAATAAAATTAAACAAAACGGAAGAAAAGAAATAAAAGAATAGAAAATAAACGAAAAGAAAATGAATGAAAAGAGAGGAAAAGAAATAAAAGAAAAGAAAAGAAATAAAATAAATGAAAAGAAAAGAAAAATAATAAAAGAAAACAGAACAAAAGAAGTAAAATAAATAAAAGGACATAAAAAATAAGGGAAAATAAATAAAAGAAAAGAAAAGAAAAAAAGAAAGAAAGAAAAGAAAAGAAATGAAACAAAACAAAAGGAAACAAAAGAAACAAAATAAAATAAACAAAAACAGAAAAATAAATTTACAGAAAGAAAAACAAGAAACTAAATAATAGAAAATAAAACAAAGAAAAATAAATAAAAGAATATAAAAGAATATAAATATAAGAAAAGAAAAGAAATAAAAGAAAAGAAAAGAAAATGAAAGAAAAGAAAAGAAGAAAAAATAAATTAGTAATAGAAAATACAAGAAAAAAAAAAAAATAAAAGAAATTACCAGAAAAGAAAAGGCAAAGAAAATAAAAGTAAAGAAATAACAGAATAGAAAAGAAAAGAAAGAAAATAACATTAATAAAATAAATAAAATACCCTACTAATAGAGCTCTCTAAAACCTCTACCGGTTGTTTTTTTCAACTATATTTTTGCCATATTTACAGTTTGGCAAAACATGTAAGTACCGATTCAGTCTTTAAGTTGGGCTTGTGACTTAAGGAAGATCGTTTTCTTGTAACCCCATTTCAATAAATTCAAGAGAAAAAAAAAAAGAACACACTAGACCAGTTCCCATCAGTGGATTAAAATTCTCTCATTGAAAATTCCCTCCGGAAAGAGAACGAATTTAAATACGAAGGGAGATAATCAAACCAATTCAACATCCCAGAATTTTTTTCATTATCTTTCTTGTATTTGACACCAAACTCTGCATTATTAATATATCTTTGTTTTCTCTCACCCTCCTCCACAACCCGCCCTCCCCTCACACACACAAACAAACTCATAGAACCGGAAAATATGAAGATCATTCTGGTATTCGGTTTCCTGCTCATCCTGACTGAACTGTCAATGGCTGGTAAGTATACATTTTTTTTTAAAAAATTGAATATTAACTTCGTTATTTCAGTTATATTTAGAACGTAACAAACTGGAACATGTGAACAGATGTGAATGCCTTGGATCACTTATACTCAAAATGGCAGACACCCACACCTGACTTTTTGACTTTTCTGATCACTGGGTTTTTGGAGTTTTCACTCCTTTTTTTTTTCCCTTGTGCCATATAGTCGAGTGAAAATGTCTTTTTCTTTTATGTGCTGCTCTATACTGACCATATCACCCTCTAGTGTGTTGACAGGTCAAGGAAAATATGGGCACTAACACCATATCCCTTTGTGCCTCTAAGGATTACCTTTACCTTTTTTCTATATCTCCATGGTGGAGGGGTCTGGTGGTGTCGGGTCCTTTCGAAGATCTTTCAAAGCACTGCAGTCAAACAGGTGCTGCTGTACAGTTTCTTCTTCTGGTCTGCTGCAGCGCGTGCGGTATGGTGTGTGTGTGTGTGTGTGTGTGTGTGTATGTGTGTGACGTAGTATTAGTGCACTAGTACTGTACTAGTACTACAGGTACTACAATGTACCCGGCTTGGTGTTGGCCTACTCAACTGATAACGTGGGTGTAAATGTGTTACATGCCAGATAAACAAGTAGTTGACTGTAGAATGCTTTACGTCAGTAATTACTGAGTAGATTTACTTGATTGCTACACAAGTTGACGCAACGGACGTTACATTGTTACACACCATGCAACTACGCCGGGACAAACAACCACTACAAGTCCGTGCACGGACATGGCCAGTTTACACAAGTACAGCTCATCTCAGCACCACAGTTGCAACACTCAACATAGAATCTAAATAGCACATGATTCCAGATGTTGCATAAGACACATAAGTTTAATGATGAATCCCAGCTTGTGATGAGCGTTGTAAATGAGCGTGATGTGAAACCATGGAAACAATCAACAATGTAAATACACTAAAATCGTCTGGGCGGTTACCATCGCTGTGGGACAGACACACACACAGACAACATAGAAAAACATTCTAACTTCATGTGTGTAGAAACAGTCCAAACTAACCTTTCAATCCAGCATCTCAACCATTGTCTAAAAATGGGACACTACTTACAAGTACCACATGACAAAGTTCATGACAATCTTTATCCTGAAAAGGACAACCAAACACAAAAACGTACATTATGAAACAAGGAATCCCTAGCAGACCTTCCAGAACAAACCAGCACGTCCTCTCACTTCAACATCTGGAACACAACTAACCCATTAGCACATCCCGCTAGGTCAGACCTCGTGAATGACCAATAAATCAGAACACGGGGATATCTCTCCCTCGAGCTCAGTTAGCACAGCCCGCCAGGTCAGACCTCGTGAATGTCCAGTAAATCAGAACACGGAGATATCTCTCCCTCGAGCTCAGTTAGCACAGCCCGCCAGGTCAGACCTCGTGAATGTCCAGTAAATCAGAACACGGGGATATCTCTTCCCCGAGTTTAGTTAGCACATCCCGTCAGGTCAGATCTCGTGAATGTCCAGTAAATCAGAACACGGAGATATCTCTCCCTCGAGCTCAGTTAGCACAGCCCGCCAGGTCAGACCTCGTGAATGTTCAGTAAATCAGAACACGGAGATATCTCTTCCCCGATCTTAGTTAGCACAGTCCGCCAGGTCAGATCTCGTGAATGACCAATAAATCAGAACACGGAGATATCTCTCCCTCGAGCTCAGTTAGCACAGCTGAGGGTTCGTCAATACGTTTTGACCATAATAAGCAGCTGTTACACGTGGACAGCAAAAATAACTAATGAAGAATGTAAGAGAAGAGCTGGAGAGACAAAAAACCTTGTCAAAAAGATAAGAGAGAGACAATGTACTTTCATAGGACATGCAATGAGAAGAGGGGGCATTGAAAATATTATAACAACAGGAAAAATAGAAGGCAGAAGATCAAGAAGAAGACCAAGAGAAATGATACTGGACAGTCTGACAGGATGGTGTAAGAGGAGATCATCAGCTGAGCTGATGGCCTGCATAAAGGATCGGGTACTCTGGAGAAGCATACTAGCCAATGCCAGTCGGAACGGCACCTGATGATGATGATACATGTGGTCAGTGGTCAGTCTGTGAAAGTGCTTATTGAAGGTTATGTGTCTTACGCGCAGCACATCGTGGCTGACGTACTAAGCTGTGCAGTGTTCTTTAGGGCATAAGCTACTGATGCAGTCTCCGGGGATTGGGCTCTGGCAGACATGGGTGCTGGCCCAGCACTCTATCCACTGCTGCTTGCAAGTGCTGTGCATGACACGGTTAAACTGCTCTCATGCCTGTCTGTCTGCACGTTAATTGCTTCTGATAACCACTGTAGGGTGGTCTTGGTGCCAGAGGAGGCGGGTAGGTTTACTGCGCTGAGTGTCAGCCGCGCAGAGCCGCGCCGAGCTGCACAGCGCGGGCTGCTGATGTTGCGCATGTCGGCCGTTCTTTTGGCGAAAAAGCGCTCTCGAGTTCAGTGCGTTGGGAGACAGGCTTTCGGTCCCTTCCCGGACGGCGAGAGTTAAGGTGTTTCGATGCAGAAGCAAGTGGTTTGTGCGTCGAGCGAAGCATGTAAACGGCTAGTCAGCCAGGTTCGTGCTAACGGTGTACTACGGTTTTGTCGACCGATAGTCTCGAAATTGGCCCATCTCTCGCAAAGAGTATCGGGTCTGCAGTATGTAATGTGCGTTTGTTATGCGTGGCCGGGCTTTCTTCTCGTTAGCTAGAGCAGAGAGAGCCGCCGGGCGCCCCCGCCCGTTAGAGGAAATGAAACGCCGTCAGGGTCGAAAAGAATCCGCTCTGAGCAGAGCGCTGTCGGCAGATATCCCACTAAGATCGGTGAAGAAAGCTATCTGTTTGATCCTGCCAGTAGTCATATGCTTGTCTCAAAGATTAAATCATGCATGTCTAAGTTCACACTGTCTCACGGTGAAACGGCGAATGGCTCATTAAATCAGTGGAGGTTCCTTAGATGACACGATCCTTCATGGATAACTGTGGCAATTCTAGAGCTAATACATGCTTACCAAGCTCCAACCCTCGTGGAAATAGCCTTTTATTAGTTCAAAACCAGTCGTCGTTGCCCTTCGCGGGGCGCGGCGTCCCAACTGGTGACTCTGGATAACTTTGTGCTGATCACATGCCCTCCTGTGCCGGCGACGCATCTTTCAAATGTCTGCCCTATCAAATGTCGATGGTACGTGACATGCCTACTATGTTTGTAACGGGTAACGGGAAATCAGGGTTCGAATCCGGAGAGGGAGCATGAGAAACGGCTACCACATCCAAGAAGCCAGTAGGCGCGCAACTTACCCACTCCCGGCACGTCGAGTTAGTGACGAAAAATAACAATACGGGACTCTTTCGAGGCTCCGTATTTGGAATGAGTACACTTTAAACCCTTTAACGAGGATCTATTGGAGGGCAAGTCTGGTGCCAGCAGTCGCGGTAATTCCAGCTCCAATAGCGTATATTAAAGCTGTTGCAGTTAAAAGCTCGTAGTTGGATCTCAGGCGCAGGCGGGCGGTCCGGCTCGCGCCGGTTCAAAGCTGCTGGCGAGATTCTTCAGCTGCCGTGTGTGGAGCAGTGCTCCTCCCGGCCAGTGAAGAAAGGTACAAATGGGGTTGCCGCGCAGCACCACTGCGGAAAAGGTGATAGACAGGATGAGACGAAGCAAACAGTCAAATCACTGCACCTCTGGTCTGGAGGTCGGCCATGTCCTAAGTGCACTCATATCGAGTGAAATGCATGAACTGGCTTAACCCAGAGGTTAAGACACTGCTGGCGAGACTCTTCGGCTGCCGCGCGTGGAGTGAAGCTCCTCCCGGTCAAGGAAGAAACTACGGAAAAGAAATAAGGGTTGCTGTGCGACGCCGATGTGAAAAGGTGAAGGACAGGATAAAGTGAAGTTTAATCGTTATGTCAAGTATTATCGCTGCGAGAGCTACACGTACCACGGCGCCTCTGCTCTAGAAGCTGGCCACGTCCAAATACACCTACACTGGTGAAATATGCCTAAAGCGGCATACACCAGAGGTGAAACTTGATTGTTAGGCATGTCACGCCACCTCCGTTTTAGAGGTCAGTCACGCCCGGTATACACCCATACTGGTGAAATATGCCTAAACCGGCTCACACCAGGGGTGAAACTTGAAGGCTACACATGTCACAGTACCTCTGCTCTAGAGGTCGGTCACGTCCTAAACACGCTCATACTGGGAAAATATGGCTAAACCAGCTCAACCCAGGGGTGGAAGTCACTAGTGGCGAGGATTCGTCCTCCTGGACAAAAGCTCCACCCTGGTCACAACTAGGAAGGGTAGCGGCATCGACCACAAACTGCTGAAGTCGGAGACACTGGATCAGGGCAATCTAGATAGGCAACCACCTCTCACCCGGTGGGGATGTATGTGTATCTCAATCACTCTGAGGTTTTCCGGTAAGAAAGTCCAACACTGGACTGGATGGGCAACCACCTCTCACCCAGCAGTGATACACGGATATCTCAAAACACGTCAAGGTTTTCCAGTGAGAAAGTCCAACTCTGGTCTGGGTGGGCTACCACCTCTCACCCAGCGGGGATGCACTGATATCCAAAACACGTCGAGGTCTTCCGGTGAGAAAGTCCAACTCTAGACTAAACTGGTGCAACGAAAACCACAGTGTCACGCAATCCCACTTCTGAGACCCACAAGAATACAGGCTTAAGCCCTACGATCCTCTGAACCTCTTGTGGTCCTTTCGGGGACCACGGGACTTAACGAGGACCACAGGCGTAAATTCAGTAGGATCATAGGGCGGTCTTGGTGGTAGAAGCGAATGAAGAAGAAGAAGGAAGACTGCACTGAGTACGTTGGTTGTGAAATGATCAGCTGTTGATATCCATCTTTCAAGAGCCTAGGGAGAGATTGAGAGTTTGAGAAGATATCAATGTTTTCTTTTGTGGCACTGTTTATGTGTTTGGATGTGATGGCTGTCATGGGTGCTAATATAGCTAAGCATCTCAGTATCACAGCTGGAGCAGAAATGTGGTTTCTTGTCCGGTACGGAAACGTTACGAGAGCCCCATATCCTTCCCTGTCTGTTTCATTCACATCTGAAAGATTATCTTAGATAATAGTTTACTTTTATAATGAACTTAGAGATCTCTAACCATTAAGCTGTGACTGCTGTATCGGTTTTTAGCTAAACAATTGATGTAACGGTGTCTGAGTGATGAAGTAAGTCTGGACAGAAGCCTCTCATAGCGAAGGTTGGTTATTCGAATCCAGGCGGAGGCGCACGAATAATTGAACTGTATAAATGAGATTTTAGTCTTTTCTACAAGCTGTCAAAGAAGAGACGCCCAGGCGTGAAGCTGATCACATAACCTTCTAGTGTGCGGACAGAACAAAGAAAAGACGGCCAGGCGTGAAGCTGATCACATAACCTTCTAGTGTGCGGACAGAACAAAGAAAAGACGGCCAGGCGTGAAGCTGATCACATAACCTTCTAGTGTGCGGACAGAACAAAGAAAAGACGGCCAGGTGTGAAGCTGATCACATAACCTTCTAGTGTGCGGACAGAACAAAGAAAAGACGGCCAGGTGTGAAGCAGACCAATAACCTTCTAGTGTGCGGACAGAACAAAGAAAAGACGGCCAGGTGTGAAGCAGACCAATAACCTTCTAGTGTGCGGACAGAACAAAGAAAAGACGGCCAGGTGTGAAGCAGACCAATAACCTTCTAGTGTGCGGACAGAACAAAGAAAAGACGGCCAGGCGTGAAGCAGACCAATAACCTTCTAGTGTGCGGACAGAACAAAGAAAAGACGGCCAGGTGTGAAGCAGACCAATAACCTTCTAGTGTGCGGACAGAACAAAGAAAAGACGGCCAGGTGTGAAGCAGACCAATAACCTTCTAGTGTGCGGACAGAACAAAGAAAAGACGGCCAGGTGTGAAGCTGACCACATAATCTTCTAGTGTGCGGACAGAACAAAGAAAAGACGGCCAGGTGTGAAGCTGACCAATAACCTTCTAGTGTGTGGACAGAACAAAGAAAAGACGGCCAGGTGTGAAGCTGACCACATAATCTTCTAGTGTGCGGACATAACAAAGAAAATACGGCCAGGTGTGAAGCTGATCACATAACCTTCTAGTGTGTGGACAGAACAAAGAAAAGACGGCCAGGTGTGAAGCTGATCACATAACCTTCTAGTGTGTGGACAGAACAAAGAAAAGACGGCCAGGTGTGAAGCTGACCAATAATCTTCTAGTGTGTGGACAGAACAAAGAAAAGACGGCCAGGTGTGAAGCTGACCACATAATCTTCTAGTGTGTGGACAGAACAAAGAAAAGACGGCCAGGTGTGAAGCTGACCACATAATCTTCTAGTGTGTGGACAGAACAAAGAAAAGACGGCCAGGTGTGAAGCTGATCACATAACCTTCTAGTGTGCCGACAGATTAAAGAAAATAGTGAACTGACAGTACGTCCCCCCTGGGTGTCTCAGAGGCAAAGGATGGTTACCTTTACTTTTTCAAATAATGCAAGAAATCAGTGTCAATGTTACTTCCATGAATTATTGAAGCTAACTTGATGAAACATGTATTCTTCTTGCTTTTCTGGGGGTTTTTTTGTTTTTGTTTTTGTTTAAAAAGTGTCAGACATTTCAATTAACGAACATTTGTTTATTCTGTTCCGTATTAAAGCTCCAATATGTGAATAAATTATGGAGTTTTCTTGCAATCTTTTCTCTTTTCGCTATCGTAACTAGAGGGTAAGTTCAATAAAATGATATTATTTATTAAAAAAAAACTATACAATATATTCTCACCTGTAAACTTTTATATGGAGAGATGAAGTTTATGACTCATAGCAGGTAGGGAGCATCTGGGTTGGGGAACTCCCCTGTCCCACTTCTCCGTTGCTACCCCCAGTAACAGACAGCTTGGCTAACTGGGCAGGAGTCATCGTAATCCCCGTGAAGGTGGATTCTGATTAAAAGAAAAGAAGTAAAGACGTTCCCGTATTTTATCTCCACACACAAACTGAAAAGAAAGCTGCCTTAGCTTGCTTCAGATCCAACACGATGTTGTGCCTCAACTTCTCCACGACATCGGCTGCTCCATGGCAGTTGTATGATTATAAAAGACAAAGAAGAAGAAGAAGAATTCCAAAAATATATCAATACGGTTAAAACTCAGTTCTCATAGTACTTATTTTGTACTTTTGATATTTTACTGTGAGTAAGCCATCATTCATTCATTCATTTGCATGTCCCTTGCGGAACTTTGCCTCCAAAACAGCACTCCTGTAGGTCTCTCGGTTGTGAGCACGGCGGCCTGCTGCTGTTGCATCCATTTCCAGATCGTCAACGATGTCTTGCAGCCATCATTTATATAATATAAAATGTAAAACCACAGTCACATCTTTAAATTATGGCAACCATCGTTATAAATAGTCACTTGCCGGGGTTAACATAGCTAACGAACTGGAAGATTTCTCTCGCTATCTGGATACTTGGATTTTTTGGAAACATACGTAGCAATTTCAAAAATCTGATATACTTGTAAACCCGTCTGAACAGACCACATTTTGTTCTAGTATCTTCGTTACGGGACAGGACACATGCAGAATGGTTGTCTTTTGATAGTCAGTCTGAAAATTTAACGTTGTCTACAAACTGCGATTGCTTCAGTGAGTATGGTGTTTAGATTGAATATGATGTGTCTATTATCTCCTTTAAGGACTGCTTTTTTTTATACAGGAGACTTACCTTCCATTATTATACTGCCATGATCACGGAAGAAAAAGAGGTCGACCACGTGAAACTCTAAAGAGGAGATTGTTAAGAGAGTTCAGATTAACAGGCACACAATCGCTTTATGACGTTGAAAATCTCGCGAGAAAACAGGAAAACTGGAGAACTACCATGTGACGTTTAACGGCACGGGAAGGAATGTAATATGTAAGATGATCACCGAGACATTTATTATAATCAAATTAAAATAAGCTTAATTTCATTTCAGCAGCATCACATCTTTGGTTACTTTACTACATTCTTTCATAGACAAATCATAGTGTCGATTACAGGAGATTCTTATCTTTTTAATAATAGTCACTGCTATTTTGACCTTGAAACACGATTACCAAGGTATAACTTGTTCGTGGAAGTTTCCAAGCATCATGATATGATAAATCTCTATCACATATGGTTCTAGTATTCTTTTTTTCTTTTTGACAAAATTGGTCACTTCTTCTTCAGATTTTCGAGCCATTAAGACTCATTACCGTAAATAAAGTTCGCTTCGATTCCTCTCTATTCCTAATCTTCTCTCCCCAGCTGGTGACGCCAGTTTCTTTTACTTGTATATCCTCTTCTATGTTGCCTTTCCATATCTGTCTTGGTCTACCACTCGGTCTTGTTTCCTTCATCTCTTGTGCATACATCATTTTTGTTTATCTGTTCTCTTTCATTCTTTCTACATCGTCCAGCCACCGTAGTCTGTTCAGTTTCAAAACATTTATAATTCGTTGGGATTTAAATAAGCTGTTCAGTTCAGTGTTCTTTCTAGCTCTCCATTCTCTACTGATGGTATCCTTTATCTCCCCAAGGATTCTACTTAGGATCTTGGTCTCAAAGATCTGCAATTGCTGTTAATCTTTCTTTGTTTTACTCCAAGTTTCTGTTTGAAACGTGACGGCTGGCTTTTTAAAAATAGTTCTGTATATTGTTATTTTGATGTAGATTGTTATTTTGATGTAGATTGTTATTTTGATGTAGATTGTTATTTTGATGTTTTGGGACAGGATTTTGGATTGTAACACGTGTAAGGTGAATTATATTTTATTTTATCTATACTCTGCTTTTAATTTCCTCGATTACTATGTTGCTTCTGTTGAAGGTTGTGCCTAGGTATTTGTATGTGTCTGCTTTCCTCATAATCTTATCTCCAACATTTTTATAATCTGGATCATTCTCCCTCTGGTCTCTTGATATCTTCATATACTCTGTCTTATCTTGGTTGATGGTCAAGCCCACTTTTAGTGCCACATCTTTCAGGTGTATGCAGGTATTGATGACTTCTTGCATAGTTCCCCCCCCCCCACCGGGTTGATGTCATCAGTGTATCCCATTATTTTAGCTTGTTCTTATGTACTGCTTTCTTCTTTCACTTTTCTGATTACCTTTTCTAGTACTAGTTTGAATAGTAATGGAGATAATGTATCACCTTGTTTTAAACCAGTTCTTATAGAGAAGGGTTCTGATTTTATATATTGCTATATTTTATGCATCCTCCATGCATATTCTGGTCAAATTGATTAATTTATTAAGTATCTCAAATTCCTTTATATTTTTTAATACGCTGTTTCTGTCTATGCTGTCATAAGTTTTCTTGAAGTCAATGACGATATTATATACTTTTCAGCTCTCTGGCGTAGATACATTTTTTTTTATCTGCGGTTGATCTATTCTTAAAACCTGCTTGATAGTCTCCCAGTATGATCTCGCTGTATGATTCTAATCTATTTAAAAGTATAATATATAGTATTTTGTAGCTTGTTTGAAGTAAGGATATTCATTAATCTGTATTTTTCACATATGCTATTATCGCCCTTTTTGAATACTGGGATCAGTAATGATTCTCTCCATTCACTAGGGAGTTTTTCTTCTCTCCATTTTTCGTTGTATTAGTGCACATATCTGTTCATGTAGTTTTAGACGTCCTTCCTTAATCATTTCTGCAGCAATTCCATCTGAACTAGTTGCCTTATTCTTTCGGAGAAACATGATACTGTAGATGACTTCTTCTAAGTCTGGTTCCTCTATTTCAGGTTTCTTCACATGGTAATGTGTTTATAGGCTCTTCACGGTTTAGTAGTTTTTCAAAATATTTTTTTCCTTCTGGTACAGATTTTCTCCTCATTATTTATCATGTTTCCATTACTATCCTTCAAGCTCTGCAGAGGTCTTTTATACTCTTCCTTTACTGTTCGTAGTTCTTTATAGAATTCTTTGCTATTCTTATTTTGATGGCATGTCTGCATCTCACTTATCAGTACATATTGTCGGTTTTGTTGGCCAATAATTTTTTGAGTTTCTTTCCACTGTGCGTGGTACTTCTCATTTGTTTTGTTGTTCATGTCATTCAGCCATATCTGTCTCGATGTTCTTTTCTTTATGACTGCCTCTCTGCAGACTTCATCGAACCAGTTCTTTCTTTTATTTATGGTCTTGACTCCCAGGCATTCTTCCACTGTGTTCTTTATAACGGTTTTTATATTTTCCCATCTGTCATCAATGTTTTTATTTTCTTCATTCCCTCTTGTGTTTATCTTATGGTTTAGCTCATTTCTGAATTTTTCTTTAGTGTCTTCTCTTTTCAAAGCATCTCTATTTATTACTGAGCTTTTATTGAATTTATTATAAAATGTTTTTTTCCACAGTCTGAATTAGTTTAGCTCGCACAAGATAGTGGTCGGTGCTGCATTCAGCCCCTCTGTAACTTCTGATTTGAAGTATGTTTGTTGTGTGCTTGGTATCAATTAAAACGTGGTCTATCTGGTTGCATGTTAGATTATCAGGGGATGTCCATGTTTGTTTATGGATGTTCTTACTTTGAAAACGTGTGCTACTTATTCTCATTCCATAAGCGTCAGCAATATTTATTAGTCTACGTCCATTATCATTAGGTGTTTCATGCAGACTTTCCTTTCCAGTTAAGTGTCTGTGTGATTCTTCCTTTCCTATTTGTGCATTGAAATCTCCTAGTATTATCATCAGTATATTATGTTTCTGGATCTTATCTATTACTCTCTCTAACGTGTTGTAAAATTCTTCTTTGACTTCATCCTCGGTATCTTCTGTTGGTGCATGCACATTAATCATTGTTATATTTTTCTTTGTCCCCTTGATGCGGAGGCTGCTGATTCTTTCATTGGTGGCGCTGAAGTCCATCACTAAGTCCCATACTTTTCTCTTCACAGCAAAACCTGTCCCAAGTTCACGTCTTCAATTGGTAATACCTCCGTATACTAGTACCATTTCTCTTATGACTGTTATACCTTCTCCAAGCCATCTGATTCCCTGCAATGATGTAACGTCCATATCAGACCTACTTAGTTCATGTGCTAATTCTTTAGTTGCCCCTTGTCTGTATACGCTTCTTATATTCAGTGTTTCAAATCTCACAATATTTTTGACATTCCAAGGTCGTAATCCATTTTTATCCGTCCAATTTCCAGGCTTCTACATCTGTTCCGTAACATTTTTTTTTTTTTTTGTTTACGGAGATGGGGTCGTTGGCTCATGCTCCAACCTTCAACCTGGAGGACCAGAGTGTAAGTGTCGTCTGATACCTACCCGAACAGACCTTCCCAGCTTGGTTGGAAATGCCATGAGTAAAACTCCCCATGACATAGCTCTGGGAGTGGTCAGGGCACGCAAGTTGTCACGCCACGACAAGGCATCGGCACCATGTCACAGAAAACTGGTCACGGTGCCAAGAAATAATCGTATACACACGAACTTTGATTTTTAACATAAGAAGCAATTTTGATAACTGGCTCGCAAATGTTTCATCACCTTTAGAAAGCTGAGATACTTCAGTCACACCTGGAGGCAGAGTGGGTCGGAGAGGTTGGTAGTAGAAGGAACAGTGTCTGGCAAGAAGAGAAAAAGGGGCGAACTCGATTCAGGTGGACTCGGGACACCGCTGAAAGTCTGGATATGTCACTGCGAGACGATGTCCAACTTGCGGTAAGACCGCATTGCACTCAGTGAGGCAGTGAAAAGGACAACGCACTAGAAAGGACGCTTCACATGAAGAAGAAGAAGAAGAAGAAAAAGAAGAAGAAGAAGAAGAAAATAGTAGAAGAAGACGACGACAACAACGACGAAGAAGAAGAAGATGCAGTTTTAAAACTGACACAATCAGAAGCTCACTTTTTGTGTTCACATGTATCTAAATATGCTTAACAGCTAAGAGATCATTTCTTTTCATTACTCCATTTATAACGTAATTTATTATTTAAATCTCAGGTTTATCGGCAGCTATATCCAGTATGTATTGTGCAGTGTAAATTATTAAAGGAGTGTCAGACGAATGAAATATAATCAATAATTACTATATAAAAATTAAATGATCAGAATGCAATTAACTCATATATTCACATGTCCGCACTGTCGACTTGAATCAATGAAATACTGCATTCAAAATCGCTCTTATCCATTGATCTGTTCATTGAAAAAAATATGAGATTTATAAAATGGTATGTCTATTCTCCCCCGTGTGGTACCCGGGATCTGCAAAGAATAGGACCACTGTACCTTACCACGCATGATCGTAAAAGGCGACTAAGGAGGGTTCAGCATAGGGCCAGCAACCCTATCTGGTAAAAAAAACTATCAGACTGCTACAGAAACGGAAGCAAGGGAAAAAACAAATGCAGGTGGAAGGAGAAATGCGTATCAGGAAACTGAGCCCGTGAAGGTTGTGGATGAAAGCCAGCCACTGGAAGTCCCCAGCCCGACTGCAGACCTCCTGGAACCTAAACACAAGATGCAAATAGGCAGCTGGAATGTAAGAACACTAAACCAGACTGGAAAACTAGCACAAACCATCAAGGAAATGCACAGATACAAACTAGACATACTAGGAATACAAGAAGCAAGATGGACAGGACAAGGCAGAAGGAAATTAACAACACAGCACACAGAAGATACAATAATATGGTCAGGTAAAGAAGATCTTCATGAAGGAGGAGTAGCATTGATTATAACAAAAGAAGCATCAAGAGCATTGCTGAAATGGACCCCAATAAATGAGAGATTATTATATGCACGGTTCAACGCAAGATTCACGAAGCTGTCTATTATAGTTTGTTATGCACCAACAGAAGCAGCTGAAGAGGAATTAAAAGAAGATTTTTACAACAGCCTCCAAGCCACAGTAGAAACAATACCCAAGCATGATATGCTACTCATCTTGGGCGACTTCAATGCAAAAGTAGGTGAAGGAAATGAAGATAGAAGAAGAATCATGGGAAGAGAAGGAATCGGAGAAATAAATGAAAATGGAGAAAGACTGTGCAGTTTCTGTGAAGAAAACATGATGACCATCGTAGGGACAATTTTCCAACACATAAACATCCATAAGGTGACTTGGAGGTCACCAGATAAAACCACAGAAAACCAAATCGATCACATACTAATAAACAACAAGTGGAAACGGTCACTACAAGATGTGCGAGCAAGGAAAGGAGCAGATGTAGGAAATGATCACAACCTTCTGGTAGCAAAAATAAAACTAAAATTAAGGAGAGCCAAAATCGGAGAACACAGAAAGATATATTTTGATACAAGAAAACTGATAGACCAGCAAACAAGAAATGAATTCTCAATAGTACTTAAGAACCGCTCCAGTGTCCTACAAGACGAAGCAGAAATGTCCATATTAGAGTTCAATAAAACACTACAGGAAACAGCAAAAGAGGTGCTGGGATATCGGAAAAGGAGAAAAGAGGAATGGATAAGCGAGAGCATATGAGAAAAGATAGAGCAAAGAAAAGAAATCAAGAAAAAATTACTGAACACCAAATCACAACGGCTTAAAGAACGAGTTTTAAACAATTATGCACAAAAAGACAAAGAAGTGAAGGAATCATGCCGTCAAGATAAACGTCAATATTATGACAACTTAGCAGAAACAGCAGAGAAAGTAGCATATACAAATGACATGAAAACCATATATAAAATCACAAAGCAGATGACAGGTAACTTCAACACATGATGTGAAAGTGCAGTAAGAACACAAAATGGACAACTGGTCAGTGGAGAAAGAGAAAAAATTGAAAGATGGAGGGAACAATTTAACACCCTACTAAACAGAACACAAGTAGCACAAACAATAGACATACCTGAAGCAAAAACGGAACTAAACATCAATACAGGACCAATAACAATAAATGAAGTAAAGGAGGCGATAAAGAAGCTAAAATCAGACAAGGCACCAGGTGAAGATGAAGTGACTGCTGAGATGTTGAAAGCAGAAGAAACAGAAACACCAAAACAACTTTGGCGAATATTACAACAAATTTGGGATCTAGAAAAAGCCCCAGAGGAGTGGAAAACTGGGCTTATAGTAAAACTACCAAAGAAGGGTGACCTCAGAGATTGCGGGAACTGGAGAGGCATTACCCTACTGCCACTCACCAGTAAAGTATTTTGCAGAATAATCATCAACAGAATTGTACCAACACTTGAGGAAAAACTTCGGAAAGAGCAGGCAGGATTTAGGAAAGGAAGATCATGCATAGACCACATATTTGTACTTAGACAAATATTAGAACAGGCAAATGAGTGGCATAGCACAACACATGCATTATTCATAGATTTTGAGAAAGCCTTTGACAGTGTCAACAGAGATGCACTGTGGAAAATCCTAAGATGGCATGGCCTCCCCCATAAAATAGTTAATGTAATCAAAGCCCTATACGAGGGTTTTCAGTGCAAAGTTATCTGTGGAGAACATACCTCCAGCAGCTTTAGGGTACAAACAGGAGTGAAACAGGGATGTGTACTATCACCAACATTATTTATCTTGGCAGTAGACTGGTTAATGAAGGAGGCAACATCAGACAAACGCAGAGGATTACAATGGACCCTTGACACAGTGCTGGAAGACCTTGACTTTGCGGACGACATTTGTCTATTATCAAGCAGTCACAAAGATATGCAAGATAAAATAAACAAGCTAACTCAGAATGCAAACAACATAGGACTAAGGATCAACGTAGGAAAGACAAAGTTAATGAAGCAAAATGAGAACAACAGAAATGTACTCAGAGTAGATAACAAGTTAGTGGAGGAGGTCAACGAATTTGTATACCTTGGCAGCAGAGTAGTAGAAAATGGAGACAGCACAGAGGACATCAACAGCAGACTTACTAGAGCAAACAAGGCTTTTGCAATGCTGCAGAATATATGGAAATCAAATAAACTAAGCATAAATATAAAAATCAGGATATTTAAGAGTAATGTTCTAAGTGTACTACTCTATGGAAGTGAATGCTGGAAAATCACCAAAACCATAGAAAACAAGTTGAATTCTTTCCAGACTAAATGTTTACGAAGAATTAGACAAATATTTTGGCCAAACACCATAAGAAATAACATCTTATTAGCAGAAATGCAGATGAAACCACTGACAACAATTATTGAGGAAAGACGCTGGCGATGGTTGGGACATGTGCTCCGAATGACTGACAACTCACTACCAAAAATAGCACTAAGATGGACACCACAGGGGACCAGAAGTAAGGGTAGACCAAAAGAGATATGGAGAAGAACAACAGAAAGGATGTTGAGCAATAGAGGGCTCACCTGGGCAAGGGCAGAAAAAAAAGGCGAAGGACAGGCATTTGTGGAAAACCCTTGCAGAAGCCCCATGTGCCCTGGGCACTTAAGGTTCAGAGAGAGAGATGTCTATTCTGTGTACTGTACTGAGCAGAAACATGGATTATAAGTAAAATTCGGAGAGAATGATATGTGCAGCAGAAATATGAATGTACTGAAATGTATGTCATATAAATATTATGGAAAGAGAAAAGAA
This sequence comes from Achatina immaculata, assembly GCA_009760885.1. Classification (NCBI taxonomy): domain Eukaryota; kingdom Metazoa; phylum Mollusca; class Gastropoda; order Stylommatophora; family Achatinidae; genus Lissachatina; species Lissachatina immaculata. The sequence continues at coordinate 6,328,219 of CM019701.1, forward strand.
CAAATGTACAAGTATTAAGACAACTACGGTTGCAAAGAAGCAATTCTCGAAAGAAATATGGATCAAAAAACAAAATTACTCTAGCCAAAGCATGACACATAGTAATATACTTAAGACCACAATGATAGGTTGGAAGGGAAAAGGAGCAGAAGATAAAGTTGTATTTGAGAAGATAACATTTGGAAGGGGACAGGATACAGCAAGGGGGCGAGGAATCTGAAGATTCCCTACCTGCAACTTCGTACTCATGATGATGATGATGATGATGATGAATTGAAAAAAAAGCAGGATAAAAAATACCACTTTTATTCCTTATTTCTTCATGCGTTATTCAACAGTTTTTTTTTAAAATCATTTTGCATTAAATACCCCTAATGCGAATGCATTACACAATTTTCTTGCATTACATTCAGCTTTTGTTATCTTACCCGTGTATCTTTCCACAAAATGATAATATTTCCTTAATATGTGTAACACATTTTGGAAAGTATGTGTTTAAGTCTTGCAGTTGAAAATGATGATTTATTTCATACTGTGTGAAGATGGATAAATAATCATTCTTAAAATACTTATATCTGTACCATATATTATGTGTTACTGTGTCATCATTTATGTAATATAAAATATATAAAATGTGAAACTACTATCACAAGTTTAACTATTCCACCCATGATTCTAAATATAATCGTCTCCGCCACACCCCTCCCCCCCCCCCCCCCCCATTTACGACATTGTACATGATTTAATTTCTGGAAACTGTGGACAGAGCTGCCTGGTACGTATTGTGTATTCTAATTTCCTAACTCTGTCTTCCTCCAAATTAAATTACATGCTATGCCAGAAAAAAAACAACAAAATATTGATGAGAAATTTTGATATAAAGAAACAGGAAGTTACTCTGTAGTTTAAAGTAATGGGTTGAGTTAGAAATATACAAGATTTCATTTAAATTATACTTCGGCGGAACATTGTGTGATAATTAGTTGACGTAGGCATGCAAGATCTATCAACCCCGCCAGTGTCTTTCAGAGTGAAAAGGTTAAATAAACAGTGAAATGTAACAATATTTACTCTATAAAAATTGAAACAATATTTACATTACCTTAATTTTTCTTATATTCTGAATATAATCAGAATTCATTCATTCATTCATTTGCATGTCCCTTGCGGAACTTTGCCTCCCAAACAGCACTCCTGTAGGCCTATCGGTTGTGAGCAAGACGCCCTGCTGCTAATGCATACAATTGCAGATCATCAACGATGTCTTGCAGCCATCTTCGCCTTGGTCTTCCTCTCTTTCTTTTTCCCATTATGTACCCTTCCAAGACCGTCTTCTCTAGATTATCTTGACGTTTAATGTGTCCAAAATATTTAAGTTTTCTCTGTTTAATCCTCTTTACTAGCCAGCCTTCTTCAATATCTTGTAGTATGGATATATTTGTTCTTTTTATGTCCATGATATTTGAAGAACTCTTCTGTAACATCCCTGAATCCTAGGAATTATAGGGTAATATGATAATACACCTGTTGCAGGAAAGCCTATGATATAGCAATGATTTTTTTTAGTTTTGCTGTTCAGTAGATAGTGTTAATTCATGTTACTGTTTTTTTAATCATAGTAGACTATAACAATCAAAACTATGCACACAATAGATTTTCTGAAATCTGCATTGCCTTTCCATGAAATGCCAAAAACAGAAAATTAGATTTCTTATTGTTATTGTATTATTATCTGCATTATATAAAAATACAAAAGGTGTTATATAGACACTATACACAAGACAATAAGAAAAAAAGGATTAAAACTAAATACAATTTCTTAATAAACAGTGATAGTGCTCTTTTCAATAAGGCATTGATAAAGAATCTGTTTTGGTAGGAATATTTCTTTGGCATATTACTCAAAAATTATACAAAACTACCTTGCCAACCCTATGTGACCTTAAGCAGCAGGGGATGGATGTAAGACATTATGCAAAGAAGGGAAACATTTCAGTTAGTGTGGTGTTCAAATTTTTGTTGATATTTTGGGCTGATCACCTCCCCCGCTACTCACTTTTGGTCCTCCATATCCATTTATTATGGCACACTAAAGATAACTTACTTTTCATGAGAACTGTTCATTTTCAACATTCCATTTATTATTCTGATACACTCTTTCATATGTTAAATGACATAATCAAATGCAGGATGTCCAAGCATTTTAATAATAATCAGTGCTATTTTCAATTTTTTAAGCAAAGTTAGTGAGGTATAAGTTGTTGATGAAAGTTTCCAAGCATCTTTCAGTTGCTGAATTTGTATCATCTGATTGCAGTTATATCTTATTGGTATTGCAGTAATTTCTTATTGTGTAAATAATAGCCACAGTACCAATAAATAATGACATACTTTAATTTTTAAAAATATGAGAAACAGTTTGCAAAACTCACATACATTTAGAATCTCATGTGTTTGTTTTTGTTCTTTTGTTTTGGTTCTACTAATATGTAAATATATTAACCATTAAAAAAACATTTCTTTTCATTGTTCCATTTACTATGCTGTCTATGATTTAATTTCTTAAAAATATGGATAGATATACTGGGTACGTATGGAGTATTTAAATTTATTACAAGAATGTCAAACGACTGAACTACAATTAATAATTACTCTACACAAGTTTAAATAATCAGAATTCTAGTAAATCATGTATTCAAATGTCTACTCCATCTCCTTTGATAAGAAGTATATAAATTTAAAGCTCATTTCACATGAACTATACAGATTTTTTATGTATTGTAGAAAGTAATGCATCTTATTGTCAGAACTGAATTATTTGCTTAGAGCCCTTTCTCCTCATATGATGTGGCTATATGTAAATGTCCACCATGTTCAGCTATTTCTGACAAAATGAATCTTTTATGCCCTTTCTCCACTTCCAGATACTGAATTTGTATATATATATATATATACACACACAATATATATATACATAAACATATATAATATATACATAAGGGAGATATATAAAGTAGATGAATGAACAACAGCCTGTCTTATGTGTAATCACAAAAAGGAGATGGGCATATGTCGCTCACGTGATGAGAAGAAACAGTCAGAGAATCCCAAAACAAGCTATCAAGTGGAACACAAAAGCTGAAGAAAAAGATTTCGACCACTTGAAACCCCACCAGTGTCTTTCAGAGTGAAAAGGTTAAATAAATGTCAAACAGTGAAATATAACAATAATTACTCTATAAAAATTGAAACAATATTTACATTACATTAATTTGTCTTATATTCTGAATATAATCAGAATTCATTCATTCATTCATTTGCATGTCCCTTGCGGAACTTTGCCTCCGAAGCAGCATCTCCTGTAGGCCTCTCAGTTCTGAGCAAGATACCCTGCTGCTGATGCATCCATTTGCAGATCATCAATGATGTCTTGCAGCCATCTTTGCCTTGGTCTTCCTCTCTTTTTTCCCATTTGTACGCTTCCAAGATGGTTTTCTCTAAATTATCATGACATTTAATGTGTCCAAAATATTTAAGTTTTCTCTGTTACTAGCCAGCCTTCTTCAATATTAAATTCTTGTAGTATGGATATATTTGTTCCTTTTTGTGTCCATGATATGTGAAGAACTCTTCTGTAGCATTTACATTCAAAGGCATTTATGTGTTTCTCAGCTGTTTTGTTAAGTTTCCAGGTCTCACAGGCATATGTCGCGATGAAAAAAATGCATGCCCTTAAAAATCTTATTTTTATAGTCCTGTCTGTTCCTCTTCACAGATGCTTTAGTTGTTTTACTTTCTGAAGAGCAAAAGATGTCCTCCTTTTAATTTCCCTCATTGTATCTCCATTGTATATAAATATTGTATATTGGCTAGTAAAATAGGACTTGAAGTTAACAAGGAAGAGAATGCAAGTAATAAAACTTCATGTTAATGAAGAAGGAAGAATATACATAAAAGGAACAGCTGTTGAAGAACTCAATCAATTTGCATACCTTTACAGCTACATAGACCAGATTGGTGGCACCAGAAAGGATGTTAAAATTAGAATTGCACAAGCAGCATTAACCTTCGAGAATCTTGAGAACATTGGCAATCAAAAGTTAGTAGCAGAAAAACCAAGTAAAGATTATTCAGTTCAAATGTAATATCCACCCTCATTTATGCATGCAAAAGCTGGTATACAACTAAAGAAATAGACAAGAAATTAGACTCTTTTGAAAACAAATGCCTAAGGAAAATTCTCAGTATAATGTGGAATGTATTCAAGAACAACACAGAGATAAGACAGATGAATGAACCTGTCTCATGGGTGATCAGGAAAAATTAGATGGACATAGATCAGTCACATGATGAGAAGAAACATTCATAGAATCCTAAAACAAGCTATCAAGTGGAACACAACAGGCCAAAGAAAAAGAGGTCGACTACACGAAACTCTAAAGAGAACATTGTTAAGAGAGGCCAAATTAGTAGGCATTAAGTCCCTTGTTGAGAGTGGAACACTTGCTGAAAACAGGAAAACATGGTTAATCACCATGAGAGTCCTATGTGATGTTTAATGGTGCAGGAAAGATGAAAGATATATGACAAGAAAAGTGTGTAAAAATAAGTACAATTTTTTTTATAAAAATGAATAGTGCACTTTTAAGTAAGGAATTCATAAAGAAATGATGGTTGATAATGCTTCTGTACATGCTAATAATGCAGCAATAAGGAACATTTTGGTCATGGTTTTTTTTATTGAGAAGAGAATCCAAAAAAGTAACTGGAATATGAAGTATTTTGACAGCCTAATTTTTCATTCTCAGTGGCTGGGGATTAAGTGATGTGCTCTCTCCAGCATTCAAGTACTGGGTAAATGAGCTTTAAGTGTTGTGTTCTCTCCAGCATTCAAGTACTGGAGAAATGAGCTTTAAGTATTGTGTTCTCTCCAGCATTCAAGTACTGGAGAAATGAGCTTTAAGTGTTGTGTTCTCTCCAGCATTCAAGTACTGGAGAAATGAGCTTTAAGTATTGTGTTCTCTCCAGCATTCAAGTACTGGGGAAATGAGCTTTAAGTATTGTGTTCTCTCCAGCATTCAAGTACTGGGGAAATGAGCTTTAAGTATTGTGTTCTCTCCAGCATTCAAGTACTGGGGAAATGAGCTTTAAGTATTGTGTTCTCTCCAGCATTCAAGTACTGGGGAAATGAGCTTTAAGTATTGTGTTCTCTCCAGCATTCAAGTACTGGGGAAATGAGCTTTAAGTATTGTGTTCTCTCCAGCATTCAAGTACTGGGGAAATGAGCTTTAAGTGTTGTGTTCTCTCCAGCATTCAAGTACTGGGGAAATGAGCTTCTATGTCCGCAGTATTTACATTTCAAAGTTTCATAAAGTCTTGCCTAGATTTAAGTGTAGTCAATATATTATTGTCATGGGAAGGATGTATATTTAGGTTTGTCTGCGCTGGTCTAATAATCTTAGATATGTCTAAAGGACATCATATAGATTCTGTCTCATTCTCTTATGTCCATAATTGGTTTTGTATGTGATACAATTCAATGTCGTCATCATCATCATCATCATCATCATCACCATTGTCTTACAAGGGACATTGGCTGAAATGAAACAGCATAGGTGACACAGTGTTCTGCAATGACCCTCAGTTATAGTTGTTATGTAAATGGTATGAATACTTTTTTGGTCTCTCCAACTATTTATAATATTTTTTACAACTAAAAACTCTGTATTCTTATATATTTTTCTTTATATGACATGTCCAAGGCAGAACTGTTTTCTTTTGATTGCTAATCTGAAAATATTTAATCAGGATGCCTGCTTCAGTGATTGTAATGCTTAGATTATGAATAATACCCTGCGTCCATCATCTTCTGCGCTGCTCATTTTGTTCAGTTTTCAAGCTGCTGTACACTATGACTGTCACTACATCCTTTAATACAGTGCGTTCAGGAAAAGAACTGTGCACTAACCCAGTATCGATTCCAGTATCATAGTGGTATTTTAATGACTGAAGCAGATAGATGTGGATAGATACTGCAGACATTAAGATATCACCACGATCAGAATCGATACTTCATTAGTGCACAGTTATTTATGGAACACCCTGTATTACACACCACTTTTCATAAAAAAAAAATTATTTCTTTTTTCAGCAAACAACATTTGATTTATTATTGCGCTACATTTAAGTTGTACTTATAAATTACTGGAGATCTTAATAGTATATTCTGGAGATCTTAATAGTATTAATAGTATTTTAAAGTATTTTAAAGGACAGTCGCAGAGCACCTATCTGTGTGCTGTATTTTACAGGCATAATCTTTGCAGTTCAAGATCTGTCATTGCTGATTCTAGCTCATTTCACTTTTACTGGCAAAGTCAGCCAGAAAAAAAATCATCTTATTATTGAAAAGCTCTGCTCTTGCTTTTTAGTTTGCATCTTATTTGATTAAATTCAGCCTTACTTTTCATCATTGATGGTGATTAGATCTTATCTTATCTTATATCTTATATCCTTCCCGTGCCGTTAGACGTCACATAGGGCTCGCAAAGTAGTTCGCCAATTTTTCCTGTCTTCGGCGAGTCTTTCAACCTCAACAAAGGATTTTATGCCTGTTAACTTGGCCTCTCTTAATAATGTTCTCTTCAGAGTTTCACGCGGTCTGCCCCTTTTTCTTCGGCCTGTTGTGTTCCACTTGATAGCTTGTTTTGGGATTCTCTGATCATTTCTTCTCATCAAGTGGCCAACATATGTCCATCTCCTTTTCCTGATCACCCGTGAGACTGGTTGTTGTTCAGTCATCTGTCTTATCTCTGCATTGTTCTTGAATTCATTCCACTTGATGCCGAGTATTTTCCTTAGGCATTTGTTTTCAAAAGAGTCTAATTTCTTTTCTATTTCTTTAGTTGTTTTCCAGCTTTCGCATGCATAAATGAGTGTGGATATTACATTTGAATTGAATAGTCTTAACTTGGTTTTTGTGCTTATAACTTTTGAATTCCATATGTTCTCAAGATTCTTGAAGATTGATGCTGCTTTTGAAATTCTGATCCTAACTTCCTTTCTAGTGTCACCATCCTGGTCTATGTAGCTGCCAAGGTATGCAAATTGATTGACTTCTTCAATATCTGTCCCTTCTATGTGTATTTTTCCATTTTGATTGATGGGAATTTTCATTATTTTTGTTTTGTCCTTGTTAATTTCAAGTCCTATTTTGCTAGCCAGTGAAGATAGGCTATCTGTTTTTTCTTGCATGGAATTCACATTATTACTGATAAGAGTTATGTCATCAGCAAAATCAAGATCTTCTAGTTGGGTCCCATGTACCCAGTCAATACCTGTGTTACCTGTGCAGCATTTTTTCATTATGAAGTCTATTGTAATCCCAAAAAGTAAAGGAGACAGTATACATCCTTGTTTCACGCCTGTTTCAATCTGGAACCATTCACTCATCCCTTCTTCTGTCTTGACTGCACAACCATATCCATTGTATAAGTCCTTAACGATGTTGACAATTTTAGATGGTATTCCATATAGACATAAAATTCTCCATAATGAATCTCTGTGTATGCTATCAAATGCCTTCTTAAAATCTATGAAATTCAGTATTAATGGTTTCTGCTTTTCAATATGTTCTTCAAGTATTATTCTGAGAGTAAAGATCTGGTCGAGACAGCTTCTCCCTTTTCGAAATCCTGCTTGTTCTTCTCTCATTGCAGTATCCACTATATCTTTGAGTCTATTCAAAATGACCTTGCAAAATGACCTGTCCACTGGTGATTAGATACCAGCATATTTATATATAACAATGGTTAACTTCAAGTAATGAAATTTTATTAACAGATTTCTCATATGTATACTGCTAATATATTGAAAATACTTTTCTTATCGCTTTCAAGTAGTAAAATGTGCACTAATTTTTTTAATGCAACCGAATAAAGATCTTTTTATATGCAATAAACATTGCAATAATTTATTATTATTCATTTTCATGTTAAAATGTATTTGAGCAAGTGATGAAAATCTGACACTTTAAAATGTAATATGTTCCTGGTCTAGCTCGTAAGTTTGTTATTGATTATTTAAAGTTCTAATTTGCGTATTATAAGTATAACTTCAATATAATTATAACTTCAGCAAAAACTCTACCAGGTGCTGACTGTGACATGGACAGTGAGTTAGTAATAGCAGACATGAAGATAAAGATCAGGGGACCAAGACCACTCCGCTTTGATCTTACAAAAATACCAGAACAATGTAGAATAGAAGTGAAGAACTGTTTTGATACACTGATACCTGTACAGCAGAAGATGACACCTAATGAATTGACTACACAGGCCAGAGATATCTTAATAACAGCAGCTAAAGATTTGGTCCCAGTAAAGAAAATACAAAAGAATGAATGGGTTACAGAAGGCACACTAGAGCTAATAAAACAACGTAGAGAAATGAAGAAAAAATGGAAAGTGACAAATAACAACAGGGAGGAATAAAAATATTTAACAAAAGAAATAAGAAGAAACATAAGAAGAGAGGGTGTCTGAGTGGCGAAGTGGTTAGTGCACTGGTCTCTCATGGCGAAGGTCGGGGGTTCGAATCCGGCCGGCAGCACCCCAGTCACCCAGCTGTAGAAATGGGTACCCGACTTCTTCTGGAGTTGGGGAAGGAAAGGCAGCCAGGTGTGATACTGACCATATCACCCTCTAGTGTGCTGACAGGTCAAGGAAAATATGGGCACTAACACCATATCCCTTTACTATAAGAAAAGACAAAAAACAATACATACAAGATTGTTGTGAAAGAATAAAAGGACATCAGAAGTGTGAAAGAGATAGTGAAATGTTTAAAGAAATGAAGACATTGACGAGAAATGTCACACCTAAGCTAAATGTAATTTGTGACAAGATGTGGAATACCTTGACAGAGACAGAGGAAATTCTAGAAAGATGGAAGAAATATTACAGAGGAGTGTATGAAACAACCGACTGCGAAGACGAAAATCAACAGTGTGAATTATTATTGGAGGAGAAAGAACGCGAACTGACAATAGAAGAAGTTTTATGGGCAATAAAGAATCTGAAAAATTGTAAATCACCAGGATGTGATGAGATAACAGTTGAACCTATTAAAGCAGGAGAAAAGGAATGTGCTACAATATATCATGCACCATGTAAAAAGATATGGCACTCAGGTATTTGGCCAAAAGAATTGAAAAGAAAAGAACTATATTCATACGTATTCATACATATTTGTACCATTGCTGAAAAAAGGTAACTTGAAATTATTCACAAACTTCAGAACTGTTGCCCTGATTAGTCATGCCAGTAAAATTATATTAAAAATCATAATGGGTAGACTTCTAAAGAAAACAAAAGGAGAAATCAATATGGCCCAAGCTGGTTTTAGACAAGGAAGAGGATCAAGAGATCATATTTTCAACATAACATTACTAACAATGAAATTCAGAGAATTTAATGTGAATCTATATTTATCTTTTATAGAGTATTCACTTATCTTTTATAGACTATTCAAAAGCATTTGATTGTGTACAACACCAGTAACTTTTGAAACTAATGGAAACAATTGGATTTCCAACACATTTCACACAATTAATATCACTGCTGTATCTAGGCCAACATGCAGCAATAAGAAGTGAAACAACAACTTGGTTTGACATAAAGCAAGGGGCCATCAGAGTTGCGTACTGTCGCCTTAGTTTTTTAATTTGCATTTTAAAAATATAATATGGAATGTTAGACAAAATGTAGACAAAGAATATTATGATGTCATAGCAACTGGAGGTTATGAAATACCAGAGACTTGATATGATGATGACACAGTATTACTGTCCACAACACAAAAAGGAATGGAAAAACTAATTATGTCAGTCTGTAAGAACAGCAAACAGCAAAACTTCTATCTTAATGCAAAGAAAACTAAATTGATGACAACTGATAAAACAAATAAGGCAGCTGAAATATATATCAATGAGGAAAAATTGGAAGAGGTGGAGAGTTTTGAATATATTGGATCATTACTAACTAATAATGGAGATACAATGAGAGATATTAAAAGGGTGACATCTATCCCTCTTCAAAGATCAAAACAAATAAAGAAGCTGTGGAGAGGAACAGAAAGAATTATAAAAATATGATTTTTAAAGGCATGCACCTTTCCCATCGCAACATATGCCTGTAAGACCTGGACACTTTACAAAACAGCTGAGAAACACATAAATGCCTTTGAAGAGTCCTTCAGATATCATGGACACAAAAAAGAACAAATATATCCATACTACAAAGGCTTAATAGTGATGAGGGTTCTCTAGTAAAGAGGATTAAACAGAGAAACTTCAATATTTTGGACACATTAAACATCATGATAATTTAGAGAAGACAGTCTTGGAAGGGCTCATAATGGGAATAAGAGAGGGAGATGAAGGTGAAGATAACTGCAAGACATCGTTGATGATCTGTAAAAGGACGCATCAGCAGCAAGGCGTCTTGCTTACAACTGAGAGGCTTACATGAGAGCTCTTAGGGAAGCTGAGTTCTGTAAGGGACATGCAAATGACTGACTGAATGACTGATCTGGCTGTTGGAAGTAGATTAATATTTTTTTAACTTACTACTGAAAGTGAGAAAGTGTATAATAATATCCTGCTGTCAGTCGAAAAGAGCATACTCTGACAGTTGTAATAACAAAGTTATTATTATTATTTATTTGTTTACTAACTTCTACATACCAACATGTTGAAAATCTGACTCTTTTTGGACACAATTTCTTCCTGGTGTAGAAAGTAAGTTGACATTTGTTTATAATTCAAATCTGTATACTGAGAGTATATTAAAAGTATGTTTTCTTACCATCGAAGGAAGTAAATTGTGAATTGTGCTCTAATGTCATCAAGTACAACTCTTTATATTCACATCTTTATATATAATAAACATTTACAACAATGTATGTATTATGTCTTCATTTATCACAACATGGTGAAAATCTGGCATTTTATATACTCCATCCTTCCTGATCCAGCTGGTAAGATCACTTTTAATTAATTTATTAAATAATTTTCAGTTTCTCAGTTTTCGTTAAAATTAATGTTTTTGAAGTTGCACGTTTGTTATGTTACATGAACATTACTGAGTGTCAGTTAATTCTGTGATATTTTAAAAGTTTTTTACAATACAAGAATGTATTTTGGGCCCGCTAGGTAAGTTTATTTTAGTGACAGTTATCTCCAGTCACTATCTGTATACTGTTTCACAGATGAACGCTTACATTGTATGCTACATCAGAGGTGCAGGCACAGATAACAAGATCAAGCTAAAGAGAATATTACATAGAAAGCAAGAAGTTGTCATGAGGCTATCTTGGTCAAAGAGAAAGGAAAAGAAAAATTATTAAACGCATACAACATGGAATTGTGAAGAGCAACGTCAGTTTTTGGACTTTCTATGGTTACTGACTCTATAATTAGCCACAGAAATAAAAGATGCTGAAATATCAGTCTTTCTGTGGCCCATATACTCTTGTTAGACTCCATTTTTTGGATCTTTTTTGTGATTCTTTTTTTTTTGTTTTTAATTTGTTAATTTACTGGCATTGAAAAAGCACTAAAGCATTTCATGAATGTAAAATCGCCAGTTGAAACATTATCTGTTGTGAGACATCTTGTGATATGATTATGTAAATCACTACAGCGCACATTTCCAATGACTCATTTCCTATAACAATTACATACAACAATTTTATACTGAACATATTTAAAACTTTGTATAAAATTTATTTCACTGCATGCGCTGACATTTCCAGACTTGATTTGAGTACTACATTACCACACTTTACAAAAAAATATATATATTTATAGCAAATATTTTTAAAATGCCACTTTTACACACTTTTCAATTATTATACGAGGTATAGCCAGGTAATATTTACTGCATAGATCCTATTCTAGACTCCATTCAAAATTGTGTAACGCTACTACTGTCACAGCCGTGCTCGTCTGTGTGAAAGGACATAGATTAGCACTTAGTTATTTGCCAATCATTACTTGTTTGCTCTCTCATATTTTAACTTCACTACTTCTTCCCGTGGCACTGCCAATATTTACACTCACCCTGTATTCGCATGCACGTTGTATTCTGATGTTTGTTTTCATTTACTTGAGCTGTAACCAATCATTTGTGACATAATTAAAAGTCTTCTGTTTGAAAACGCATTTAGAGAAAATTCCATCCATTGTTTTTCGATTGAAAGCTTTTTTTTTCCTCTCTCACGACACCCATCTGTCAATATTTCTAGTGGAAAAAAAATGACTCCATAGACAACACTCTATGCCCACACTCTTAGGGCATTATCATCTGTTATCGTATTCCACCTCCGTATCCTACTCCAAAGATTCAGTGCCCTTACGCTGAGTCACTTTCAAGGAGATATTTCGTTTCATTAGTTCTCAGATCCTCCACTCTGATAAGACAAAATCTATCACATACAATAATAAGGTCTATGTTGAGGTCTATGTTAAGGTCTATGGTCTATGTTAGGGTCTATGTTACGGTCTATGTTAAGGTCTATGGTCTATGTTAGGGTCTATGTTAAGGTCTATGTTAAGGTCTATGTTAAGGTCTATGGTCTATGTTAGGGTCTATGTTAAGGTCTGTGTTAAGGTCTATGGTCTATGTTAGGGTCTATGTTAAGGTCTAGGTTAAGGTCTATGGTCTATGTTAGGGTCTATGTTAAGGTCTGTGTTAAGGTCTATAGTCTATGGTCTATGTTGGGATCTATGTTAAGGTCTATGTTAAGGTCTGTGTTAAAGTCTATGGTCTATGTTAGGGTCTATGTTAAGGTCTGTGTTAAGGTCTATGGTCTATGTTGGGATCTATGTTAGGGTCTATGTTAAGGTCTATGTTAAGGTCTGTGTTAAGGTCTATGGTCTATGTTGGGATCTATGTTAGGGTCTATGTTAAGGTCTGTGTTAAGGTCTATGGTCTATGTTAGGGTCTATGTTAAGGTCTGTGTTAAGGTCTATGGTCTATGTTGGGATCTATGTTAGGGTCTATGTTAAGGTCTGTGTTAAGGTCTATGGTCTATGTTAGGGTCTATGTTAAGGTCTGTGTTAAGGTCTATGGTCTATGTTGGGATCTATGTTAGGGTCTATGTTAAGGTCTGTGTTAAGGTCTATGGTCTATGTTAGGGTCTATGTTAAGGTCTGTGTTAAGGTCTATGGTCTATGTTGGGATCTATGTTAGGGTCTATGTTAAGGTCTGTGTTAAAGTCTATGGTCTATGTTAGGGTCTATGTTAAGGTCTGTGTTAAGGTCTATGGTCTATGTTGGGATCTATGTTAGGGTCTATGTTAAGGTCTATGTTAAGGTCTGTGTTAAGGTCTATGGTCTATGTTGGGATCTATGTTAGGGTCTATGTTAAGGTCTGTGTTAAGGTCTATGGTCTATGTTAGGGTCTATGTTAAGGTCTGTGTTAAGGTCTATGGTCTATGTTGGGATCTATGTTAGGGTCTATGTTAAGGTCTGTGTTAAGGTCTATGGTCTATGTTAGGGTCTATGTTAAGGTCTGTGTTAAGGTCTATGGTCTATGTTGGGATCTATGTTAGGGTCTATGTTAAGGTCTGTGTTAAGGTCTATGGTCTATGTTAGGGTCTATGTTAAGGTCTGTGTTAAGGTCTATGGTCTATGTTGGGATCTATGTTAGGGTCTATGTTAAGGTCTGTGTTAAGGTCTATGGTCTATGTTAGGGTCTATGTTAAGGTCTGTGTTAAGGTCTATGGTCTATGTTGGGATCTATGTTAGGGTCTATGTTAAGGTCTGTGTTAAGGTCTATGGTCTATGTTAGGGTCTATGTTAAGGTCTGTGTTAAGGTCTATGGTCTATGTTGGGATCTATGTTAGGGTCTATGTTAAGGTCTGTGTTAAGGTCTATGATCTATGTTAGGGTCTATGTTAAGGTCTGTGTTAAGGTCTATGGTCTATGTTGGGATCTATGTTAGGGTCTATGTTAAGGTCTGTGTTAAGGTCTATGGTCTATGTTGGGATCTATGTTAGGGTCTATGTTAAGGTCTATGGTCTATGTTGGGATCTATGTTAGGGTCTATGTTAAGGTCTATGTTAAGGTCTGTGTTAAGGTCTATGGTCTATGTTGGGATCTATGTTAGGGTCTATGTTAAGGTCTGTGTTAAGGTCTATGGTCTATGTTGGGATCTATGTTAAGGTCTATGTTGAGGTCTATGGTCTATGTTGGGATCTATGTTAATTTCTGTGTTAAGGTCTATCTCACTGTCTTGTTTTTTTCTAAATGTTCGTTGTATAATAATTATTTGGCATTTTGGTTATCATCTACTCGTGTTTTGATAAAACTACCCCAAGAACTTTAGTTTCCTGGTGCTCATTCTTGTCATTAATGAAAGCCTTCCGCATTATGTAAACTCACGCTTAGTCTTGATTGCTTACATCTTACATCCTTCCAGTGCCGCTAAATGTCACATGCCTTTGAGCATGGTGGTTCGCCAAGATTTCCTGTCTTCGGTGAGTTTTTCATTCTCATCAAGGGATGTTATGCCCACTGAACTGGCCTCTCTTAACAATGTCCTCTTTAGAGTTTCGCGTGGTCGACCTATTTTTCTTCGGATTGTTGTGTTCCACGATAGCTTCTTTGGGGTTCCTCTGATTGTTTCTTCTTATCACATGACCGACATATGCCCATCTTATTTTTCTGATAACCCATGAGACAGGTTGTTGTTTGCTCGTCTGTCTTATCTCTGCGTTGTTGTTGAATTCGTTCCACTTAATAACGAGGATTTTCCTTAGGCATTTGTTTTTGAAAGAGTCTAATTTATTGATTGCTACATAATGTTTATTAGTTTGTTAAGGAAGGAAAATTGGAAACGTATATTCTTTTAGCTCTAGGCAACATGATTTCTTTTATCTAGGTCAGTTGTCTTTACTCCCTACTTCATATATAAAAATGATCTATTTTTCATTTAAAAATTGATGCCCCCTTTAAGTGCAAGTTCTAATGGGGACTTTTTATGAATTTATAAAAGAATATTACATTCTGATTTCAATCTAAACCCTTCCCTCTTGTGGTGGTATATTATCTTACCCGATGTTTACAGTTGACACATACGTTCGTACTTTGCATGTCTTACAGCGGGTAAGTATACTCTTGTATGCTGATTTCACGAGTACTTTTATCAAACATTTTAATAATTTCATGTACTGACATTGGCTAGAATGATTCTTACAATGGCATTGTAAATGCTTAGAAATATTACTTCAGCTATCACTGTTTGTTGTTACTGAGATGAAGATGTTTTTTAGGGTGAAAAGGGGGGGGGGAGTAGTTTGCTGGGACCAGTGGAGATGTCTAGTGAGAAGGAGCCTTTTAATGAAAAGGGTTTGAGTCTCGTTGTATGGTCTTTAACAGTTCTGGATAGTTCGAGTCAGCCCGTGCATATAGTGTCCTCTAGATCTTCATCTTTTCTTTTCTCGGTTGTTTTACCTCACCTTTGCCTCACTGTCACACGGGATTATTGGGTTGTGTCAGGGGACTGCCGCTTGGGCAGCCCGACTGATGGATCCCTGCTTACACGTGCACACACTGGTCCACGCTGATAACGTTAAGGTGTCCATTTATTGACCTTCCTTTGACATTTAGACTGAGGTGGCACATACACTCTTTCCCTTTCTCCAGCTTCACCTTCACCACCTCTGTACAGTCACACTGCTTCGATCTCCGTCGTCCTTCATCAATTAGAAAAACATCAACTCTCACAGAAGAAATACAAATTATATTCTTTCTAAATTTCTTATGTCCCATCATGTACGTGTTAAAGCGCTATCATTCTGTTAAACCAGTTAAACCAGCTCTAACGATATAAAATTTTACACGTGGTGAGAGAAGTGACGACTGCGGTAAAACTGGTTCTAGTTTTAAAATAAAATATAAACAAATGTGTATGGTTCAGTTTTACTAAAAGACAGAATGAGAAAGGAAAGTGGATAGGAATTATGGTGGCAGAAAATAATATGAGTACGTATAAATGAAGAAAATACAACAATCTGGTATTTCGCCAAATGCTTTTTTTTTTTAATCAAGGACCACATAAAAACACGAAAGATGGATGAAAAATTAAACACTTAGCTCTTCCGGTATTCTCCGTGCAAGAAAAATGGGCACACAATACGCCTAAATAGATGTTGGCAAGTTCTATTCACAAACAAGTGATTGGATGAGAAATGAGATAAAGAAACCATAAAAAAGAGTACCAGATGGCAAACAACATGTTGCCATACCAGAGATGGCTTCACCCTGCCCCCGTGGGATAAATGTAGCCGAAACAAAAGCCGCCAAGATGATTAAAAGTAAGAAAATAGTATGGGAACAGGGTGGATGAGGGGAGTTTCAGGATGCACTCGTTCTACTGTGAGCTGGTATTTCCAGGTTTCTAACAACCACGTGGGCGCAGTGTGTGCCCTTCTTTCTTACGATGAGGATACCAAAAAAATACTAAGTGTTTTTTTTTAGTGCGGTCCTTGAAAAAGGCATTTGCCGAAATATTGAACTCTCAAACAAAGATATCTCCGTACTTCATTACGTGGACTGGTTTCCAGTGTTTGCTTTTCTTATTATACAGTGTCTGTATCTGAGCCGAGGATCTATGAGTATTTACATCTCTCCGATTGTATAACTGGCTCTGAACCTGTTATCTTAAACTGAAACTAATTCTTGTTCTGTCCCTCTCGCATTCCATATACAAATCTGTTCAGTCTCTTAAACTTCCTTCCTTTTCAATGGTGAGGCTTGAAAGAAGATAGGGGTGTATGACCATTTCTTTTGTGTCTGTCTTTCATATTAGAAGGAGACCAAAAATCTATATTCTCGTCTATTTTATGTGTTTTTAATATGTTGTCTTGTTTCTGTATCTTATTCTGGAAAAAAAAAGAGTTTGCGTAAATATTGGGTTGTTGTCTGTTTTTCATGCGTATGTGCTTATATTTCTTTCTGCCATTCTTTTTTCTGGCCATTTTCCCCCCTCATTCTGTCTCTATGTAAGACTGAACCATACATCCCCACCTACTTTCATTACTAGAATAAATTTTACTTCGGTCGTCATTTCTCATTTCATTTCCCTAATCTCTCAGGCGTGAGGTCTACGTTGTTAGGCCATGTTTTCCCTTCCGGCATCTCAAGCCTATTCTGCTAATCATCGTGGTTTACCTGCTCACTATTTCTTTTAAACTTAACCACACATTTAATAAGACGTTACTTTGACTAGGTCGTAATGATTGTCTTTTTTTCTGCCTGTGTGAGATAACAAAATGGAAGAATTTAAAAAAAACGGAAGCATTTAAATTCATTATTTCATTTGCATGTCCCTTGCGGAACTTTGCCTCCCTAACAGCACTCCTGTATGCCTCTCGGTTGTGAGCAAGATGCCCTGCTGCTGAAGCATCCATTTGCAGATCATCAACGATGTCTTGCAGCCATCTTCGTTTTGGTCTTCCTCTCTTTCTTTTTCCCATTGTGCACCCTTCCAAGACGGTCTTCTCTAGATTATCATGACGTTTAATGTGTCCAAAATATTGAAGTTTTCTCTTTTGAATCCTCTTTACTAGCCAGCCTTCTTCAATATTAAGTTATTGTAGTAGAGATATATTTGTTCCTTTTTTGTGTCCATGATATTTGAAGAACTCTTCTGTAGCATTTACATTCAAAGGCATTTATGTGTTTCTCAGCTGTTTTGTTAAGTGTCCAGGTCTTACAGGCATATGTTGCGATGGGAAAGATGCATGCCCTTAAAAATCTTATTTTTGTACTTCTGTCTGTTCCTCTCCACAGATACTTTAGTTGTTTTAGTTTCTGAAGAGCGATAGATGTCCTCCTTTTAATTCCCCCCCCCCCCCAATTGTATCTCCATTACTAGTTAGTAGTGCTTCAAGATATTCAGAGCATTTAAATAGAGAAGACAAAATAAGGGGAATCAACTGCGAATTGAAATTTAGGCTACCTAGTTAACATTATTAATTATTTAACATTATTAATTAGTTAACACTATATTTCTATCCACATAAAAGAATAAGAAGAGCTAAACCATTTAAACTGACCTTTCACAGAAAATGTATATTAATTAGGCAAGAGAACAAATTCGAATCCATTTTTGTTATTCCTTTTCTGTTGCTGGCAACGCTTCGATTTGACAGAAAATTTCTATAATACCACCTGTATGTATTGCCCACTTTAAAATAAACAACCATTTGCTGCTGTGCTAGTTGCTTATATTTGTGCAGCTTCTACTAGTTAGTGAAAGTAAAAGATCACAGTGAACCATGCCTATTAGTTTGTATTAAGTGAATATATTGAAGGTTGTGATTAAAGACGCAGTCCAGTAAACTACTTCGAAACTGCCTCAGAGAAAACATCTCTCTCTCTCTCTCTCTCTCACTCTCTCTCTCTCTCTCTCTCTCTGTACCACCACATAACGACCGAGAAACATACAAGAGTAAGATAAAGTAAATGACAAACGGAATTGTATCACTGAAATATCATCCTGTAATCGATTAATTTATATAAATATCCGATAACAAATCCGCTAACCACATAATGTTGAGAACATAATATGTTACTCTTTAGGTTTTCAACAAAATTTGGTTAGCGGAATGTTCTCGATATTGACATCAATTTTGTTATAGGATGATACTTCAGTAGCAAACTGTCATTTGTATACTCCTTTATTTTACTAAAGTATTCGACAGAATGAAGAATGGCAAACTAATAAAACATCTTGAGGAGATGATCTTGATGAGAAAGGCATCCAAATTACAACAAATCTCTACTAGGAACAGGAAGCGTCAGTGAGATAGTGACATCAACAAACCTACCCACAAAGTAGGGAGTCAGGCAAAGATATGTTTTGTCTCCATATCTATTCATCCTGTACATGAGAACATCTTCAGACGATCAGACGAACCTATCGGGACTGAACAAAGGGGGAAGAAATGTCAATCATTTAAGTTTTACAGACGGTTCAGTTCTAGCAGAGATTCAACATAACCTGCGGGCCTTAATAAATGAGACACTACAGAAGCCCAGAACAGGGATTAGAGATTAATATCAAGAAGACCAAAGAAACGGCGTTCATCAGGAAAGACCAGAAACCTCAAATGGAAAAAAAATCTGTAAAGAAGGAGAAAATGGAACAAGTGACAAATTAGTGCTACCTATGGCATATACTAACAGATGATGAGAGATGCGTAATGGAGATAAAGAAAAAGAATAAGAAATTGAAAATATACAAGATGCGTCCGATACTTAATGAGACTGATTCCATAAAATTCGATTTGTTCAAGATATGCTTACATATACAGGGTCCGGCATAAACATAGCTGGATTTTTAAAAAAATGAAAATAAATAAGCGCTGTACATGTTTTTGGTAAAAAAAAAGTGAAATGAAACTCAGAAAAATGGGTATTTTTTATTATTACTGACAATCATATTTAGGTTTTGAAAATTACGCCTGTTAGATGACCGCCATTACATTTGATACATTCAGCCAGGCGTCTGGAAAACTTCTGCATAACATCATTTAACATGTTCAAAGGGATATTTTGAATGCATTGTCGGATTCGATCTTTTAGCTCCAACTGACTGTGGTCGACTGACATACGCCGTGTTCTTGAGATACCCCCACAAAAAGAGGTCTGCGGCCCAAAAATCCGGTGACCTCGACGGCCAATGAATATCCCCAAATCTGGAAATAAAGAGGATTGGAAATGCTTGTCGCAGCATGGCCATGGACGAGCTGTGAGGGCAGTTTCTCCATCTTGCTGAAACCATATTAGTCTCTTATTTCTATTGACCAAGTCTGGAATGAAGTATTCAGTTAGCATCAGCACATAAAGATCACTATTAACAGTAAGAGGATGCCAGGTGCCAAAGCGGTCCTAACAGCTGATCGCCGAGGGCTACATAGCAATGCGTTGCGGACTTCTTGAATTCGTTTAGATGTCTGTTGAGTTCTTGGACGACCAGTAGACCTGTTATTAAGGCAATTAGCGGTTTCCTTCAAATGATCATTTGTCTGCTTCATCTCTGACGTCATGATTTTTTTTTCATACGTATTCAGTTTCTGTGCATTATGTCAGTTAAATCCAGTTATGCTTTATGTCGGACCCTGTACTTACAATTCCTCGAAAGCAAATTCTTGAGCATCATTACACCGTTGCCTGTGGTTCTGCCACGCATCGTAGCTCGCCTGGAAGTCTTGAACAGGGATCTCCTTCAAAGCACTCGTCACGGCAGCTTGCACGTCATTAACAGTCCAAAAATGGTGGCCTTTCAAGCTTGATTTTAACAGGTGAAAAAAAAAGAAGTCAGCAGAGGCCATTTCCCGGCTGTAGGCATGTTGGCACAGCGTTGCCTCGGTTTGTTTCGCCAGAAATTCTACCAATATCAGTGACGCATGGCTCGACGCATTGTCGTGGTGAAGAACCCATGTGTTGGAAATCTCCGGGCGGACTCGCGCGATTCTGTTCTTCAGCCGTTTAAACACTTCCAGGTAAAATGTTGCATTGATCATTTGTTCCGGTGGTACGAACTCCTTATGGACAACATCTTTAGAGTCAAAATAGACAATAAGCATCGATTTTATTTCGGTTTGCACATTCTAGCCTTATTTGGTCGAAGAGATTCGGTAGTGTGCCACTCAGAACTCTGTTTTTTCATCTAAGGATCGTACTCAAAGACCCACGTTTCATCACCAGTTATCACTTTCTCCAAAAAAATGAGGTTCACTCTTCACACGGTCCAAAAGCTCACGAGAAATTGACACACGGTTTTTCTTCTGTTCCTCGCTCAAAACCTTAGGAACCAACTTGGCACACATTTTCCGCATGTGCCGTTCTTTCGTGACGATTTCATACACAGTGGGTTTTGGAAGTCCCACTTGAGCCGCTATTAATCTAAGACTGAGACGTCGGACAGAGTCCAAAAACCGCTTTCACTTTATCAGCGTTGTCGGAAGTGTGAAATGTTAATGGGTGTCCTGTGCGTTGTTCATCCTCGGCGCTCTCTCTTCCTTCGTTGAAAGTCTTGTGCCACACTGTCCTTTCGATAAAGCATCCTTCCTGTATGCTTTCTGAATCATAGCAAGCGTCTCGTTCGCGGATTTTTCAAGTTTAACACAAACCTTTATCGTGTATCTCTACTCGACACTCCTCTGTCTGCATTTTGACCGTTACGCGACGCTTAAGCAGCTGTCCACTTCACAAGCCATCCGCACTCTGTAAAATTTCAGAGCCAAAGGACAAGATATCGACCCTTTACCTAAGATCCCCCACTAATCTTCAGGCCCCGAGAATCTGTCCCCCGGCCTCGCTGCTGGCTGAATAAAACAAGTCTCTCTACTTACCGGACACATCTTGTACATTCTACACCATGAAGACAGTGTTGATACCCAGTAATCTGCCCACAGAAACGAAACTGAGTTTAGTCAAATGCTACCTCTACTATGTTTTGATGCATGGAGCATAAACCTAGACTCTATGCAAAAAAAAAAAAAAAAACCTAGAGAGAAAGATTAATACAGCAGAAATGTGATTCTACAGAAAACTAGGTCATATAACGTGGAGAATGAATAAAACAAATGCACAAGTTTTAGAACAACTCCCACGTGTAAAGTGAATAAAGATAAAGAAAACAAAATACTCTGGGCGTATCAAAAGACATAACAGCATAGTGAAGATCATACTACAGAGAAAGATGGCAGGAAAAAGAGCGAGGGGTAGACGGAGATGTAGGTTGACAGATAATATGGACAGGACACAGCCTGGCTGACTGCACCATCATGGCGAAGGAACGAGGAAACTGGAGATTCGTTATAGTCAACCTTCGTTCCGAAGAAGGCACAGTATGGTATATTCTTTACTGAAATGCGAAACCAAAATAAATAAATTACCGCCTCTGGCCCGTCTACACTATGCAACTGATTATTGGTGGCACTTTTTAAACCTTTCTGCTCCATAGAGAAATGTATACACCTTGGCAACGATCTAATTATTGCTTACATACATGAAGGGAGAGCAAAGAAATCTTTGATAAGAAATGTTATTTTACTATCATTCAAAGAGAAGTTCTACTTTCTAGACTCTTGCCGTTGTTTAAAAGTCGCTTTCTTCCACTGCTACTGCTTAATAAAGGATGTTTGATACTTTTCGCGTGCACGTATTTACAAAATCGATGAAAGTTGGTAAAAGAATGTGTAAGTTTGTGACATTTACCTAAAACTGTAATTTTACTTCGATTATCTGAGTGAAAAAACAACCTTTTTTAATGCTTTCATTAACACGCTGAATGTGTTAGAAAGTTTGAGAAATATAGTGAGATTCAATAAATAAACAGATATAGTTTTTTTTATACTTTTAGTACGTTCAATCTATTAATTATTAATTATCAATTTAAAAAAAAAAGAACTCGCTTCTAGTCATATTTTGATTTCCTGCTTTTTAGCGCTGAAACGGACATTCTGCATCAGAAATTTAGAAAGACTAACTTGGAGTGAAGGAACTCTGCATGTCAAAACCAAATTAATTGTTAAGACATTATGGTGTTTTTCTTACTCATATTTTGATAATGAAACAGTAAAAATGTACTGTGGCAGTGGCGTAATGATTAGTACACTCACCTGCTGATTAGAAGCTCCCTGTTTCGATTTCACAATCTGGCGGAATTTTTTCGAATCGACCGCCCCAAACCAGGATCAACACAAACTCCAAAATTGTGTACCTGTGGCTCCTCTAGGAAAGAAAAAGGGCAGCGAGGACATGTGATGGCGTCTCTACCTTAAGTGCCGTAGTGGCCTAGGATTGTGAAGGCACTAATACATCACACAAATGCTACACGCGGATACAGAAGGGAACATATTTTCACAGATAAGGTCTACAATCCAAAGTCAACTTAAGTGCAAAATATAGTGGAGATTATTTCCCTTCTTGGCTCTGTTTAGAGAATTATCATGTAATTAAAATGTAAATCTAATCTAAACTCTAGCGAAAGTTCTCACATCTATTTAAGGGATGCACAAGAAATTCCTTAATAATGTACAAAACTTCTAGAAAATATGTCAGAAATCTTACACAGATGCTTGTAGACGAAGAAAACTAATCTAATAATGGGCAACAAAATGAACACATATTTATTATTTCTTGTTTGTTTTCTCTCATCTGTCGTGTGTTAATTATTGTTTTTAAAAATTATTTCTAACAATACTTGAACGAAGGTGGAGGTAAGTAATTTTTTAAACACATTTCTTAACGTAATGTGCAGTTTTGTTACGGTGATCGTGCAGGCCCGCACTCACAAAAGTGCCTGTTATCATTGGTTGTTCTAGCTTCAGGGACGGAGTTCATCTGGGTATTTCTGCAGAGAAGATTGTGAGACGACGTTGACTGAAGATGCCTTAGTTTCGTGTCCAGGTTTCCCCCTGTTAGAGTGACTGGTATCTATAGTTGTTAGAGTGTAAGCACGGATACTTGACTGTCCTGTTTAGAGCACGGATGGAGTTTTTGTGTAGTTTAGATTGAATGTAGAAACATATGTTGGTTGTCTTTTTTTTTTTAGGAAACAGTAGAGATATTGTTAGACGTATTGTTGTGTGGATTTTTCTAGTTGGACCGGTTCTTGAATGAGGTTAGTGCGTTACTTTGGTGAATGTGTCCTTTCGTGAGGCGAAGTCATATTCGCCGGAATGGTTTTTGTGTCAGTTGTTGTATTGTTGACTGTTCATGTGTTATATTGATTTATCATCTTTGAAATTCATCAGCTGATTCCATCATCACTGTTCGTTTTCATATTAAACTTGTTGAATGGAATTGTAACTATCGAGTTGGTCTGCTAATTGGATCAACGTTTACTGTTAGCGCTGTTATACATTTACTTGTATTGATCTAATCATGTGATTTTAACTTAATTAACATTATATTCTGATCTCAAACATTTCCTACGTTAACCTTTTTTTCCCTTTCGGCATTTTCTGTTACCTGATGACATATAATCCTCGCATTTTTACAGAAAGTACGTATACTCTATCTCGTTCTCTGTATAGTCAACAAGTAATCTGCTATTTTAACGTTTATTCTAACACTCCTTGAATAATTTCGAATGTGAAACATTGAGATTGCTTTTGCTAGTAGTAAACGTAGCAAGCATTTTCAAGGGAAGTAACACGGAGAACGAGCTAACTGCGCTGTGGAGATGGAGGCTGATGTGAGAATCGGTGTACTCAACCCCATCAGGTTACGATCCTACCTTCTGTATCTCTCATAGAAAGTGGGTTGATCGTTAAACTGGGCTGGAAAGACAGTTAAAGACTGAGTCAATGTGAGCCTGTGTAGGTGGACCAAGCAAAGAAGCTTATTGCTTAGAATAGTTCCAAGAATTTAAACAGCCTTTATGAAGCCCACAGTTCACTTATAGGGTATAGATGTTCAAGATATCAGGTTCATAGTTTCCTGGAGAGATAAGAATAGAGATTTCAGTAGTAGTAGTAGTAGTAGTAGTAGTAGTAGTAGTAGTAGTAGTAGTAGTAGTAGTAGTAGCAACAGCAGCAGCACCAATATTAGCAGTAGCAGTAGCGGCAAAATTATTACTAATAGTAGTAGTAGTAGTAGTCGTAGTAGTAGGAGTACGAGTAGTAATAGTAATTAGTATTAGTAGAAGTAGTAGAAATTATAGAAATAATTGTAGAAGTAATAATTGTAGTAGTAGCAGTAGTAGTGGTAATAGCAATAGCAGAAATAATAGAAATAGTAACAGTAGTAGTAGTAGTAGTAGTAGTAGTAGTAGTAGTAGTAGCAGTAGTAGTAGTAGTAGCAGTAGTAGTGGTAGTAGTAGTAGTAGTAGTAGTAGTAGTAGTAGCAGTAGTAGTGGTAATAGCAATAGCAGAAATAATAGAAATAGTAACAGTAGTAGTAGTAGTAGTAGTAGTAGTAGTAGTAGCAGTAGTAGTAGTAGTAGCAGTAGTAGTGGTAGTAGTAGTAGTAGTAGTAGTAGTAGTAGTAGCAGTAGTAGTGGTAATAGCAATAGCAGAAATAATAGAAATAGTAACAGTAGTAGTAGTAGTAGTAGTAGTAGTAATAGTAGTAGTAGTAGTAATAGTAGTAGTAGTAGTAATAGTAGTAGTAGTAGTGGTAGTAGTAGTAGTAATAGTAGTAGTAGTAATAGCAGTAGTAGTAGTAATAGTAGTAGTAGTAGTAGTAGTAGTAGTAGTAGTAATAGTAGTAGTAGTAGTAATAGCAGTAGTAGTAGTAATAGTAGTAGTAGTAGTAGTAGTAGTAGTAGTAGTAGTAGTAGTAGTAGTAGTAGTAGTAATAGTAGTAATAGAAGAAGAAGAAGAAGATAAAAAGATTAGACTTAAGACGGAAAAAAACACATGTCTTAGACATTATTAACCACCATCTTCTTAGTTCTTCTTACATCCTTCCCGTGCCGCTAAACGACACATAAGGCCCGCATGGTAGTATGCCAAGATTCCCTTTCTTCGGCTAGTTTTTCAACCTCATCAAGGGATGTTATGCCCACTGAACTGGCCTCTCTTAACAATGTTCTCTTTAGAGTTTCACGTGGTGGACCTCTTTTTTTTTTCTTCGGCCTGTTGTGTTCCACATGATAGCCACCATCACTCTTAAAGTAATCCCCTTCTGAGTTTTGGCAACGATCCCACTGGTTCTGTTGAGAACAGCCCGAGACTCAGGTACAGAAGCTTGAATTTCCTCCACCGTCTGAAAACTTCAGCTTCATTTTCAATCTCTGAAGCATGAAAAAAGTCATAGGGTGCAAGGTCTGATAATAGGGAGGATGGAGCATCAGTTAGTGGCCAAAAACGGACGAATCTGAATGGCGACAATGGGCCAGTGTATCGTCGTGTCGAAGCCATGTCTTGTTCCACAATTTGTCAGGTCGTTTTCATCTCACATTTTCAGCTGCTGGCGAGATTTTTCAGCTGCCGTGCATGGAGTGGAGTGGAGTTCCTCCTGGCCAGTAAAGACAGGTGCGAATGGGGTTGCCGCGCGGCGCCACCGTGGAAAAGGTGAAAGAAAGGATTAAGTGAAGTAATCAGTAGTCTCGAGGTCAGGACTGCTCAAATCACTGCACATCTGCTCTGGAGGTCGGCCACATCCTTGTTCACTCATACCGGGCAAAATGCCTGAACCGGCTTAATCCAGGGGTTAAACTAAGTCACTGCTGGTGGAATTTTTCGTCTGCAGCACGTGGGGCGAAACTCCTCCCGGCCAATGAAGAAAATGTGAATAGGGTTGCCGAGTGGCGCCGCTGTGAAAAGGTGATGGAATGGATAAAGTGGAGATTAATCGGTATATTCAGTAGTCCCGCGACGAGATCTACCCATAACACGGTACTTCTGCTCTAGAGGCCGGTCACGTCCGATATACACCTATATTGGTTAAATATGCCTAAACCCAGGGGATGAAACTTGATGATTCTTCATGGCATAGTACGTCCGCTCTATATGTCAAACGTGTCCTAAACTCGCCCATACTGGGATAATATGCCTAAACCGGCTTAACCCAGGGTGAAACCTACTAGTGGCGAGGATTCGTCCTCCTGGACAAAAGCTCCGTCCTGGTCACAACTAGGAAGGGTAGCGGCCACGAAGTCGGAGACACTGGACCAGTGCAGTCTAGATAGGCAACCACCTCTCAACCGACGGGGATATATGCGTATCCTAATCGCACTGAGGTTTTCCAGAGAGAAAGTCCAACTCTGGATGGGCAACCATCTCTCACCTAGCGGGGATGTACTGATATCCAAAACACGTCGAGGGTTTCCAGTGAGAAAGTCTAACTCTAGATTAAACTGGTGCAACGAAAACCATAGTGTCACGCAATTCCGCTTCTGAGACCCACCAAGAATACAGGCCCAAGCCCCGTGATACGCTGAACCTCATGTGGTCCTCTCGGGGATCTCTTGTGGCCCTCTCGAGGACCACATGACCAATCAAGGACCACAGAAGTAAATTCAGTAGGATCACGGGGTGATCTTGGTGGTAGAAGCGAAAGAAGAAGAAGAAAAAGAAGAGATCACACGTTTTCTCGTGGACGGCTCAAGGCCTCGACTTAGAAAGAAGAGCTAACTGTTTGAACGAGGAGGAACAAATTCCTTCTGCACAATTTAATTTTTATCCACAAAAAAAAAAGAAGAAAAACACAAAGACGTAATATTGCTCAAGACTTGTGTCGCTTTCTTCGGTCGAGGTGATTGTAGACTTTTCCATGATCTGGATTGTCGTTTATTTTCTGTGTCCTAGACATAGGCCCAGTTTCCATTACTCGTAATTACATCTGAAAGAAAGCTGGGGACATTGGCATCATGAGATCTGAGGTCAAGGCAAAGGGCAAAGGTGAAGTATTTGCTGCTTTTGGTCAGGGCTCAGAAGTCTGGAAACAAACTTTGATACGATACGCCGCCATCATCACATCCTCCGTTACAATTCTGTGACAGCTTCTGTGTCTGATTCCCACTAGCGCACTGACTTCATCAGTAGTTCCACGGCTGTCTTCGTGGATAATGTGACGCACTATCTCAATCACTTCTGGGGTTGAATTGGACACTGGTCGACCTTGGAGTTCGTCATCATCAATCGATTTTCTACCATCCTTAAACCATGAAAAACACTCTAGCCGTTTCTTCTGAACTGAAAAAAGACTTATGCAAATTCATTGCTCACAGAATTCTTCAAGTCGCAATACGTGTCTGTGTTATATATATATATATAATATATATATATATATATAATATATATATATATATATATTATATATATATATTATATATATATATATATATATATATCTGTAACCAGTTCCTACCAGCGTGAAGAAGTTTATTATTTAGGGTAATCCTGTGTTGCCATTTAGTAACATAAACTCATATAACTTTCAACAATCTGGTAACACTTGTTATGTCTGAATAAGCTTATCAGGAAGGGCACTTACAAGGGAGGTAAATGCCTAAGGTTTTTACGTCGTTGCTACAGAATGGGTCGAGATGCGAAGAGTTTCCCCAGTGAACTCCATACACCGTATTGTCATACAGCAGAGTTGGTTAATCTGTCTTGGTGTTTGATGTTCGTTGTTCTGGGAAAAGAGAGAGGAGATGGAAGCACACGTTTCCTGCCTTGAGACAAATATAATGTTTCGTAAAAAGATAAGGAAAGTACTATCTGTTACTAATCTTTTTCTTCTATCTGATCTGGCAGTCACCGACCCGTAGCTGACTAAGACCCTGTCCGATCTCTCTGTGGGTATCCCCAGTAACAAGCCAAGGTTGACTAATCAGGCAGGAACCGCCATAGTCTTCATGGCGGTGGGGTCTTCTAAAGAAGTAATGACAACAACCTGATTTTTTAGCTCAAATCAGGGACTGAAAAAAAAATAGCTGCCATGACCCACTCTCATCGCGACACGATGATGTGCTTCAACATCTCCACCGCATCGACTGCATCGAGCACCAGGTCGTAGTTCTAGGGAGACTGAAGAAGAAGAAGAAGAAGAAGAAGAAGGACACTCAAGCCAGATTGAATTAATGTTCACTTGTTGTAACATGTCTCCTTCACGGTTGTGTTTTATAAACCACGCATCAAATATTGTTCAAGATGTGTTCAAGATTTGTTCAAGTTCTGATAAGGACCAGAAAATTAATTGTAGCCAGATTGTTTAGATTTCTTATAATATAGTTACAGTGGTTACTATTTTATAATCCCAC
This sequence comes from Achatina immaculata, assembly GCA_009760885.1. Lineage (NCBI taxonomy): Eukaryota > Metazoa > Mollusca > Gastropoda > Stylommatophora > Achatinidae > Lissachatina > Lissachatina immaculata. The sequence goes on from CM019701.1 coordinate 6,357,012, forward strand.
TAAAAAATGAGAGATCTGATAATCCCTGTGGTGTAACTGATATTATACGTAGAACTACAGCATTTACAGTTTTTTTTCTGGTTTTCGTGCAGTGAGCATTCATTTTCATAATAATTCTCTTTACAATCAAGATGAGAATATTTTTCGAGCTAAGAAAACAATCCTTTTTTACCGGTTGTTTCCCTTCCAATGCTCATCGTGCTTCGAAACTCCAGTGTTTGTGGCAAATGAGATCTGTAAGTACCGAGTAATTTTCTTCTTATCTAAACCATATCTGACCCCGACGCATATCTAGAATAAATGAGATCAGTTGTTTCTACCTGTATAGCATCCACGTGATAACTTAGAATGAGTACTCACAATGTGGGACTTCTGGCACACAGACACATACAAAGTGCAGGAGAAACTTTAGATCTTAAGCAATAATTAAGATAATGGAAAGTAATAGTGCAAGCGATAGCCTCATAGTGATTGAGGGAGTGCCAATTGGGGAAGTAGAGTGTTTCACATATTTAGAAAGCATAGTTGATAAATACGGGGGGGGGGGGGGGGGGGGAAGGATGTTAAAGCCAGAATAACCAAGGTCAGGACAGCATTTATCCAACTTAACAAAATATGATAATCTAAGAACATTAAAACAAGAACCAAACTTAGGCTTTTCAATACAAACTTAAAGGCTATCCTGCTATATGGTTCGTAGACATGGGTTGTGACCAAGACAGTACAACAGAGGATGCAAACATTCATGAACTACTGCTTGAGGAGGATTTTAAACATTAAATAGCAGGACAAGATCAGGAACGAGGAGGACAAGAACCTATGAACCTACAAATCATGTCTAGGAAATGGAGGTGGATTGGCCACACACTTAGGAAACCCGACATCAGCATAGCAGAACAGGCACTGACGTGGAAACCTCAAGGAAATAGAAAACAAGGAAGACCTTGACTTACTTGGAGAAGAGAAATGATGACAGTGCCCAGAGACAAAGGACACACATGGAAGGAAGCAGAGAATAATTCCAAGAACGTGGGATGACTGGAGAGCTTTTATCCGTGGCCTATGTTCTCAAGGGAGTAAAAGGCGATGACGATGATGATGATGATGATTATGATGATGATGATGATGATGATGATGATGAATAGGAAAGAATACCTCTGTTCATTTAATATTAATTCTACTCATTAAATGTAGAAAAAAAAGTTCCTACGTATAACTGCAACTTCCAAATATTTTATTTTGCTTTAACATCTATTTTTACTTTCATTTCTTGATAATTGATGTGTGCAGCTTAGATTTAAGATATAAAATAATGCATCAATTATTAGCGTACTTCAGTAATTATGTGCATGCAAGTGCGAGAGAGCGTGAGAATGTGTTAAACCAGTTATTTGTCTGAGGAAACTTGACACAACTGAAAGTTCGAATCTCGTTTCTGAACTAAATATTTCATGTAGAATTAAATCCTACTTTTTCCTTCGATGGATTCTCTTATTGCTGCAATCTTCGCTTGTCTTTGCTTTTATTATTTTTGTTCAGATTCTTTTCCTATGCTACCCTTTGTAAACTGTATTAGCACAGTTGCCAGTTTGCAACTTCTTAGATATCCAACCTCGCCTGTGCATTTACTGCCAGCATACGTTTGATTAGTGAAATGGGAAACCACAATTGATTCGACGTCATTGTTTACCTTTGACCTTGAACTTTATTAGGGCTTTGGAGTTACATTTGATTTGGCAACTGATGTCATGCCTTCACTGCTTCCAGTGATATCTTCGCTGATGCCACGCCACTGCAACTGGTTCATTGCCGGCATTTATTTCGACTTTGAACTTTATAGAGTTTTAAGCCACATTCATTTTTGCTTGTAATATTTTTATGCATAAGTAAAATGTATTTTTATTTATTTATTTGCTTTTTAATGGAGTTAATTCGCCAAGATATTTGAAAAATATAGTAATTCATTCTATTTGTAATTATCAAAATTTGGTTCAAAGCAGTGCATATATAGGTTTAATAACTGTTTTTTTGTGTGTGTATGGTACTAAATTCGGACTACTGCAGTAATTGTATGGAAACCAAATGTTATTGATGGTTTCATTTTAGCAACAGCATATATTGTTGTAGCGTTTCGAATTGTTGGATCTCGCCTTGTAAACATAATCTAAGAACGTAAGGCAAGCGATGATCGTCTTTCTCGTGTTCACAATATGGCGTCGTTCGCGTGTGCTATAACAGCATTTTACTACCAGCTCTGTCACACGAAGCAAAAGCGCTATGTCGTAGTGTGGGCCGAAATCTCATATATCTCTTTAAAGCCTAAACTGAAAGCTATTTCTCATTCTTTTTTTAATGTATAATATTTGGTTAAACTGCAGAGTTATGTTATGGCATTTTAACTCGTGATAGTGATACTTTGGGGCAAATATAACTTGGCACTGCACTTCATAAATTTTTAACTTTTTTTTTTCTAAATTTTACTTCTTTGTGTCAGCGCTGTGGTAAATTACAACTTTTATGGAGAATGAAATTTAGAGGAGTCTAAATATTCTGAAAATTCTTATATTTAAATTTTTGTGTAGACAAAACGAGTAGAAGAAAAAATCTGTTTATTTTGGTTCTCAGTCTCATTTTTTGATAAATCTCGGCAGGTATTGGTATGTATTATTTATGTATTATAATACAGGTATTAATTATGTATTATTTATGTATTATAATACAGGTATTAATTATGTATTATTTATGTATTATTTATTTTAAATTCTTAACACGTAAAATTGCGTTCTGGTCATACTCAATAAATCTATATGTTTACATTTGTAAATGTAATACCAGACATTGTAAGAACATATTATTTGTAGTTATCTTCATGCTAAGCTTTTATCATTGGAGATTAATTGTATGCAGTCTTTCATAGTATCATTCTTGCTCGATGGAGCGTACAAATGCTCTTCTGAACTTTTATCAGTTTCTTCATTTTTTTATTAAAGTTAATTGTTCGTCCTCATTTCCCCATGTAAGATCAAAGTCATTTAATTGTAAAACTACTTTGTCCTATTACATGAAGAATACTGAGAGCTTGTTGTCATGAGTATTTTGCTGAGATCATTTCGTTAACAATAATTATTATTCCTTATTTCTGTGAAATGTAGCAATCGTTATTTTGTCTATTAGATTATACTACCTCATAAGAAGTCAAGATATGTTGTTGTCTGTAAAGAGTCTTATGGAATAAAATGAACATTTCGTTTTCTGGTTTCATATGGTTATTCGTTTGCATGAAACACAGTTTGGAACTGTTTAGAAGGCGCACTGTTCTACATTGACCGCCATTTGAGTGTGGTCGTTTTAAAGCCACTGCCAGTTTCCCTGTCACTCATACTGCTATATTAACCTGGAGTCAGGGAGTTGTGTCTATTTTTTGTGTTTATTTTAAAATTTAGGCGGTCAGTTATCACTTATTTGCGGTTTATTCGTGATCACATGTGTAGTCTTCTTAACTATAGACAATGAAGCAGACTGTAGTAACTATTAATGCAGGTTCGAAACTTCCTTTGGCTGTACAGGCTCCACGGGATTTCTTCTATCAATATGTGACTGGCATAATGGGCTACATTAGCAATAAGCAATGCATGTGCAATTATTCAGGATCTCTTCACTTAGATCTTCTGTTTTCAAGCCTGGATTACGCTTGGTTCATATGTAACGCAAAATTAATTTTGCTAGTCCATCAGTCTTCGCGACTTGCGGTAGGACCTTGTACATACAAAAGTCTTTCTGTATCTGTTTTGACTTGTCTCGTGCCCTGTATTTCTCTAGATGTTTTCCTCATAGTACTTCTTTTGCGGGGGCATGATTGGCGAAGTGGTTAGTGGACTAGTCTCTCATGGCGAAGGTCAGCGGTTCGAATCCAGCCGGAGGTGCCCCCGGCCTCCCAGCCTTAGAAATAGGTAACTTTCTTCTTCTGTAGCTGCGGAAGGATAGGCGGCTAGGCGTGATGCCGGTCACACCACTCTCACAGGTGTACCGACAGGTCAAGGAAAATATGCCCACTAAGAATATCTGTCCCTAGGTGCCTTCGTGGCATACTAAGGCTACCTTAACCTACCTCACCTGCTTTTGCGATACACTTTCCGCAGATCCATGGAGCATGCCATAGCTAGTCATTTTAGAAAAGGCTTGTAAATCTATTGGTTCTATCGCCATTTTATCTTATATCCTTTCCGTGCCGTTAAACGTCACATAGGGCTCGCAAAGTAGTTCGCCAGTTATCGTCATTTTATAGGTCTTACAATTTCGCGCAGAGTAACAGCGAACAGTTGGTTTTGAGTTATCACTAACGGTTCATTGTTTTGTGAAGGAGGCGATGGCAGACACTTAAATGTGACTCTAGTCATTATTCACACGACTGTCTATCTTTGTAGTCTTATCTTTCTCAGTGTAAACTAGCACATTCGCTGTAGGAGGTTGGTGACGAAGACGTTGAAGTCTTATCTTTCTCAGTGTAAACTAGCACATTCGCTGTAGGAGGTTGGTGACGAAGACGTTGAAGTCTTATCTTTCTCAGTGTAAACTAGCACATTCGCTGTAGGAGGTTGGTGACGAAGACGTTGAAGTCTTATCTTTCTCAGTGTAAACTAGCACATTCGCTGTAGGAGGTTGGTGACGAAGACGTTGAAGTCTTATCTTTCTCAGTGTAAACTAGCACATTCGCTGTAGGAGGTTGGTGACGAAGACGTTGAAGTCTTATCTTTCTCAGTGTAAACTAGCACATTTGCTGTAGGAGCTTGGTGACGAAGACGTTGAAGTCTTATCTTTCTCAGTGTAAACTAGCACATTCGCTGTAGGAGGTTGGTGACGAAGACGTTGAAGTCTTATCTTTCTCAGTGTAAACTAGCACATTTGCTGTAGGAGCTTGTTGACGAAGACGTTGTCCAACATGATAGTCAGCGACATTGTCTGAAATGCGAGCGTCAGGGTTGGAGAACCATAGCAGGCCAAGACCCTGTCCCATCTCTCAGTTGGTACCCCCCCCCCCCCAGTAACAAGCCTAGCCTAGTTAACAGGGCAGGGATTGCTATAGTCCCCATGGTGGTGGAGTCTGCTGACGAAGCATTGCACACTCCTCCTCCTGCTTTTTAGCTGGATTCAGACACTGAAAAAAAATAAATAGCTGTCGTAACCCGCTCTCAAGCCGACACGCCCGCTGTGCCTCAACACTTTCACAGCATCTCCTGCAAAGAACAGTAGCCTGCACTTCCAGAAAGAGAGAGAGAGAGAGAGAGGAAGAAGAAGAAGAAGAAGAAGAAGAAGCAGAATGTACGTTGTTTTACTTTAAAGAAATTCAAAATTCTGAGAGGAAATAATTTAAGGAAACATTCATTATACAGGGTCCGGCATAAAGCATAGCTGGATTTAACTGACGTAGCGCGCAGAAACTGAATACGTGTGAAAAAAACATGACGTCAGAGATGAAGCAGACAAACGGTAACTTTTAACAATGGCTTCTTGGCAAACACAACATCGCGCATTCACCGTTGAAACGTATTTTAAAAGTCGAGAATCGTCTATTAACCTACAACGAATGTTGCGTCGCCATTTTGAGTTGCATCCCCGTGATAATGTTCCCGATCGGAGGACAAAACAATTTTGAGGTGGGTCAATAAATGTAAGGAAACCGCTAATTGGCCTTAATAACAGGTCTACTGGTCGTCCAAGAACTCAACAGACACCTGAACAAACTCAAGAAGTCCGCAACGTATTGCTACGTAGCCTTCGGCGAGAAACGCTTTGGCACCTGACATCCTCTTACTGTTAATAGTGATCTTTATGTGCAGATGCTAACTGAATACTTCATTCCAGACTTGGTCAACAGAAATAAAAGACTAATATGGTTTCAACAAGATGAAGCAACTGCTCACACAGCCCGTCAGTCCATGGTCTTGCTGCGACAAGCATTTCCCAATCGTCTTATTTCCAGATTTGGGGATATTCATTGGCCGGCAAGGTCACCGGATTTATCGGCCACAGACCTCTTTTTGTGGGGGTATCTCAAGAACACGGTGTATGCTAGTCGACCACAGTCAATTGCAGACCTAAAAGATCGAATCCGAACCTGCATTCAAAATATCCATTTGAACATGTTAACTGGTGTTATGCAGGAATTTTCCATACGCCTGGCTGAATGTATCAAATGTAATGGCGGTCATATAACCGGCGTCATTTCCAAAACCTAAATATAATTGTCAGTAATAATAAAAATAAACACTTTTCTGAGTTTCATTTCACTTTTTTTTTTTACCAAAAACATGTATAGCGTTTATTTATTTTCTATTTTTAAAATCCAGTTGATTATGCCGGACCCTGTATTTATTCATCCTTAACTAGATATGCTTCACTTTGAGTCACAACAGTTCTGTATTCTCTACTTCATGCGGCAATCGGTGATCATTACTCACTCACTCACTCACTCACTCACTCACTCACTCACTTACTCACTCACTCACTCACACACACACACATATATATATATATATTACATACACGGATTTAGTCAGTAAGTATAGTTTTTTACGTTCTCAGCTCTAGTATTTTTTACAGTTTGAGCTGATGTTCTATTTTGGTAAAAGATACCTGCTGGAACTTTTATTCTTAACACTGCACCTGATTATATCAAATATTACAAACGTTTCTATGAGGCCGCTGCAAAATTATTCATACAGAGCGATCACATCCCTCTCATATGTGCCGATAGGTTAAGGATATCGTGGTTACTGGCTTATAGATAATGCTCTAATTTTACTCTTTATATTAGTATTTTATTCTTTAGGCTAGTATTTTATTGTATATGCTAATATGTTATTGTTTACGTTAGTAATCTGGCGCCCTGGTTCGCTGAGTAGGTGTGCGCTAGGTTTACTAACCAGTGGTGAAACTTTTTTTTTTTTTTTTTGGTAGATAAAAAAAAAAAAAGGCCCGGGGTTCACCCAGCCTCTAAAAATAGGTACCAGAGAAATCTGGGAAGGTAGTAAATGCGACCAGGGCGTGATACTGACAACGTCACACTTTCATGTACGGAAGATCTTGGATGTACCATCACCGTATCACCCATGTACCTTATAGCATGGAAAAAAAAAAGATTTCACCGTTACTTTTTATATATGTTAGGTATTTATTGTTTATTCAAGTATATTATTAGATTTTAAATCTAATGATGCGTCTACCTCATATTTCTCCGGGGAATATAAAGCATATTTCTTTATTTCTTTTCTATTTTTCATCGGATGCCATTAAAATGGAACAGGAATGTGTTCTGGTATTGTCTCGACTGAGATGAACAAGAATTTCAGATCTTCAAGATCCTAAGAAGAATCGTTGGGCCCATGAAGGTTACCAACAGTGGAGAATGGAGAGCTTGAAAGAACACTGAACTTGAATCCCAACGAATTATAAATGTTTTGTAGCTTAACAGATTACGCTGGTTTGGCCATGCAGAAAGAGAATAGACAAACGAAAATGATGTATGCTTTACAAGAGATGAAAGAAATATGACCAAGACAGAAATGGAAAGACAACATAGAAGAGGATATAAAAGAAATTGGTGTTACAAACTGGAGAGAATATATTAGGAATAGAAAGGAATGGAGGCGAACTTTATCTGCAGCAATGAGCCTTAATGGCTCAGAAAGCAGACGACGAAAATGAAGAAGAAGAAGAAGAAGAAGAAGAAGAAGAAAAAGAAGAAGAAGAATTATCTCAGCTGAGGAGATAACTCAATCATTATGACACCTATTATTCTAAGTTACCTGAATGGCGGAGTGGTTATTATCATAGATTAAGTCAGTCTTAAAGTGGTTATTGTCTTAGTTAAAGTGGTTACTGTCTTAGTTAAAGTGGTTATTGTTTAGTTAAAGTGGATATATCTTAGATGAAGTGGGTTAGTGTCTTAGATGACGAAGGTCGAGGGTTGGGGTCTGCCCTCAGGTACCCCAGTCTCCCAGCCGTAGAAATAGGTAACTGGTTCTTCTTGAAGCTGGGGAAAGAGAAATCTTGTATATATGTAGCACCGACCAACCAACGGGTCTGTATTCTTTAGAAGACTTAATGGTATAACGGGGCTTCTGTTATATTCACTATTATTCTAAGGCTATTTCCGACAAGCTGGTGGCTTATAGTTTGCTAGAGGAGATGGCTGTAACAAATCATTTTCTTTTGGACTATGAGCGTATGGGCTAATTTTATAAACAAAAGAAGAACTTTAAAAAATTTGTTCTAGCCCTTCCTAACTATCATATTTTATTTTACCAGCAGCGAGAGACAACATTTTCTTTTTTTTAAGAAATGGTTTTTTTTGTTTTATTTCCCTGGCAATGTCCGCCGGTGTCTACAGCTGGAAAGAATTCCACTACCTGTATGTAAAGCACATTTAATTTCTTAACATAACCGTAACCTAATTATGTCATGTGTTTATTTATGTACACTGTTCGCTGTCAAAGTTCAGAGAAGTACCTTTCTCAATCTATTTTTATCCATTTCACTTCGTTTATTGTCTGCCTTATCGAACAGACTCCAAATCATGCCACGCCATCTTGGGTGATCACGGGTATTTCAACCACTTCAAGTGTTCGTTTCCCATGTCATTTGCTCAGTCTCTTCATCTATACTTTTTTTTTTCTCTTGAAGAGCTATTTTCTTTTGCCCTTTAAATTTTCGGTTATTATCAGGTTCTCTAACATATTTGTCTCCCAATAGCAAGATATTCTGGTTTGTCTGTTTTCTTGGTTTCAACTTGCTTTTATTTCTTTGCCATTTCTTCCAGAAATTCCTCATTTGTTTTTTTGTTTTTTTTTCTGGATGTTCCAAGATATCTCCTACTTCTTTTCCAGAACTGCATGTACTCCGCCTCTAATTTCTGTCTGTTAATTGTTTCAGTTTTACACACATATAGCAATATTGGGTATATCTAGCTGTGAAATACTATTTCCGTCACTGTGTAAGAAAGTCTCTTATTTGCTTGTATTTCTTTTATTTTTTCGTTAGAAAGTTAGTCAGCTAAGAAGAAGTTACTATTTTTAAAAAAAATATTTTCTCCTCTAATTAAAATTAAAAATGGATGCATCAGCAGCAGGCCATCTTGCTCACAACTGACAGGCCTACAGGAGAGCTTTTAGGGAGGCAAAGTTCCTCAAGGGACATGCAAATGAATGAATGAATTTAATAAAAAGATAAATCTCCCCTGAAATTTCAGCTTTTTTAAAAATATACGCTAACTTTAAACTGATAAGACCACCGTCAGTAAATTCTGCTTATGTCAAAACAATTTGATGTATATGTTTGAAAAAAAATTAATTAATTAATTAACTTGAACTTGCTTTGTCTTGATTCCTTCCTCGTGTACCTTTCAATATTAAGGAGACTAAAAGACTCCCTTATGGTACCTGGCGATCTGCATCATGATATATGGGATATATATATGATATAAGGTTCCTGTAGTTTCATCTTCTTCCCCCCCCCCCCCCACCCCCTCCTTCCCTGCAACTTCTCCGTCTGTTTCTTACAGTTCTTAGTGTGAATCTTTTCTGTATGACGGTGGCCGTTTAACGTGACCAAACTATTTGACTTGTTTCTTCATGTAGTGTAGTATCTTACTCCGGCCTTTGCCCTGGTGGTGTCATTTCTGATCTGGTCTCGTCGTACCACATTTAGTATTCTCTTTAAATGTCTCATTTCTGTGGTGATGATTTTCCCTTTGGGTCTGGCTGTTTGTGTTCCACGTTTGACATGGACAGCGCAGAGTTGGGAAGAAAATTACGTCGTAAGTGCTCGCTTTTTGTTTCAGCTTTGATGTGTTTGCTTTAAAATAATAAGCACAGAAATAAAACGTTTTGCATAAATCACACGTCTTTCATATTAAATGAATAAAAAATGATAAAGTGATGCACACATTATAAAGTAATAATACAATATGTACACAAATAATGATTATTTGACAACAATTCTTTTTATTCCTGGTTTTGAACATCCCTCGCCGCCCACGTGACTTCCTGCATTGTCTGAATGAAGGTAAACGTAAGCAGTGTTTTATTTTTCAATCTTGAAAATGATGGACAAACTAGAAGTGTCACAAAATGAATTGTTTACATTTAATCTGAAAGATTTACATCGGATAGTGAAAGACATCTATCACTCTTCAAAGTGTAAAAACAACTAAAAAAAAAGCTGTCCAGAGGAACAGACAGAATTACAAAAATAAGAATTTTAAGGCATGAATCTTTCCCATGGCAACATATGTCCGTGTGACCTGGACACGTAACAAAACATCTGAGAAACGCATAAATGCCTTTTAATGTAAATGCTACAGAAGAGTTCTTCAAATATCATGGACACAAAAAAAGAACAAATATATCCATACTACAAGAACTTAATATTGAAGAAGGCTGGCTAGTAAAGAGGATTAAACAGAGAAAACGTAAGTATTTTGGACACATTATACGTCATGATAATTTAGAGAAGGCCGTCTTGGAAGGGTACATAATGGGAAAAAGAAAGAGAGGAAGACCAAGGCAAAGATGGCTGCAAGACATCGTTGATAATCTGCATATGGATGCATCAGCACCAAGGCATCTTACTTACAACCGATAGGCCTACAGGAGAGCTGCTAGGGAGGCAAAGTTCCGAAAGGGACATGCAAATGACTGAGTGAGTGTAAGAATAATTTTATTTTACTCTGTGCTATAATCTCGATCAAATATCATCATCGAAGTCTGATATTTCCTTGTATTCTGGTTCAGAGGGTAAGGTTTGTTCTGTTACGAATCATAAATTATTTAATACTGATTTACATTAGCCCGTCACAAAATTGTTATAGCGCTGCGTTAAATTTAGTGCTTTGCTGTTAACTTTCGTTAGTGTAAAATGCAACAATTATTTCCAGTTAAAACAGTTGATGATATCTTTTAAAAGTGAAAAAGTGCTTCCATATATAGACAGGCAGACAGACAGACAGACAGACAGACAGACAGACAGACAGGGCGAACGAAAATACTTTATTTTCAAAGGATTAAGAAATAACACGCAGGCCCGTCTTCTTCTTCTTCTTCTTCTTCGTTCGCACTGTCTGTCTATATCTGCAGTCCTGTCTCTTGGATAAATTTCACTGTTTTTTGTAACTCATGTATGGAACCGTAGAGCTTATCTTCTTTAGTGGTTTCACTGGGCCAGTAATTATTTCTCAGTGTCTCGTAGTTGATGCAGTTCTGGAAGATATGTTCCACGGTTTGGGGCACCTGGGCACATGTACATAGATTAGTAGTACCAACCTTAAACTTTGTATACATATGACTTCGGAGTCGGCTGTGTCCTGTTCGGAGACGGAAGATGGTGACTTGTTCCTTTCTGTTTAGCATGTGATAGTCATCATGTGGTGGTGTTTGTGGCTTCCTGTAGGTTTTTATCATGCTTTTCTTCTGATTATAGGTGACTGGTATGTCTGGTTGCTCCATTTCAGTGCCCTCTTTGGCCAGATGGTCAGCTTTCTCATTGCCTGGTATCCCACAGTGGGAGGGAATCCATTGCAAAGTGACTCCATGTTGTAAGCCAATTTTTGACAAGGCATCCTTAAGGTCTGGTAGTTTGTTGCACTGAAGAGCCTCCAGTACTGATCTTGCATCTGTGAGAATTACTACAGGACATGTATCAATTCTGGAGTCTGATAGTTTTTCAACTGCAGCAATAATTGCCCTAACTTCTGCATCAAAGTTGTTGCAGTATTTTCCAGTGGGTATGGAAATCTTGTCAATGGTGTTGTTTGGATATTCAATATATGCTCCTGCCCCACCATTCTTTATGGCATTATGTGCAGATCCATCTGTATACACACGTATCCAGGTGTCACATGGATATTTGTCATCTAGAACACTAAGTGTGGCTGTTGATCTTACAAGATTGCTCTGCATCTCACCATTCTGCACACCTTTCACTTCAGTCTGAATAGTTATTTGTGTATAATCTGCTTCTTTCCATGGTGTATGCTCTGGTACAGATGATAATGGAGTGACTACAGTTGGAAGGTCAGGTATCAGCTTACGCATACGCTTGGCCTGATGAATGAAGCTGCTTCTTTTAAGCCGTCCTAATGCCAAGTTATTGAATCTCTCCTTCAGGGGATGGCTTACAGAGCTAAGGAATTTTTCTCCCATGGTCATGACCTTTGTGTCTCTACGTTCCTTTAGCGGCTGAACACCAACTATTTTCTGCATTTCTACTATTGGTGTGGACCTCATGGCACCTGTGATAATCCGTAGTGACTGATTTTGAACCTTGTCTAGATTATGCAGCGTAGTGTTTGATGCTGTGCACCAAGATGTTGAGCCATATTCTAAATGTGGTAGAATACTTTGCTGATATACATTCTTGAGGATTCTTTCACTAGCTCCCCATGTAGTCCCACTCAATTTTCTTAATATGGCTAGTTTTCTTCTGGCTTTTGCTTCTGCACTGTTGATGTGTTGCTTCCAGGTCAGTTTTGAGTCAAGAGTCACTCCTAAGTAAGTGGGTTGGTTGTCCATCCTTAAGGGTATTTCATTTACAAAGATCTTACCTGCTTTCTGTTTAGATGAGAGGGTGAACAGAGTGGTGCTTGATTTCTCTGTGTTGATACTTACACACCATTTGTTTGTCCATGATGTCAAGATGTCTGCTGCTCTTTGGAGTCTCTGTGTAGCAACTGTCGCATATTCATCTGTACACCACATGACCAGATCATCTGCATACAGTGCTGCTTTGATTCCATAGGGAAGTTCCTTGACCAGGTCATTAATGAATACAAGGAATAGTGTAGGTGAAAGGACTCCTCCTTGTGGTACACCGTGTCGCAGAAGTACTTTCTGGCTTTTGTGTCCATCCATTACTACTCTAGCTCTTCTATTGTGTAAATAGGACTTTATCCAGTTGTACAGTCTTCCATTCACATTGCAGTTTCTTAGTTTCCACAACAGACCTTTTTTCCATACTTTATCAAAGGCTTTCTTCAGGTCTATCCACGCTGCTAGTACAAGGTTTTTCTCTTGGGATGCATCTTCAATCTCTTGAGAGAGATAGGTCACTTGATCTTCCGTACTGTAGTACTGCCTAAATCCTGCTTGTTGTGGAACGAGAAGGTTTTCACTTTCTAGGTACCATTTTAGCCTCAGGTCAATGATGCGTTCCATTGTTTTGCATAGGCAGCTAGTGAGACTGATTGGCCTGTAGCTGGAGGCAGTATCACTGTTTTTCCCTGGTTTTAGCAGTGGTACCATGCTTGCTTCCTTCCAGATTTGAGGTAACTTACCTGTGCTCCAGCACATATTGAAAATATCCAACAGCTTTCCCATTGCTGCCATTCCCAGGTTCTTGATCATTTCATTGGACACTCCATCTGGTCCTGGTGATTTCCTTGGTTTCAGTTTACTAACTGCTAGGTCTAACTCACTGCGTGTGATTGGTGCATCCATGACCTCCACTTTTCTGACTTGTTCCTCCTCTTTCTGTGGCTCGATGCGCACTGTACGCTCCGTATCTGGATGGATATCAATGTTGCAGTCCTGTGCAAACATGCGAGCAAAGTGATCTGCTACCTGCTTACCTGTAAGAGTTTTCCCATCCTCTATTAGTGTAATCTTTGTACTTCTTCCAGTACTCTCATCATTTAACTGTTTGATTAGTTTCCACAGTTTCCTTCCATCCTTTTCAAAGTTTAGGGACTCTGTTTTCTCTCTCCAACTTTCCCGTCTGGCTTGCAGCTTTGCTCTCTGAAATTTGGCCTTAGAATGTTGGTAATTATTGTGGTGTTCTTGGCATGGTCTATTTTCTGCTTGCTTTCGAGCTGCTTCCACGTCATCATGGAGTTTTCCCAGCTCACTAGACCAGTATGGTTTATAGTCCCTGCGAGCTCCTCTGGGAATGGTTTCACGAGCGGCCTGAAGGATACAAGCATTGAATTCCTTCACTATGCTGTTAATATCCTTACCTTCTATGGACAGCTGTCCCACCAGGGTACCTGTACGATGTCTGTACATTGTCCAGTTTGCTTTTTTATAGTTCCATCTGGGGAGAGGGTTACTAGTGTTAAGGAGTTCATTTTCTATTGTCAGGAAGACTGGTCGATGGTCGCTACCTCCAAGTTGTTTTCCAACTTCACGTGTAATGTTCCACTTCAGATCTGGAGAGTGGAATGCCAGATCTGGTGTTGATTTTGTATGCCAAGCCCTTGAGTAAAATGTTGGGGCATCCATTGGCTGGTTGATCAGGAGAAGTCCATTATCATCCTGCCAGCTCTCAACTTCCTCTCCTCTCTTGTCTATGTGGTCATAGCCCCAGCTCTGGGAATGACTGTTAAAATCACCACAGACCATCAGTCTCTCTTTGTGTGGGATTGTTCCTAAAGCAAGTGGGCGGTCATTAGGACAGTAATAGTTAAGGAGGTGGAAATCTGTATTACTACTTTTTAGATGGATCATCTGGTATTCGGCTCCTTCCATGTACACTCCCACCTGACATGCGCTGATGTTATTCTTAACAAGTGTGAGTACTCCTCCTTTTCTTCTGTCCTGTCGGTCTGATCTAAAACACTGGTAGCCTCTGATTTTAAAGGCGGCATCTTTGGTTAGGTGTGTCTCCTGTATGCAGCATATACTTACCTGCTCTGCAAAAAGTATGTTCTCTAGTTCAACCTTTTTGCTATAGCCATCTCTAACACTGCTGACACCCTCAGCATTCCACTGCATTATTTTAAGTTCTTGCTTTTTGGCTGTTTTCTTCTGTTGTATTTTTTGGCCAGTAGCTCTACTCTCATGTCTCCTGACTCCACAAGACGAACTGAGAGGACCTCCAGTAGCATTGGGTGGACCCTTTCGAGGCAGGGGGCCCGGCACTGCACCTGCCTGGTTAGTCTTCACAGGGCGAGCACCATGTTTGAAAACTGTAGATATAGACATTTCATTAGCGATAATGCGTGTTACCCTGATTTTTGCGATGCGCCTTTTGGCTGGGTAACTCCGACTTCAGCACCTTTCCTTGCTAGGGCAGACTGTGGTCTTGCTCGGACTGCCATGAAGACAGTGTGGCTGGCCTGGCCAAAACTTTGTTTTCCAGCCTCTGGTGGCTGTACTTAAGCCCCTTCTCCATGTCAGATGGTTTGAGACAGTTCCACAAAGACACTCTGACTCTGAGATGAGGAATCTGATGAGTGCTTCAACGATATCCATTCCCCGCCACCTATAGTCTACTGGCTCTGTTTTGTTTACATCATTCTGATAGCCATTGTTGTAAAGACCCATAGGCTTGTCACGTCCTGGATTCATTGGTTTCACACCAGACTTCCCTCATCCCCGCCAGAGATCTCCATGTCCCCATCCGTCCACCAACCTGACATTACATTTTGCAAAAATAACAATTACAATTACAATTAGTGTTGATTGCTACAAGTTTCTGGGCTACAGAGGTAGGTCAGAGTTTTTAAGCAAACAGATCTATGTTCCCTGTCTCACAAACACTATGTTAAGATAAGTGTGCTCTTAACACAGTTGTTCCCAGGGGAGCAGGCCCGTCTAACTTTCTGCCCTTCATCAAACAGCTTTTACTTAGTCACAGTCATTCAGCATTTGTTAATGAGCATAATAATCTTGAAGACACAATTAAATGATCACATAAATAAATAATAAACTTACCTCTTGTCCATGTACTCTACACTCTGATTTATGCAACAACATGAATTAAACTTGCGTTCTTACGTTCATTCAAAACTAACAAATAGAAACGTAGTATTAAAAAATGACAACAATCAAGCCCTACTTTAAACTACTTTAGACTATGCTTAGGGAGGCACATAGTCCATATCAAACAGATATTGACAAAGTCTGAATTTATAAGAACGAATATTACTTATCAGTTTTAAATGAGTTGGTAGGGCATTCCAAAAATGGGCAGATGAGTAAGAGAAACGTATTTTTTGAACATGTTAAGCCTTGGTTTTGAGAGAATACAATTTCTTAAGCGTTGACTATGTTTTGGGTTGGATTTGAACAACGAACACAGATAGGGTGGAGCATTGTGCGATAGAATTTTATGAATTAACTTGGTCTTGTTGAAAAGAAATCTCTTCTTGAGGGGTAGAATATCTAGACGTTTGTTCTTATTTGAAATATGTCCTGCGTGTTTGTCATCTATAAGCTTCACTGCTCATTTTTGAAGTGAGTAAGTCTTTTCATGTTTAAAACGAAACAACCACCCCAGACTGTGGAAAAGTAGCCCAAGTGTGTTTGTATTTGAAATATAATATGTTTTCCTGGTGTCTATGTCAAGAACATGTTTAATTTGAGTAAACTGATGCATTTTTTGTGCAGTGAGTGTGGTTAGATTATCTACATGTTGATTCCAGCTGAGCTGGTGGTCAGTCATGAGACCTAGAGTTTTATGTTCATTAATATTCTCTATCTGTGAAGTTCCAGTATGGAGGTGTAGTGTTGTTGCTGGTGAATTTGTTCTTTTCTGTCTTGTTGTAATTAGCATGGATTTTGTTTTGTTGGTATTTATGAGCAATCTGTTGTTGTTGCTCCAGTTAATTCGACTGTTTATTTCAAACTGAAGAGCTGGCTCAATACAGCCAGTGTCACTAGTGTAAACTGTGCAGTCATTAGCAAAGAGGTCACAAGATGATTTTTTTTAGATGAAGTGGAAGATCATTGATGTAGATGGTAAAAAGGAGAGCACCAAGAAAAGGTCCTTGTGGAACACCATTATCAACCACAAATGAACTTGACCTATAGTTCTTGAGGGAAACCACCCGCAGCCTGTTGAAAAGATGTAATACATTTTGTCACGTCAGGGTGCAATTTATGTCTCAAGCTTTCTAACTAGAAATTCATGATCAGTCGTGTCAAATGCTTTTTTTTTAAAGTCAACAAGACAGCACCACATAGTCTATCATCGTTTATATTAGATAACCAACATTCTGTCATTTTTGTGAGACCTGTGTGGCAGGAATGTCTGGGCGTAAAACCTGATTGATAGTCAACAATCAAATAATTTTCTTGCGTGTGTTGTAAGGTTGTTTCTTGTATGTGTTTCTCTAGGGGTTTTGACAAGTCTATAGAATATAATTTGGCCTATAGCTTGAGGGATTTTTTTCTGAACCAGATATAAAAAAGGGGATGTATTTTTGCAAATGTAAAAGCCTGAGGAAAATGACAATGTGGAATGCGTTGATTGTAAATATATGTTAGTGTATCTGTAATTACTGGGGCTGAGTAGCGTGATATCTTGTTGCTAATTTCATCATGTCCTGCTGTGTTGTTGTTATAGATAGATAGATAGATAGATAGATAGATAGATAGATAGATAGATAGATAGATAGATAGATAGATAGATAGATAGATAGATAGATAGATAGGTAGATAGGTAGGTAGGTAGGTAGGTAGGTAGGTAGGTAGGTAGGTAGGTAGGTAGGTAGGTAGGTAGGTAGGTAGATAAATAGATAGATAGATAGATAGATAGATAGATAGATAGATAGATAGATAGATAGATAGATAGATAGATAGATAGATAGATAGATAGATAGATAGATAGATAAAGCCTGATGTATGGCTGAAATTTGCGTTGCGGTTGTCGATATTTCACAATAGGAAAGTTATAATGGACTACACATTTTAAGATTTTTTAAACGTATGTAAAAATCATGTTATTTTTGTACACAAATACATTCAATGACTGAATGAATTCAAAATCAATAATGCTCAGTTGTTAATTGTAACTTGATATTCGTTGTTATGAAAATCATTGTTTAGAAACGAATTTTACCTGACATTAGCTGTACATATAATAATTGTATAATAATGTAAGCTCTTGAGTGGCCTGGTGGTGGGTGTACTTCTCTCTCACAAAGAGGCCCGTGGTTTAAGTCCAGTCGGAGGATCCCAGCAACTGTGCAGATGAGAACCTTCCACCTTCTGGAGTTGGGGATAAACCATATCAACCTCTAATGTGCCGCTAGATCACTCTCTAATCTTACGCCACATCAGCCAAACAGTATAGTAAAAAAAAAGTAAAGGTAACCCTGTCATCCCTTAGAGGCACATAGGGATATGGTGTTAGTGCCCATATTTTCCTTGACCTGTCAGCACACTAGAGGGTGATATGGTCAGTATCACGCCTGGCTGCCTTTTCCTTCCCCAACTCCAGAAGAAGTCGGGTACCCATTTCTACAGCTGGGTGACTGGGGTGCCGCCGGCCAGATTCGAACACCGACCTTCGCCATGAGAGACCAGTGCACTAACCACTTCGCCAAACAGTATAATAATTGCCTTATTACAACTGAAGTAGTGATTTAACATGCAGCTCAGTATAATATACTCGCATCCTATACTATCCTTCTACTTAATGTTCAATGTTTAAAAAAAGCAGTAAAGATTAAAACTGTAAATTTATGTTTTGTTACTGATATGATTATACAGATACTTCGCTATGGTGTTTACTTTCAGCTCTGTAAAATGACTAATTTGCTGATAACTTAATGTCTTCAGTAAGCCTCTAACTGTGTCTTCGTACTTTACACTTGTTTGATACAAGTACTTTTATTTCCTCAACAACTTTCCGCTGCCTGTGGTAACCAATGTTTCCTACCGACGCATTAAACACCTGTGTCATCCAGGATGTACGTATTACTTTTATGTTTTTTTATTTCCACCGCTGCGATATACTCGTATATCATGAAATATTGTGTTTCCCATTGCTTCGTCAAATTATGTTGCTCATTTTCATGCCTTCATTACAACTACTGAAACTATTATTTCTAATATCATGGTTAATTTTAAACATTTCAACCGTTAAATTTAGGTTAATATATGAATGTTCAGGTATACGAATAATATATGAATTTTTAAATATCACTGACACAGAAAGGAGCAAATATACCCATACTACAAGAACTTCATATTGAAGAAGGCTGGCTAGTAAAAAGAATTAAAGAGAGAAAACTTAAATATTTTGGACACATTAAACGTCGTGATAATCTAGAGAAGACCGTCTTGGAAGGGTACATAATGGGAAAAAGAAAGAGAGGAAGACCAAGGCGAAGATGGCTGCAAGACATCGTTGATGATCTGCAGATGGATGCATCAGCGGCAGGCCATCTTGCTCACAACCGATAGGCCTACAGGAGAGCTGTTAGGGAAGTAAAGTTCCGCAAGGGACATGTAAATTACTGACCGAATGATATGAATGTTTTTTATTAAGTAAAGAGTTTGATTGTAAGATGTCTAATGAAGCTACTTTTTCACTTTCTATGTCTAATATACACTTTTTTTCCTTATTGTATCTGACCAGTATACATTATCTATAGTTTTCTGTCGAACTGGTCCTAGGTGGCTGTGCTTTCTATATTAATCATTGGGTATTATTTAAAAGAGATTTAATGAATAGAAACCGTGAAATAGATTTAGTATCGAACGAGAGGAGAGAAATGTGGATTTTGATATGGCTAGTGCTATTTTAAAGTCATTATTAATATAAGATACTTAATATCAGTTGTGTCAAAAGTATTTTGCAAGGTCATTTTGAATAGACTCAAAGATATAGTGGATACTGCAATGAGAGAAGAACAAGCAGGATTTCGAAAAGGGAGAAGCTGTCTCGACCAGATCTTTACTCTCAGAATAATACTTGAAGAACATATTGAAAAGCAGAAACCATTAATACTGAACTTCATATATTTTAAAAAGGCATTTGATAGCATACACAGAGATTCATTATGGAGAATTTTATGTCTATATGGAATACCATCTAAAATTGTCAACGTCATTAAGGACTTATACAATGGATATGTTTGTGCAGTCAAGACAGAAGAAGGGATGAGTGAATGGTTCCAGATTGAAACAGGCGTGAAACAAGGATGTATACTGTCTCCTTTACTTTTGGGGATTACAATAGACTTCATAATGAAAAAATGCTGCACAGGTAACACAGGTATTGACTGGGTACATGGGACCCAACTAGAAGATCTTGATTTTGCTGATGACATAACTCTTATCAGTAATAATGTGAATTCCATGCAAGAAAAAACAGATAGCCTGTCTTCGCTGGCTAGCAAAATAGGACTTGAAATTAACAAGGACAAAACAAAAATAATGAAAATTCCCATCAATAAAAATGGAAAAATACACATAGAAGGGACAGATATTGAAGAAGTCAATCAATTTGCATACCTTGGCAGCTACATAGACCAGGATGGTGACACTAGAAAGGAAGTTAGGATCAGAATTGCAAAAGCAGCATCAATCTTCAAGAATCTTGAGAACATATGGAATTCAAAAGTTATAAGCACAAAAACCAAGTTAAGACTATTCAATTCAAATGTAATATCCACCCTCATTTATGCATGCGAAAGCTGGAAAACAACTAAAGAAACAGACAAGAAATTAGACTCTTTTGAAAACAAATTCCTAAGGAAAATACTCGGCATCAAGTGGAATGAATTCAAGAACAATGCAGAGATAAGACAGATGACTGAACAACAACCAGTCTCATGGGTGATCAGGAAAAGGAGATGGACATATGTTGGTCACTTGATGAGAAGAAATGATCAGAGAATCCCAAAACAAGCTATCAAGTGGAACACAACAGGCCGAAGAAAAAGAGGCAGACCGCGTGAAACTCTGAAGAGGACATTATTAAGAGAGGCCAAGTTAACAGGCATAAAATCCTTTGATGAGGTTGAAAGACTCGCCGAAGACAGGAAAAATTGGCGAACTACTTTACGAGCCCTACGTGACGTTTAACGGCACGGGAAGGATATAAGATATAAGATATAAGATTAGTATAAGATAATTTAATACCTTAAAAGAAGCATTTAGAATTTCTTCTTACATGTAACTATCACAGATATCAGATGTTTTCAGAGTAGATTAGATGCAGAGAAAAATATCTACCTCAGTGTGAGGAATATCATAAGTCAAAGCGTGAACGTTAGCTCTTAAAGCTAACGAAGAATGTTCTGAAAATGAATAAATGCATCCAAGTATAAAAGTACAGAACGATTTTCACATAACGTCACAGTGATAAAGCAATTATTTCAATACCAGAAAAGCACATCAAATTAACCATAAATGAGCACATCAAAAACGTGTAATTAATGATAAGCGAAACAAATTCAGTACAAATAAACAACACTACATGTTGTGTGTGTGTGTTCATTTATCTTTTCATGTTAAAAAATCAATAAGAGTTTATTATGCAATGAGAGACTTTTCATTTATACTTGTTATTTCCCTCGAATGCACGCAACACTTTGATTTGTCAGTTGGAGACGGCAACAGATTCTGTATGTACATTGTATTACAAGTTTTAGAACAAATTACAGATACCTCTGAAAGTTTATTTCTTCATGTTTGAACAACTTTAATCTACTGAATGAAAGTGAAAGAATACTTACTACCTTTAACCGTTTTCGATCGATTTGTAATGGGAGATGATCATTCTCGTGATTCGGCAGAACACGACTGGCAAATGTGACTAGCTGATTCGTACGTTCATAGGTTTCATCTGTCATTTCAGCTGTTTTGTTTCTTCATTATTTTTACCGATCATGACATTTGTTTAACAGTCTCTCTCTCTCTCTCTCTCTCTGTCCCCTCTCTTTTCCCTAGAATTTTCTCACTGATTATTTGATTAGATAATTCTTATAGTATAAAGAATATATATATATACATATATATATATATATATATATATATATGTATATTAAACAGAGTAGTTATGATATCTCTAGGGTGAACCGTTAGCTAACAAGGATACGAGACCCGAGATAGTTATGCCATATATTACTTAGTTTGTAGCTTTGGAAGAATAATAATTACTTAATTGCCTTTCTCACAAGTCCGTCATTCATCTCCCTTTCTCCCTTACATTACAATGTTCTGAACTAAAAGTGATAACTTTTTTTCATTTGCGCTCTTCTAGTTATCCAGAATGGTGGTGATATCTTTCTCAAAAAACATACTTTTATATTTTATCTGATTCTATACCAAGTCTCCAAAAATTATAGATAATTCTTTCCATGCAATTTTTCACTTCATCCCTTGTTGAGGTTGAAAGACTCGCCGAAGACAGTAAAACTTGGCGAACTACCTTGCGAGCCCTATGTGGCGTTTAACGGCATCGGAAGGATATAAGATATAAGATAAGAAATGAAAGTTTTACAGGCAAATGTGTATAAAGTCACGGACATATTGTTCTTTCATGAAATAAGAATCAATTAAATTCTGAAGCATTTGTACCTAGCTCCAACGTTGATCGTTGTACAAGTAATCTTCAGAGAGAAGCTAAAATATGCATAACGATTCAATACTTGCAAATGTTAAATTTGCACTAACACTAAAAGGCTTTTCTTTATAATTTTATCATGGCCACAGCAATTAGCGAATTTAAACTGATATTGGAAAAGCATTGAACAAGCTATTTTAGTATTTACTGATATTATCATTTGAAATTACTACGATACGCTGACGACATCGACCTAGTGTGGGAAATTATGCTAGAAATCACCAATACCTGTATAAACCTGAGAGTTGTGGC
Organism: Achatina immaculata; assembly: GCA_009760885.1. Taxonomy (NCBI): domain Eukaryota; kingdom Metazoa; phylum Mollusca; class Gastropoda; order Stylommatophora; family Achatinidae; genus Lissachatina; species Lissachatina immaculata. The sequence continues at coordinate 6,379,614 of CM019701.1, forward strand.
ACTAAAGGTGGGTCTGACCATTAACCAAGATAACACAGATTATATGAGGATATCAAGAGCACAGTGGGGGGAAATGATCCAGATTATATAAAAGTTGGAAATATGATTATTAGGAATGCGGAAACATACAAATATATAGGCACAACCTTCAACAAGAGCAACACAGTAAGCGAGGAAACTAAAATACAGTTGTAAAATACTGCTAATATTTGCGCTACTAAAACTAGAGTACAGATAGAGAATAAAATATACTTTACCTAGCAACACCTCTTAAATAAAAAAAAACTGTCCCCAAACATCAAAATAACAATATACAAAACTATAATAAGATCAGCCGTCATGTGTGGATCAGAAACATGCAGTACAACAAAGAAAGATAAACAACAATTCCAGGTCAGAGAATAAGATCCTAAGAAGAATCTTTGGGCCCATGAAGGATATCAACAGTAGAGAATGGAGAGCTAGAAAGAACACTGAACTGAACAGCTTATTTAAATCCCAACGAATTATAAATGTCTTGAAACTGAACAGATTACGCTAGTTGGGGCATGTAGAGAGAATGGAAGAGAACAGACAAATGAATATGATGCATGTACAAGAGATGACGGGAACAAGACCAAGGGGTAGACCAAGACAGAGATGGAAAAAGAGCAGAGCAGAGGATATAAAAGAAATAAATGTCACCAACTGAAGAGAGAAGATTAGGAATAGAGACGAATGGAGGCGAACTTTATCTGCAGCAATGAGCCTTAACTGCTCGGAAAGTTGAAGTGGAAAAGCATTATTGTATATACCAACCAACACGACACCATCAGTCCGTCGATGTTTACTTTTTTAAGAATATTTCACACCAATTGAATTGTTCATGTGTGTACTAGCTTTGTTTTGATACCTTCAAAGTGTTTCATCACACAGGAGCTGATGCTAAATTGTACAGCACATTATATCAAATGACGGTTCAGAAGTGTACATTTATAAGCATTCGCTGAAAACGGTGCAAATATAGCAATGTTAACAAAATCCAAATATAGCAGTGTTGACAAAATCCAAATATAGCAGTGTTGACAAAATCCAAATAAACTTAGATATTTTCTGGATTAAGTGAATAAAAATGGAGAGTGTAAAACATGACTAAACTTTGTTCTTCTCTCATACTTTCTCCTCTATCACCGACTACAATTTTTAATGAAGGCAAAAGTAAGTGCGGTTTTATTTTACATTTTTTGCATAGAGTAGAATACTTGACAGAGCTACAAGTTAAAGATTCCTATTTTTAAATCTGAAGATAGCCTGAAGAACGCATGCACTAATTCACTGTATTTATCTTCTTTATTCCTAAACTCTTCTTCTTCTTCTTCTTCTTCTTCGTTCACTTCTACCACCAAAAACCGCACTGTGAACCTACTGAATTCATACATGTGGTCCTCGTTAGGTCCGGTGGTCCCCTGTGTGGTCCAAAATAGACCACATGAGTTCCACGAAGGACCACAAGGGGTTCAGAGTATCACAGTGCTTTAGCCTGTATTCTTGGTGGGTCTCGGAAGCGGGATTGCGTGACACCGTGGTTTTCATTGCACCAGTTTGGTCTAGGGTTGGACTTTCTCACCGGAAGACCTCGACGTGTTTGGAATATCAGTGCATCCCCGCTGGGTGAGAGGCGTTAGCCCACCCAGGCCAGAGTTGGACTTTCTCACCGGAAAACCTCGACGTGTTATGAGATACCCGTGTATCACCGCCGGGTGAGAGGTGGTTGCCCATCCAGTCCAGGGTTGGACTTTCTCACCGGAAAACCTCAGCGTGATTAGGATACGCAGACATCCCCGCCGGGTGAGAGGTGGTTGCCTATCTAGACTTCCCTGGTCCAGTGTCTCCGACTTCAGCATTTTGCGGTCGTGGCCGCTACCCTTCCTAGTTGTGACCAGGATGGAGCTTTTGTCCAGGAGGACGAATCCTCGCCACTAGTGACTTCTACCCCTGGGTTGAGCCGGTTTAGGCATTTCCCAGTATGGGCATATTTGGGACGGGACCGACCTCTAGGGCAGAGGTACTGTGACATTCATAGCCTTCAAGATTCACCCCTGGTATGAGCCGGTTTAGGCAAAATTCACCAGTATGGGTGTTTATCAGGCGTTACCGACCTCTAGAGCGGAGGTGGCATGACATGTCTAGCCATCGAGTTCCACCACTGGTGTGTGCCGGTTTAGGCATATTTCACCAGTGTAGGTGTATTTCGGACGTAGGCGGCCTCTAGAGCAGAGGTGCCGTGGTATGGCTCTCGTAGCGATACTACTGGACATAACAGGTTAAACTTCACTTTCCACCACCTTTTCCCATCGGCGCCGCACAGCAACCTTTATTTCCGCATTTACTTCCTTAACCGGGAGGAGCTTCACTCCACGCGCGGCATTTGAAAAGTCAAGCCAGCAGTGACTTAACCTCTGGGACAAACCGGTTCATGCATTTCACACGATATGACTGCACTCAGGACGTGGCCGACCTCCAGACCAGAGGTGCCGTGATTTGACTGTTTGCTTCGCTTTATTCTTTCAACCACCTTTTCCGCAGTGATGCTGCGCGGCAACCTCATTTGCAAATTTCTTCATTGGCCGGGAAGAGCACCGCTCCACACACGGCAGCTGAAGATCTCGCCAACAGCGATTCCTAAACTCAAATCTGGACATTTTATGGATGCTTCCTAAAGTTGGTAAGAATTTGGAGTTGTTAAATTTATTACTTTCTTATTTTGTTGTTCTTAAAATTATTATTTTCTTATTTTGCGGCTGCTAAATTTATTACCTTCTTCATTTGTTGTTGTTAAATTTAATACTTTCTTCTCTCTTTTTTTTAAAAGTGCAATGTGTGAAGTTACTTGTAAAATTTTCTGTCTGATGCTATTGTCAAAACGTAACTCCTGTAACTTAGTTCTTGTGTTACATTGGCTCATTAAACTTCTGTCAGATTCCTTCGTAATTGAAAGATGCTAATTGTGATCAGAAAACTAACTGGTACTCTAGTATTCCTTTAATCGTGATACTGACCACACAGCACTATCATGTGCCGAAGGTCATGAAAAATACGGGCCTAACACTGTATTCTCCAATATAATTTAGTGGCGTGGAAACATGAATTTTACCTTATTTTTACCCTTTTTTTTCCTTTACTAGTATTTCTTTCCTTCTAGTACAAAGATGCAGTGCATTTCAACTTAATTCATAGTGTTAGACGGCTTAAAATGTACAGATTATTATTTAGACATACATTTTAATATCACGTAAATTGTGATCTTTCAGTTTTGTTATTACTGTGTACATGCGCAAGATATATTATAATTGCTACTTTCAATAGATATATTACAATTGCTGCTTTCAATAGATATATTATAATTGCTACTTTCAATACACTGTTTGCCTTAATCCGTTTCTCTTCATTTGAAAAAAAAAAATGACATATTTTCATAAGTTCTAAATTTAGTCAGCGAATTAACCTCTTTCTTATCGTTGAGTAAGTTTTGCTTGTTTACAGCGTTGTTTAGCTGTTTTATGAAATTAGTGTCACATTTCCCACTTTAATTTGATTGTATAATGAGAATTTATCCATCAACACATAACTTGAATAAATTATAGCTTTTATGTTTAATCAGCCACAACATTTGTGTGCTTGTCTTATTAAATCGTAGGGAAAGAACAAGGATAGAAAAAGGGTTAACACAGGCCACAAACAAAGACTTTCCAGCTGTTTCTGTCTTCCTCTCTGTTCTACAACTCACTCCGAGTCCCTCTGCTTTCAGAACCTTCACAGTAAAACACAAATTTACTTAGATCTTAACTTGTTAGCGTCTTTAATCATTTTTTGTCACTTTGACTCAATTTGTTTGTTTTTCATATACTGAGCACTGGACATCGTTTAAAAGCGATTCTCGTGACCAAAAGTGTGACAAATAAAAATGATTTTTTATTCCTGGCAAATAACAGGCAGACATTACTGTAGCAGTTTTGAGCATTTTAGTGATATAAAACCAGAGCTGCTCATTACTAGTGTTTCTTTGCAACAGCAACATTAACCACTTGCCAAGAAAAAAAAAAGGCCAGTTCAGTCTGTAATGGTCTGATGTCGTATTTTGCTTAGTGTTTTATTCAAATCTATAAACTCTTCATAAAAAAAAGGATAAGCGGTTTCAGCCATGATTATACGAACTGAATGGTTCTTTACTAGTCGTCTTTTAACAGAAATTACCGATTTGGTAATCCATACAATAAAAGCAGTTGAGAGTTTATGACAACGCTAACACAAATAAGATCATAGTTTGCACGTTTTTGGAAGACTGGATCTCTGTATGTTAAAAGGTTCAGAACTTTGAGGAAGAGTGGATCCTTGTACGTTAAAAGGTTGAGAGCCTTTTTGTAAGAGTGGATCCCTGTACGTTAAAAGATCGAGAACATGTGGGAAGAGTGGATCCTTGTATGTTAAAAGGTTCAGAACCTTATGGAAGAGTGGATCCTTGTAGGTTAAAAGGATTAAACGATTGTGCAGCATTTAAAAAGAAATTCGCTGATATCTCTCTATGTGGCACAAAAGACAGCCTCGGTGCTGGTAGATGCTGAATCTGCATACTTCGGCAGCTGGTAGATGCTGAATCTGCATACTTCGGCAGCTATGTAGGCCAGGACTGTGAATCAGCGCCGTTGCCAAGAATTAAGGAGCTGAGGATGAAGCCTGGGGTGGAAAAAACTGATCGATTCATCAAGAGCTCTTTACGGATGATCGCCCAGTAAAGAACTGGTGTAATCAGTTACTTGTGCTGAAGGAGATACTGAAAAGGAGATTGGGGTCACCTACGGATGTGTCCGGAGTGCATGGATGATGAATCTTTCTATCTACCTGACTAATCAACTAATTAATCACTTAAGTAGCGAACTAACTAACTGACTGAATAAATAAATAACTAATTAACAAGCTAGCTAACTAATTAATTAACGAACTAGTTAACTAATTAGCTAGCTAACTAACTAATTAACAAGCTAGCTAACTAACTATTTAGCCAACTAATTAATTAACAAGCTAGCTAACTATCTAGGTAGCTAACTAACTAATTAACAAGCTAGCTAACTAACTAATTAACAAGCTAGCTAGCTAACTAACTAATTAACAAGCTAGCTAACTAGCTAGCTAGCTAACTAACTAATTAACAAGCTAGCTAACTAACTAATTAACAAGCTAGCTAACTAACTAGCTAGCTAACTAACTAATTAACAAGCTAGCTAACTAACTAGCTAGCTAACTAACTAATTAACCAACCAACTAAATAAATAAATTATGTCGATCATGTGATGAGAAGAAACAGTCAGAGAATCCCAAAACAATCTACCAAGTGGAACACAACAGGCCGAAGGAAAAAAAAAATGATCGAACACTTGAAACTCTAAAGAGGACATTGTTAAGAGAAGGCAAATTAATAGACATAAAATCCCTTGATGATGTTGAAAAGCTCGCCGAAAACAGGAAAACTTGGTGAACTACCATGATAGCCCGATGTGACATTTAACAGCACGGGAAGGATGTAAGATGTAAGATTAATAGACAAGCCCTATTTATATAGAGAATAATTTAATTTGATTTCTTTTGCAGTCATATTTTGTACCCTCCACCGCAATATGATAACTTGTTTGTTCCCGACTCATTTATAACAGTTGGTATGTGAATTTTTTTATTTTTTACAGCACCTGATTATTTTAGTCTTTGTTGTCATATCATTAAAAAAACTTCGATAGTGTGTTTCTGAAAGAATTATTTTTAAATGAGTTATTACTGATAACATTAAAATATTACATATATAATATAGCACTGAGCTGTGTTACATAGAGTAAATATGTATGTGCTAGGGGTGAAGTGCATAGTCCACATTTAGAGGCCTTCTATAGTTGCCTTCCCTGTACTGATGGAGATGGTTGTATTCTAGGTCACCACGGCCTTCCGTTGTTGTCTTCCCTGTAATGACAGAGATGCTTGTATCCTATGTCACCACGGTCTGCCATTGTTGTCTTCCCTGTAATGACGGAGATGCTTGTATCCTAGGTCACCACGGCCTTCCGTTGTTGTCTTCCCTGTAATGACATATCCTAAGTCACCACGGTCTGCCATTGTTGTCTTCCCTGTACTGACGGAGATGCTTGTATCCTAGGTCACCACGGCCTTCCGTTGTTGTCTTCCCTGTAATGACAGAGATGCTTGTATCCTAGGTCACCACGGTCTGCCATTGTTGTCTTCCCTGTACTGACGGAGATGATTGTATCTTAGGTCACCAGGGTCTTCCATTGTTGTCTTCCCTGTAATGACGGAGATGCTTGTATCCTAAGTTACCACGGCCTTCCATTGTTGTCTTCCCTGTACTGACGGAGATGCTTGTATCCTAGGTCACCACGGTCTTCCATTGTTGTCTTCCCTGTAATGACGGAGATGCTTGTATCCTAAGTCACCACGGTCTGCCATTGTTGTCTTCCCTGTACTGACGGAGATGCTTGTATCCTAGGTCACCACGGCCTTCCGTTGTTGTCTTCCCTGTAATGACAGAGATGCTTGTATCCTAGGTCACCACGGTCTGCCATTGTTGTCTTCCCTGTACTGACGGAGATGATTGTATCTTAGGTCACCAGGGTCTTCCATTGTTGTCTTCCCTGTAATGACGGAGATGCTTGTATCCTAAGTTACCACGGCCTTCCATTGTTGTCTTCCCTGTACTGACGGAGATGCTTGTATCCTAGGTCACCACGGTCTTCCATTGTTGTCTTCCCTGTAATGACGGAGATGCTTGTATCCTAGGTCACCACGGTCTTCCATTGTTGTCTTCCCTGTAATGACGGAGATGCTTGTATCCTAGGTCACCACGGTCTTCCATTGTTGTCTTCCCTGTAATGACGGAGATGCTTGTATCCTAGGTCACCACGGTCTTCCATTGTTGTCTTCCCTGTACTGACGGAGATGCTTGTATCCTAGGTCACCACGGTCTTCCATTGTTGTCTTCCCTGTACTGGCGGAGATGCTTTTATCCTAGGTCACCACGGTCTGCCATTGTTGTCTTCCCTATACTAACGGAGATGTTTGTATCCTGGGTCCGTTTCAGCTGTCCACTGGAGGCTATGCTCCTGATATATATTCGGGTTCGAATTTGAATTGTGGGATAGGGGGTTGGGCTGGGAGGAACACTAACCGGCATCAGGGGTCGATGTAATCTCAGCCAAGGCATCTTCCTGGAAAAGGAAGCAGACAGAGCAGGTGCTGACCTCCTTACCTCACACAATGATGTGGCTTAAAAGTGTGAGGGCACTAATACTTTACCCTCCCCCAAACAACAGGCAAATGCCTTGGAACATAATTTAATGGATGTATTCGATCTTCATTTTGTATATCAAACGTGGTGATAAGATGCTCCAAAACCAGTTTTTTTTTCTAAAACATGCTTCCGTGGTTTTTAATACGTGACCCAGGCTCAAAGTTGATTTACAGCTTGTTTCCGCATCTGTGATGCCACGGCTGTTACCATGGCAACACCAACCTTTGCTGCCAGCTCTTTCATCTTTTGGTGGCTAACTTTACTTTTGTTTCTGATGTCCATGCACATGAACAAACCATTTCCTTTTGTCTACAGTTGTGCTTTGTTAAAAGGAGGAGCAGACTGATAACTTATTAATTCTTCCAACAATATACGTGATTCCAGAGCTTTCTTCGCTAAGTTTTTGGCTTTTCACTAATAATTTAAACGAAACGAAATCATAGCTTCAGAAATGGAAACGTGTTAAAAATTAACACAGTTCTACACTTTCTCTTGAATTCACAGGGTTAACTTTTACAAGGCGGAGAAATATTATTTATCTGTTCTATTTGTATCTGGAGCATTACTGGATGTTTATCAGAATTTCTACAATTTTTTAAAATTATCTTTGATTATTGTTCAGTGCGATCTAAGCCAGCATCACTACAGCCGTTTACAGGTTAGCTATTCACTTGAAAGTTTGTTATAAATAATCTGGTCTATTTTCTTCACGTTTTTCCTATATAAATAAAAGCTGTTGACTTTCCATCTTTTTGTCCATGAATTGTCTGCATGGTACAGCCGGTAACAATGTTTTTACTTTTTTCCCATTAATTTCTTCAACTTTCCTGAAACTAGTTTCAAGCTAATAGCCTGTAAATGAGATTATTTGTTCCATTCCTTTAAAATAACTGTGCTTAAGAGTAAATGCTTTTTTTCCGAAAAAAAAAAGAAAAAAAAAAGAAAAAAAAAATTTTATTTTTTCAAATTGTATTTAGTCCTTTTTTAAGATTAATTGTTATATTCCCCTAAAATAACTGTTCAAGATTAATAGCCTTCTTCTATTTCCTTAAAATGACTGTTGACGATTAATTGATCTACTCATTTAAAATGACTATTCTTGGATCAAAGTTCACTGTCTTGTTCCTCAAAAACAGATATATTTAATACTAATTGTTCTATTCCTTTAAAATGACCTGTTTAAGATTACTTTCCCTTTCTGTTGAAAGGTTTGTGATGTTGACCTTGATTAACAACTCTGAAGTTAATTAACTCACTGTGTTAAAATTATTGTGTTCGACGCTATAAGAATGGACGGGTAGGTTAGATTCGTACAGCGGATTTGAATTTGGATCTCTGTCGTAAAGCGGAATATTTATTTTGCATATAAGTGTGTACGAAGGCGCTGTTTACACAATTACAACTGATATTTTAGAGTGCTCGAAGGAGTAAGCTATAGATTTAAGAAGGTATGCATTTTTAAAATTGTGTATACAGTGAATACGCCAAGTATTTTTAAATGTCTCTGCAATAATGAGGGACAGAATAGATGCTTTCATTATAGGACACTGCGTACTTTTATTATCAGTCTATATTCTTTATCACCAGACTATATATTTTCACCATCAAACTCTTATGTATTATCGTGTTCTATATTTTTATAATGAAATTCTAAATGTTTATCATAGAACTCTATAGCAAATCTTATTCGTTTGTCGCGGTTCAGTTTGGGGGAGAGAGCGAGAGAGAGAGAGAGAGAGAGAGAGAGAGAATGTAGAAGGGGAAATTTGACATTTTTATTCGGAGAAATGAGGGACTGGGTCCTTTACGAAAAATATTTGTAATAAGAGAAACCGTGTACTTGCTTTCTATTTATCCCTCCATTACTCTTTAAGGTTATTAATCCTTGTAGTCGCAAAACCATTTGAGGGCATAGGACGGTTGTCTCTGATGCTGCGCAGGTCACGCATCGAAAATAATGAGCAAATATATAAGTTTGAAACATAATGTGCGGAAGGCTGGTATGATATACTTGTGAACCACGATATTAGTGGAACTCTAATGAGGCATTTTAGAAGGCATCACTCTCTTTTAGGTGAGAAACATCATTCAGAAAAAAAGGAAATGAAACAGCTATACGCTCATAACAAAAAAAAAAGGAAACAGCTATACGTTCACAAGAAAAAAAAAGAAAGGAAAAAGCTATACGCTTATAAGGAAAAAAAAAGAAAGGAAAAAGCTATACGCTTATAAGGAAAAAAAAAGAAAGGAAACAGCTATACGCTTATAAGGAAAAAAAAAGAAAGGAAACAGCTATACGCTTATAAGAAAAAAAAAGAAAGGAAACAGCTATACGCTTATAAGAAAAAAAAGAAAGGAAACAGCTATGCGCTTATAAGAAAAAAAAAGAAAGGAAACAGCTATACGCTTATAAGAAAAAAAAAAGAAAGGAAACAGCTATACGCTTATAAGAAAAAAAAACTGATATTTGATATTTTTCGGTGCAATCTTTGCCTGGCATAGAGGGTAAGAGTTTTATTTTAAGTGTACCTATTGTTGTTATTATTATTATTATTATTATTATTATTATTATTATTATTATTAGAACTATTAAACTTACCAATATTATTCTGGATGGCGTTATATTTTATAATACGTCCTACGACATGTACCAGTTAGCTTATATTTTGTGCAGTTATCTCAGTGATACTGATACCGTAAGGAACGGAAAAAAACCAGACTTTTACATTAATATTTGTTTGTTTGTTCGTTCGTTTGAAGTGTTTCGTTCTGTGAGCATTTATAAGTAACTTATCTATTTTCCAGTCTGTTAAGCAACCTGTTTGACATAGAAAAAAATACATCAAGACTTTCAATTGTACGACATATACCAATTCGCTTATATTTTGTGCAGTTATCTCAGGGATAATGAAATCATAAACAACGGCAAAAAACAGACTAAAGACTGTGACATGTGGAGTGACTGCACAAAACGTTTATGTGTGTGAATAAGAAAATGTAAGGTACTGTCGTAAACAGAGAACGCGAAGCGTGGATCCAGAAATAATAATCCGATACTAATCATAATTTCACATCTTGTAAAACATTATCGGGCATAGTACTCATTGCCATTTGTACGTACGACCTTTATAAGTAATGATTGTTTGATTATTGAGGTTACCTGAGTGGCTAGACGCTCGCTTTACTAATCCGGTGGTATCAGGTTCAAGTCCCAGCAATGGGAGTTTTTGTTTCTTTTTTCTGGCACACACCAAACAGGCTCCGGGGTCCACTCAGTCTCTACAAGAGAAATCTGGGAAGGTAAATGCGGCCAGGTGTGGTTCAGACTTTCATGTGCCGAAGATAGTGGAAATATGGACCTAATCACGCGTCCCCAATACGCTTTAATGTCATGGAAAGGGGAATTTTAATCTTTTGTAATTCTCGAAGGAAAATAAATTCCCACATGTTCAGAGTAACTTCTGTATATAATTTGATATAAATGTGTAATTATATATAGTAATACTCTTGACACTGGTGATATATGCAGGAAACTCTCTACCGTAGAGAGCGGAACAACAACACAACTCCTTCAGATCATCAGAGGAAGTACCCCCCCTCAGACAAGTGTTTCGGCCCTTTAAACTCCTGACACTCTAAGGGGGGTGGGCCCCTCTGGGTCATGACTCCCAGAGGTCTTGTGAGTTGTTGCTTTTTTTTTTCCGGTCCCGGGATCGAACCCATGATCTTCCAGTTGCCACGCGTCTTTAGCGATTTAGCTATGGAGGACTGGTATTGGTTGTGGCAAATGAAATTACTTTTGCTCCCAATGCTTGTTTCGCATATAATGATAAACTTTAAAATGTTGTGACACTTTTTAAGACTGCTTGATACCAGTTATTGTGACGGTTATACGAAGCATCCATTTTCGATGAACAAAATAACAGTTATAAACCGGTTTGTGTTTGCTAAAATCAAGTTAAATGATAGAAGGAAGGATTTTTCAGGATCCATTGACAAAAACATGAATGAGCTAGATTTTTCACAAATCTTAGCATCATCTGGGTTCTGTTATTGCTTTAATTTTTAATGAGGGGTCAACAGCCTTTTCTCATGTCAGAAAAGGGAGTCAACGGCCTGTTGTCATGCCAGACACAGGGTCCATGGGCAAACAAAAGGTTAAAAACAACTGCCTTAGTGTGTATGGACAAGTGACGGAAAATAGGGCACACATATCATATATGTCTCAGTGGCATACAACAGTACTGCATGAGACTCATGTCTTGTTTTGGACGTATTATCTGGACTAATAAGTTAGAAGAGACTCTGTAGAGAGACTGCGAACAAAATATGGACCAATCATTATGTGGATCGTGAGAGTACAGCTATCATAATGATTGCTGTTATTATATTGTTTGCTTATGACATTATCAATAGGCAGTGGCTTACACTAAAAGAGAGTTTCTAATATATGATGTGCAGGTTTCTAACATATGATGTGCAAGATTAGGATAATAAAGGGCCCGGCATAAAGGATAGCTCGATTTTTAAATTGGAAAATAAATTAAGCGGCACAAATTCTATTTTGGTAAAAGAAGTGAAATGAAACACAGAAAAGTGGATAATTTTATTATTACTGACAATCATGTTTAGGTTTTAAAAATTACGCCGGTTAGATGACCGCCATTACATTTGATACATTCTGCCAGGCGTCTGGTAAATTTCTGCATAACACCATTTAAAATATTCAAAGATATATTCTGAATGCAGTGTCGGATTCGATCCTTTAGGTCTGCAACTGAATGTGGTCGACTAGCATACGCCGTGTTCTTGAGATACCACCACAAAAAAGAAGTCTGCGGCCGATAAATCCAGTGAGCTTGCCGGCCAATGAATATCCCCAAATCTGGAAATAAGATGATGTCGCAGATGGCCATGGACTGACGGGCTGTGAGGGCAGTTGCTCCATCTTGTTGAAACCATATTATTCTCTTATTTCTATTGGTTAAGTCTGGAATGAAGTATTCAGTTAGCATCTGCACATAGTGATCGCTGTTAACAGTAAGAAGATGCCAGTCTTCGTCTTCAAAAAAAATATGGGCCAATGACGCCGAATGATGCAATGACACACCACACTGTTCACTATGGAGCGGTTTCTCATGCAGTAATTGTGGATGTTCAGCTGACCAGTATCTGAGATTCTGCTTGTTCACACTTCCTGACAACTCAAAATGTGCTTCATCAGACATTATGAGGTTATTTGGCAAATTTGGATTTTCTTCAAAACGTGCTAGAAAATCGGTAAGAAAGTCAAGTCTGTTAGTTTTATCCAAATCATTCAGTTGCTGCACAATTTACAACTTGTGGAAATGCGAATGATTATGAATGGTGGGACGTAGCGAATGATCCGACATACCAAGTGCCAAAGCGTTCCTAACACCTGATCGCTGAGGGCTACGAAGCAATGCGTTGCGGACTTGTTGAATTCGTTCAGGTGTCTGTTGAGTTCTTGATCGACCAGTAGACTTGTTATTAAGGCAATTAGCGGTTTCCTTAATTTTTTTTTTTTTTACCCATATCAAAATTGTTCTTCTATCGGTAACATTATCACAGGGAAGCAACTCAAAATGGCGACGAAATTTCCGTTGTACAGTAATAGACGATTCTCAACTTTTAAAATAAGTTTCAATAGTGAATGCGCGATGTTGTGTTTGCCAAGAAGCCATTGTTAAAAGTTACCGTTTGTCTGCTTCATCTCTGACGGCATGGTTTATTTCACACGTATTCAATGTCAGTTAAATCCAGCTATGCTTCATGCTGGCACTTGTATTAAAGAATAAAAAGAAAATAAAAACAAAACCATTTAGTTTTTATTTTTGTAGAAAATAAATACGAATTTAGCACTGCCTTTTCAAACCCCTGAAAGAATGTTAGTAAATCTGTAGAAAGAATTCAGATCTTTAATAGTTATTTCATTGCTACTTGCCATTCTTAGTTCTGGCAGTTGCTGTAAATGCAACAGAAGGTATGTATAGAACAACTTTTTTTTAACGTTCTGCTTTGATACCATTCATATATTTGTATATCTTTTCACAACTTCGTCTACATACCTAAACTGGAACTTTCTTTTCCATGAGCAATGTTCCTTTTCATTTTAAAAACGTGAGATTTTATAATGGCAGACTTTTAATTATGTACAGACTGAAGCTAAAGTTGCGCATATTTATTATTTATTTAACGAAACAAACTTCCATGACCACGAAAGTTAAAGTGAAAAAGTATTAATTTCTTTAAAATGTAGGGTTAATCTCACTGGTTTCTTTTCTTTAGTGAGCAATAAAACACTTATCTGTGAAATATTAAATATTAAAAAAACAACAGCCGGTTTGTCTATGAATTGTTTTGACAAAACGCAGGAAATGGTTAACAACGCATATTTTATATTCTTCTTTTTTTCACGCTACATCGGCTACGGTAATTGTGCCTGGGAATATGAAATTCACAGTCTTATTAAACGCAACAAGTAAGTTCTTTTTTTTTCTCTTGTTGTTGTTTTTTTTTTTCAGTAGTCATTATTTATTGGAAATTTCTGGCACTCTTATGTTCTAGCTGCAGTAGGTGATGACGGCGAGATGTGATTTCATACCGAGCAAAGTAACTGAACTGGGGATTCTGATCTTCCTGGAAAACGAATGTGCCGAATTGCTCTGGTCAGTGTTCTGATAACTGATCTATTTCAGTCTCCACGTGTCGTGGTCTAGAGTATATTTACATTATCACGCTTAACTCTAGTGTAATTAAATACGCAATTATCAGTTTCTGAAGTCTGTGAGCTCTCATTGAACAAGCAAATATAGTGAGCAAACTCAGGTCACGTGATGATATTGGCGACATATGTATGGCCCACATATCTTTAAATGTGTAACGTACGGCGCGAAAGGAGTTTTTTGTACTTTTCTTTCTGGCACCTTGAATAAGTCAGTTATGAGAGAGTTAATTTATGTTTCTGCGCCTGACAATTTCGTGAACCCTCCAGATTCCTTATTCTGGGGAAAGTAAACAGACATTTCCTGGAGTGAGTAATGATATATTCTGATTTTCTCTCTTCAACTGCCTGCTCTCTGTTGGATTTGTACACTTGTTTACGTGAAGCTGGAAGTATGTATTCTTTATTTTCAATTCTAAACAAACTTTACACAGACTGTTGTCCCACAAAACAAGCTTCTAATAATTAAAAACCAAATATGTACACTGAGTTTTATAATAACACATTTCTTATATTTATTTCATGTCGCAATTGTATCATTGAACATAAGTGAACACAATTTATGCCTGGTATAGAGCGTAAGATTTTTTTTTTCAGTATAATAAAGTTCAGAATTCTTTCCATTGATAAAATTAACAAAGTTTGAAATGACTTGTCCAGTAATATTATAGTTACTACACTCAAAGTTATCTGTCTAGTGACGCATTTGGAGAATCGAAAAGCTGGACAAAATTAAGAATTCTTTCAACTTTCATTTTATAACCTTTCATCGTTTCAACTTCTAATATCTGATGACTGTCCCGGATGTTGATGTAACGACAGTTATGTAGAAACTACTGTACTTTCTGTCACTTGTACAATGTGAAAGATAAGGCCTGCTAATTAGAGACTCTAGTCAGCAATGCTTATTCAGAAATGAGAACATATAGCACAAAAACATAGAAAGGGTGAGGAAAGTTCGCAGTAACTGGACTGTTAAAAAATGAGATGGGCACAAATAAATGAAGAAAATGCAACAATCCAGTATTTCGGCTAATAACTTTATCAGAGAATATCTAAAACGACAGCATAAAAACACATTATTTGCTACTAAATTCATGTTTCAGCTAGTAATAATAGTACGGGAAACAACTAGACGTGACATCATCAAGCAAGAGTTTGAGTAACTACATCCAAAACACAAAATAAATTGAGCTACTCTGGCCACGTTACACGACTTTTGCCGGACAGCGTGACACAGCACTCGTGCTAAGAATGATGGGAAACACGGTGAACAACAGATCGCGAGGAAGGCTTATGGAAGAAATAAAAGAAACCTAAATACTCCTTTTAAGAAACAAACTGCCAGACTCTATCAAGAAGTCTGTCTGCTCGCTAAGACTGAAAAGCGAATACAGAATAAGATTTTTTAAAAGCCAAAAGAGATGCGGGTTAGAAAGAATGTGACATACATAATGGACGACAATAAGAACAAATGAGGGAGTTCTAAGACAAGAAACATATAACCGTGAAGGTAATTATAGCAGAAAGCAAAGCAACAACCAAAGAATCTGTATACATATCATGAATGGCAGAAGCTAAAGAAGCTTGGATCTGGGAAAACTCGAAATAAAGGGAAACAGCAGGTGAGGGAAAGAAATATTTTATAGCAAGACAGAGAAGTACAAGAAGGCACCAGAAACTGAACTGACTAGAAACTGAACTAACTAGAAACTGAACTAACTAGAAACTGAGCTGACTAGAAACTGAACTAACTAGAAACTGAGCTGACTAGAAACTGAACTAACTAGAAACTGAGCTGACTAGAAACTGAACTAACTAGAAACTGAACTAACTAGAAACTGAACTAACTAGAAACTGAGCTAACTAGAAACTGAACTATCTAGAAACTGAGCTGACTAGAAACTGAACTAACTAGAAACTGAGCTGACTAGAAACTGAACTAACCAGAAACTGAACTAACCAGAAACTGAACTAACTAGAAACTGAACTAACCAGATACTGAACTAACTAGAAACTGAACTAACAAGAAACTGAGCTGACTAGAAACTGAACTAACTAGAAACTGAACTAACCAGAAACTGAGCTGACTAGAAACTGAACTAACTAGAAACTGAACTAACCAGAAACTGAACTAACTAGAAACTGAACTAACTAGAAACTGAACTAACCAGAAACTGAACTAACTAGAAACTGAACTGACTAGAAACTCCAAGGACATCATAAAATGACGAAGCATGATGGTCAACAGAAAGTATCTACTTCTTCTTTGTCTCTTTCTTGAGGCACACCATCTTGTCGGATATGGAGTGGGTTACTGGAAATTTTCTTCAGTCCCTGAATACAGTTAGAAAAGCAGGAGATGTGCTATAAATCTTGAGGAAAAATCATCGCCGTGTGTACTGTGACAATCCCTGCTCCGTTAGCCGGGTTAGGCTTGTTACAGGGGGTACCAATGGAGAAGTGGGTCAAGGTCTTGGTCAGCTATGGTTCATCAACCCTGACTCTAGCATGTCGGCTCTGTTTCACCAACCCTGACTCTAGCATGTCGGCTATGGTTCACCAACCCTGACTCTAGCATGTCGGCTATGGTTCATCAACCCTGACTCTAGCATGTCGGCTATGGTTCACCAACCCTGACTCTAGCATGTCGGCTATGGTTCACCAACCCTGACTCTAGCATGTCGGCTATGGTTCACCAACCCTGACTCTAGCATGTCGGCTATGGTTCATCAACCCTGACTCTAGCATGTCGGCTCTGTTTCACCAACCCTGACTCTAGCATGTCGGCTATGGCTCACCAACCCTGACTCTAGCATGTCGGCTATGGTTCATCAACCCTGACTCTAGCATGTCGGCTATGGTTCACCAACCCTGACTCTAGCATGTCGGCTATGGTTCACTAATCCTGTTTCTAGCAAGTGGGCTGACTGCCAAATCAGAGAGCATCTTTATCCCAGCTGGCAAAACATGCAGTGAATTTGTGAACATGATTGACATTAATATAAGGTTATAGTCCCGAAAGATCGTATGTTTACCTCAAATAATTTTACATTTAGAAGAAACAAAACATGGAGAATTTGTTTTACAGGAAATGAACGTTACTCTAAACTTCAACTTTAGCGTATTAGTTAAAACGTACAAGATGAGTAATGAACTGTCAATTATACTGGTTGTTTCCCTTTCAATCGCACATCACGCTTTGGTTTCATCAGACGACGTAAACGTTGATAAACTAAGTAAGTACTGATAATTAAACTTATAAACCACGCCAAGTTTTAATAATAATCCTTTCATATGTTCACATTTCTAGCACTGCCACCTACTAAACGACAGAACGTCAAGAAACTTAACAGTAACAACCTTAATCTTCACTTAAACAAATTTTGCAAAATAGCCATCTTCATGTGTTTTTTATTTTGTTCCTTCGTTCGTCTTCTCGGTGAATTCTTTTGCTTTTCCTTCTCTTTTTCCACTTAGTTTAGCTCATGAAGATATCTTGTGCCTCTGTCCCTACTCTTTCTTGTTCGCTGCAGTTTTCACCAAATTATCGAGATGATTAAAATTCTGTGTTTTCTGTGATTTGTTCTCAGAATTTTATTTTGATGCCTTTTCGTTATGATCCTATGTAGTATTTTTTTTTCCTAAATATTTTTTCTGTTCCTGTTGCTGTTTTTGTTTTAGACGTACATGGTCTCAAATATAGCCTTTTAAAAAGGCAACCACAGGTAACATGTCTGACAGCACATGCGCAAATATATTTAAATAGAGAAGCCAAAACCTGAAGTACTTTGGCATAACTCTGGATAGAACTTTGAGCAAACACGTTGAAGATACTGTACACACGGCTAGACAAGGGTTCCCAGCTCTCAAGGCCATTTCATGCCCACAATTCCCACAACGAACACGATATAGTCTTATTGAAACAATAGTTCTATCCAAAATAAGATATGACCCTGGCGTGTTGACTTTTGTCAAATACATAAGTTGTCAAGCTTGACCTGGTACGAAATGAGGCAATGAGGTTCCTTCTGGGATGCACCAGGAACGCACCAACGGCTGCTATGAGATACATCCTGATTCATGACAGATTTAAGATCCAGCTGAAAATCCCCACAAGCTAAGAAACACCCTAAGATGTGTGCTAGCAAAACACACCCGCTCCATAAATATTTACACATTAGGAAAGAAGCCAGGTTAGAGATTGGGAAATCATGGGTGGCGGATGCAGAAGATTCATTACGGACAGTAACTGTCCCTCAACATATATCACAAGACGCTGATTGGGTTCAAGACAACAGTTTATTGTACCAAGATGTAATCAAAGTCCAAATAACACATGGGAATGCCGGAACTGGCCTGCAAGAAAAAAAACACAAGAAGAAATTAACGAATTAAAATTTCGAACACTGAAGACATTATCATCTACACGGATAGATCCGAAAAGTGGATGGGGCATCGCAGCACATTCCGAAGGTAAAATACCAGAAATCATGTTTGGAGCTTACAGCGCCACCTGTTCCAACATAAGGATTTAAACTGAAGTCGTCGCGCGAGCCCTGAAATAGTTGATGCCACAGTGCCGCAGGAAGTACAACGAACTACAGGGGAAGACATAAAGCATAGCTGGATTTAACTGATGTAGAAACTGAATACGTGTGAAAAAAACATGACGCCATAGATATATAAACTAGGAAAAAAGTAGGAGCAGCTTTATTACTTAACGACTACAAAGTTGTGACGTTTTGGCGTGAGCCTTAATCATACACAAACATACAGGACGAAGAAATAGAGAGAGGAGATAAAGTATAGATTCACATGAAAGATATTTCAAAAATCAATAGTAATACTGAATCGAGCACTTAGCTGTCACTGCAGGACGTGGCTTTTTCGACGCTGTGTGTCAGAAATGAGTACGGTAGGGCGTAGAGACTGTTTATATGGAGACCTGTGATGGGTGGGTCGGTGGATCGTAACTGGCGGTGGTGGGTAGGTCGGTGGGTCTTAAATGGGGTTGGTGGGTGGGGAAACCGTGGAGATCAATGTCTTGCCGACAGCGCAGATGAGAATGCTCCCGTTTCTCTCCAGTGGTAAGATCAGAAAGTCGCAGAACAGGAAGGCGATGTTTGTCGATTTCATGGAAAGAATGATCGATGTAAAGGTCTAAAGCTCAAGAAGTTCCGGAAGATGAAGTCCAACCTGAAGGTTGATGAGAAAATCTGTAGAAAAGTGGTCCTCGAAGCTGGATCCAACCACTGACGACTTAGCTCCGTCTTGGAAGTGGAATTTGTGGTGTAACTGTGCGACGGAAACGATGGTCATCTTGTAGCAGGGTGTACTGGTCAAGAGGAAGATGGAGCAGAACAAAGAAGAATCTTTTGCCTAGGGTAGATAATTCGTCCGCCGACAAGGGAAGGTCAGGTTTAACGCAGACAACCTCGGCAGAAGCAGTGAGGGGAAAATATTGAGGAGAGGGTGAAGTAGAATGAATGAATGAATGAATGAATGAATGAATGAATGAATAATCTTTATTTTTAAAGGGTAAAGAATTGGGCACGCAGACCCGTCTTACATTCTGCCCTTCATCACTCTATCTTTCATTCTTCCCACACACTTGATTTAGTACAAATATACAAATTAAATTAGGAAAAAACATGTCAAAGGAGTATAAGATTTAACTACTACATTCAAAGTAAAAGAGAAGAAGTAGTTAACCTAATAAAATACCACTCACGCACACATACACACGCAGACATATACATAAACAAAAATACATTGTAAGTACAGATCTTCTAAAATATGTTTTTTTAACAAACATTAAAACAATTTCTAACAATATCTAACAAGTTACTTTTCTATGTCATTTTAGTACTTGATGGTTGGCGAGCCATGTGTTGAGAGAGTGCTGGTTAATTTATGGAGGGGATAGTAGAGAGTTTCTACTTCTCTAGTGCAGAGAGGTGCATGTGAATTTGCCTATTCGAAGAGTAGATAATATCTTCGATAAAACTGTAGATAAAATCACATTCTTAGATGTGATCTGATGAAGGTGAAGAAAAAGTTGAGAAATCTGCTTGTTAAGGTCATAGATGAGTTAGAAATGTCCAGGCACAAGACATCGCATGCGCTGAAATGTAGGTTTAGTCTCTACTTGCTTCAAAGTCGTCGACGTAATCTGGTGAGAAGGATACACATGACCTAGTTAAACTTCAAGGTAAAGTTTTTTCTGAATGATCTTCAGGCGAAGACAGTTGTCAAGAAAGCTGGCATTAAGATATAAAGCGTGTCTTTTTGTGTGCGGCTAGGACAAGAACAGATATAGTGCAGGAGAGATTCGGAGAAAGACTGATGGTTTTAAGTCAAAGTGTGGTAACGAGCAGAGTGGAGAGTAAACATAACTGGAGAAGAGCGTAGATAAAGAAAGTAGAATATACAAAGAGAAGCATGACAAAATACAAGAAGAAAAGCACACCAGTTATAAGGAAAAGATGATATGCGAATAGAAAGAGACGATGATATTGAAAAAACTAGACAAAGAAAAAAGGGTCCCAAAAAGTTCATCTACTCACAGAAATAAACACATATTGGCCTTAACGTTGTCGCAGTGAATAAGAGAAATAATAAAAGTGTCTGCTCCACTGCATATCCAAGCCAGCATTCGTTATTATTAACCTTTCATTTTATGTAATGAAAGGAACTATTTACTGGCAGCTAAACAGTGTCTGTAAGCAAATTCACGCCGCTGTTCAAAGCAAAATGATAAAATATATTCTTTTTGTTCTTTGAGTTAAATGAAGAATATTATATTCTGATTTCAGTTACAATGGTTTCTTTATTTGCTGTACTTTGTGGTAACCAATGTTCATTACTCATGCACACATAACAATGAACTTCTTTGCAGAGGGTACGTACATTCTTTCATCTCCACTGGAATCTAACACGAGCATTTGTTCATTTTACGTCCAATGTTGACACTAACTAGAATGATCTAAATATAGAATAATCTAAATATTGTCAAAATCACATTTCTACGTTAGTGTTCACGTGGATACAAGGCTTGATATATTCTGGACTTTCTGCACTTTACGATTAAAGATTATATATATATATATATATAATATATATATATATATATATATATATATATATATATATATATATATATATACTTATACTATCTCCGTTTTCTTCAGTAGGTAAAAATCTTTGAGAACCTATGAAAATACGATAGGAAGTTTCTACGTGTTACTATATTCTTTCTGACAAAACTGGCACCTGACAAAACAAATAATGCAGCTGAAATATTTATCACTGAGGAAAAATTGGAAGAGGTGGAGAGTTTTTAATATCTTGGATCATTACTAACTAATACTGGAGATACAATGAGGGAAATTAAAATCTATCCCTCTTCAAAAGTAAAAGAACTAAAGAAGCTGTGAAGAAGAACAGACAGAACTACAAAAATAAGATTTTTAAGGACATGTATCTTTCCCATTGCACTATATGCCTGTGAGATCTGGACACTTAACAAAACAGCTGAGAAACACATAAATGTCTTTGAATGTAAATGCTAGAGAAGAATTCTTCAAATATCATGGACACAAAAAGGAACAAATATATCCATACTACAAGAACTTCATATTGAAGAAGGCTGGCTAGTAAAAAGTATTAAACAGAGAAAACGTAATAAATATTTTGGACACATTAAACGTCATGATAATCTAGAGAAGACCGTCTTGGAAGGTAAAAAATAATGGAAAAAAAGAAAGAGAGAAAGACCAAGGCGGAGATGGCTGTTGATAATCTGCAAATGGATGCATTAGCAGCAGGGCATCTTGCATACAACCCATAGGCCTACAGGAGAGCTGTTAAGGAGGCAAAGTTCAGCAAGGGACATGCAAATCACTCACTGAATGACTGACTGACTGATATTCTTCCTATTTAACTTTATATTGCTTCTCAGTCAATCAACATGCTCCTAGTTCAGGAGAAGGAAAGGACATGAATTGATAATATATATATATATAATATATATATATATATATATATATATATATTATATATATATATATATTATATATATATATATATATAAAGAGATTGGAAGAAAGGGGCTGACTGGCTGGTAGAATTTGAGATTATCAGAACCAACAGCTGACTGGCACGATTCGTGTTTATACGCATGGGTAGTTACTGAAACAGAGAGCAGTGTATGTGTGGGTGTGCTCCGAATGCAATTTTGCTAATTCCTAGATTCAAGATTCAATCAATGTGACTGAAATCTGGCATTTTCTTCTGTTAAAATTCTGCTTGCTGCAGACGGTAAGATTCTTATACTTTCAATGCCTTTTTAAAATCTTTCATTGAATGGGGTTATATTTCAAGTTGTTCTCTTGTCTTCAGATTTATTACTTGAAATCGGTCCTAAAGCGACACAAAAATAAAAATAATAAAATACACGGAGAACAGCAACAGAGAAAGTGTTGCAAAACAAAAAAACACAGGACTGACAAGGGAGACAATCAAGGAAATTGCGAGAAAACTGCAAATTTCTGCTGCCAGCAGCCACGTGTATCTCAGTGTGTGCTTTTCTCTGTGTGTGTGTGTGTGTGAAAGAGAGACAGAGAGAGAAATATAGACAGAGAGAGACAGAGAGAGACACATAGACAGAGAGAGACAGAGACCTAGAGAGACAGAGACAGAGACATAGAGAGACAGAGGCAGAGACAGAGACAGAGACAGATAGAGACAGAGACATAGAGAGAGACAGAGACATATAGACAGAGAGAAACAGAGACATATAGACAGGGAGAGACAGAAACAGAGACATAGAGAGAGACAGAGATAGAGACAGACAGAGACATATAGACAGAGAGAGACAGGGACATATAGACAGAGAGAGACAGAGACATATAGACAGAGAGACAGAGAAAGACAGCGAGAGACAGAGAGCGATAGAAACTGAGAGAGACAGAGAAAGACAGCGAGAGACAGAGAGCGATAGAGACAGAGCGAGAGACAGAGAGAGGCAGAAACAGAGACAGTGTGAGACAGAGACAGACAGACAGAGACAGAGAGAGAGACAAAGAAAGATAGAGACAGTCAGAGAGATATAGAGACAGAGACAGAGAGAGATAGAGACAGAGACAGAGAGATACAGAGAGACACAAAGACACAGAGACAGAGAGATACAGAGAGACACAGAGACAGAGAGAGACAGAGAAAGAGGCAGAGAGAGACAGAGACAGAAGCAGAGAGATAGAGAGAGACAGAGAAGAGAGACAGAGTGAAGGATATTCCGGACTGATAAGCTTATTTTCACTCTCCATTCTTTCAGCGTGTGTTTTGTAACTGAAATATATTTTCTCTACCTTATACGGTAGAGAAATATTCTCTATTCATTCTTTGTTTTCTCATCTGATTTTCTCAAACAAGGCTTAAATATGAAATGTTAAAGAAATGATTTTTTGTTTAAAGTTACTTTCCTTCTTTCATTAAAACTGCTGTGCTTGACCTTATTTTGAAATATTTCGTTAATCCCACCTGGGAATGGGATTTTTTTTCTGGTAGACACCGAAAAAGGCCCCGGGGTTGACCCAGCCTCTAAAAATGGGTATCAGAGAAATCTGGGAAGGTAAAGCGGCCAGGGCGTGATACTGACCACATCACACTTTCATGTGCCGAAGGTCATGGAAAATACGGGCCTAACACTGTATTCCCCAATATGCCTTAATGGCATGGAAATAGGAATTTTAACTTTACCTTTTTTTTTTTTTTTACCTGGGGTTACTTTAACTGATATATTACTTCCGATTATAACTCTCTGTGATAATAAAATTATTATTGATTAACATTACTTTATTTAATGACTACTATATTTTTGCACAAAAACCAAGTTAAGACTATTCAATTCAAATGTAATATCCACCCTCATTTATGCATGCGAAAGCTGGAAAACAACTAAAGAAATAGAAAAGAAATTAGACTCCTTTGAAAACAAATGCCTAAGGAAAATACTCGGCATCAAGTGGAATGAATTCAAGAACAATGCAGAGATAAGACAGATGACTGAACAACAACCAGTCTCACGGGTGATCAGGAAAAGGAGATGGACATATGTTGGCCACTTGATGAGAAGAAATGAGCAGAGAATCCCAAAACAAGCTATCAAGTGGAACACAACAGGCCGAAGAAAAAGGGGCAGACCGCGGGAAACTCTGAAGAGAACATTATTAAGAGAGGCCAAGTTAACAGGCATAAAATCCTTTGATGAGGTTGAAAGACTCGCCGAAGACAGGAAAAATTGGCGAACTACTTTGCGAGCCCTATGTGACGTCTAACGGCACGGGAAGGATATAAGATATAAGATAAGATATTTTTGCATACATTCATTCTTTACCTTGGAACATTACTACTTTTATATTGGCACTTTCTGCTTGGCGTAGCTGGTAAGATTGTTTTTATCCTTGCGGTTTGTTCATGTTCATGTACTATGACAGAAGCAGTTTATCCTAAAAGTACTAGTTTACTATGTCCGTCTGAGTAGGGGAGTGGTTAGTGCACTGGTCTCTCATGGCGAAAGTCGGGGGTTCGAATCCGGTCGGAGGCGCCCCAGTCACCCAGCTGTAGAAATGGGTACCCGACTTCTTCTGGAGTTGGGGAAGAAAAGTCGGCCAGGCGTGATACTGACCATATCACCCTCTAGTGTGGGCTGACAGGTCAAGGAAAATATGGGCGCTAATACCATATCCCCTATGCGCCTCTAAGTCATGACAGGATTACCTTTACCTTTTTATTTACTAGTTTATTATAAGGAAAGTCTAAAAGTAAGTGCAATTACTCTTGAATAATTTGCCATTTTTGTCTTTTCTAGAAACTATATCTTCATTTCAGTAACCAAAGGTTCAAAAATTGTATCCGGAAGTGCTCTAAAGTTTAAACAGAGAAAAGTCAACGTGTCTCCTTAATTATGTCCAGTTCAGGAATAGGTTTCCACTTAACACTTTCACTCCTGGATTAATTTTCATGGTCTGCCAGAATAGATTTTAATCAGAAATTCTGATAGAAACAAACTGGGAAGGAGTTACTCTTTTCTATTTTCTAGGCACATGTTTCTAGATATTAGCAAGAGCAAAGGCATTGAGAAGCCTTTCAGATACAGCAGAAAAGGCCTCATGCTGACTGTGGAGTACGCGAAACAAGCATTGGGAACATAAGTAATTTCATTTGTCACAACCAATACCAGTCCTCCGTAGCTAAATCGTTAAAGACGCACTTAAAAAAAAAGTGCAGTGGCAATTGGAAGATCACGGGTTCAATCCCGGGACCGTGAAAAAAAAAGCAACAACTCACAAGACCTCTGGGAATCATGACCCAGAGGGGCCCACCCCCCTTAGAGTGTCAGGAGTTTAATAGGGCCGAAACATTTGTCTGGAGAGGGGGTGGGTACTTCCTCTGATGATCTGAAGGGGTTGTGTTGTTGTTTCGCTCTCTAGAGTTTCCTGCATATAACGTGTGTGGAAATGCCGCTATAATTCAAAACTTTGAAATGTCATAACACTGTTTTAAAGTCAGTTAGTCATCATCATCATCAGGTGCCGTGCCGACTGGCGTTGGCTATTATGCTTCTCCAGAGTACACGATCCTTCATGCAGGCCATCAGCTCAGTTGGTGATCTCCACTCACACCATCCCGTCAGACTGTCCAGTATCATTTCTCTTGGTCTTCCTCTTGATCTCCTTTCTTCTATTTTTCCTGTTGTTTTCAGTTAGTCACGCGATGTTCTATTTGTTGCCAGTTATATCAGCTTTCCTTCTTGGCTAAAGCTGAGTAAAAGAAATTGTCTGTGAGTTCATTTAATACCTTAAACAACACTGGAAAGAAAGAAACAATAAGAAGTATTCACACAAAGATATTTAACAACATTACCATGTCATAGATTTTGCCGATGGTTTCATCGGTGGTTACGGTTCTTGGTCTTCCTGGATGGGGATCATCTTCCAGACTCTCCCTTCCATGGCTGATGTTTTCCAAGATTACTCATGACAGCTGTCATCGCTCCACAGCCTGACTGTTTGCTGATAATTTTTTTAATGCATTGTTTTGTATCACTAATCTCATTGGCTGTAATTTCAGTGTCAAACATCCGATATTGCTCATAAGAGATTCCGTCTTAAGAAATATCTGCTGGTTCATTATGAATTCCAGCCCTTGAATTGATTGACAGAGGCATTTTCTGTCAGTGAATCAACAGTGAATCTTTGTAATATTAGTTTGCATCACAAAACAGAGGTTTTTAATTCAATGTACATGGGTTTAAAGTTAACACATATGCTATATGAAAATAGGACAAAAAAGTTAATTCAAAATTTCTTCTCTCTCTCTCTCTCTCTCTTCTTATCCATCTCTATCTCTCTCACACGCGCGCGCACACACACACACAATATTAAACTCATTTCTACAGTAGAATAGGTTAAGTTAAAACTGATTATGTGTACAAAGAATTCCATTTCTAACTTGTTCTTGTCATTCCCATGCTGGCCATTCCTAGTTCTGGCTCCATTCGTCAGTTTGCCGGCTTGTAAGCATTATGCAATTTATTTAATCTATTAAAACAGTGTCTGGTTTATTTAATCCATTAAAACAGTATCTGGTTTATTTAATCCATTAAAACAGTGTCTGGTTTATTTAATCCATTAAAACAGTGTCTGGTTTATTTAATCCATTAAAACAGTGTCTGGTTTATTTAATCCATTAAAACAGTGTCTGGTTTCTTTAATCCATTAAAACAGTGTCTGGTTTCTTTAATCCATTAAAACAGTGTCTGGTTTATTTAATCCATTAAAACAGTCTGGTTTATTTAATCCACTAAAACAGTGTCTGGTTTATTTAATCCATTAAAACAGTGTTTGGTTTATTTAATCCATTAAAAGTCTGGTTTATTTAATCTATTAAAACAGTGTCTGGTTTATTTAATCCACTAAAACAGTGTCTGGTTTATTTAATCCATTAAAAGAGTCTGGTTTATTTAATCTATTAAAACAGTGTCTGGTTTTAAAACTATACAGTGTGTTTATTTATCTTTAGACAACTTCGTTCAAGCCGTTTATAGTGAAAGTTCACAATGTGAAGACTCTGTTATAGAGTTTAAATTTGTTTATATCCTTATAAGCCTACTTTGCTAGATTCATGTGTTAATTTTAAAAGAAAAAAAAAAGTTCTTTATATTTCTTAATGAAAATGAAAGTTTGTTAATGTTTAGCCGCAAATTGATAGTTAAATTAAAATGGCTTAATTGCCGTTGCTATATTGACTATAAAATGTATATTGCATATACGAGGGGTGATTGATAAGTTCTCTGCATTAGGTACAAATACTTGGAACACACAGTTGATATTAAGTGCATTTTTAGATCAGGTTAATGTAAGATTAAACACCAAGTTTCAAGAAATTAACTGCAACCAATTTTTTACAGGCTACTGAAGTTGTAAGGGGTGGAAGAAAATTGAGAAAATGGATAAAATTTCTCATCAAGCAGTCATTCGCTACCTCTGCATCAAGGGCTTATCATCGAAGGAGATCCATGAGGATATGGTAGAGACTCTAGGGAGAGTGCCCCTTCTTACAGCACAGTGAAGAAATGGGGAGCTCAGTTCAATCATGGAAGGGAGAGTTTGGAATCCCGTCCAGGAAGACCACAAAATGCAAATAGGCAGCTAGAGTGTAATATTTTGGCCAAACATCATAACAAATAACATCTTGTTGGCAGAAATGCAGATGAAGCCACTGACAGCAATTATTGAGGAATGACGCTGGCGGTGGTTGGGACATGTGCTCCGAATGACCGACAACTCACTACCAAAAATAGCACTAAGATGGGCACCATAGGGGAACAGAAGTAAGAGACATGGAGAAGAACAACAGAAAGGATATTGAGCAATAGGGGGCTCACCTGGGCAAGAGCAGAAAAAAAAGACGAAGGACAGGCATTTGTGGAAAACCCTTGCGGAAGCCCCATGTGCCCTGGGCACTTAAGGTTCAGGGAGAGAGAGAGAGAGAGAGAGAGAGAGAGAGAGCAAGAACGGTAACCACCTATGAAACCACCGGCAAAATCCATGACATGATAATGGAGGATCCGCGACATAACTGAGCGGTACATTGCTACTGAGTTGGGCATCTCTCAGGAACGTGTTCATGCCATTATTCACAATGATCTTCAAATGACAAAGGTCTCTGCTTGATGAGTCCCGAAACTTCTTGAAGCTGATCACAAACGACAGCGTCTCAACATGCCAAGAGACAATCTTGGCCATTTTTTCTGCAGATCCTGAAAAGTTTCTTCTGCAATTTGTGACTATGGATTCTTCTTCTTCTTCTTCTTCGTTCGCTTCTACCACCAAAAACCGCACTGTGATCCTACTGAATTTACGCCTGTGATTCTCGTTAGGTCCCGTGTTCTCCTGTGTGGTCCCCGAAAGGACCATACGAGATCCACGTGAGGACCACAAGGGGTTCAGAGTATCACAGGGCTTTAGCCTGTATTCTTGGTGGGTCTCAGAAGCGGGATTGCATGACACCGTAGTTTTCATTGCACCAGTTTAGTCTAGGGTTGGACTTTCTCACCGGAAGACCTCGACGTGTTTAGGATATCAGTGCATCCCCGCTGGGTGAGAGGCGGCAGCCCACCCAGGCCAGAGTTGGACCTTCTCACCGGAAAACCTCGACGTGTTTTGAGATACCCGTGTATCACTGCCGGGTGAAAGGTGGTTGCCCATCCAGTCCAGAGTTGGACTTTCTCACCAGAAAACCTCAGCGTGATTAGGATACGCAAACATCCCCGCCGGGTGAGAGGTGGTTGCCTATCTAGACTTCCCTGGTCCAGTGTCTCCGACTTCAGCATTTTGCGGTCGTGGCCGCTACCCTTCCTAGTTGTGACCAGGATGGAGCTTTTGTCCAGGAGGACGAATCCTCGCCACTAGTGACTTCCACCCCTGGGTTGAGCCGGTTTAGGCATATTATCCCAGTATGGGCATGTTTGGGACGTGACCGACCTCTAGAGCAGAGGTACTGTGACACGCATAGCCTTCAAGATTCACCCCTGGTGTGAGCCGGTTTAGGCAAAATTCACCAGTATGGGTGTTTATTAGGCGTGACCGACCTCTAGAGCAGAGGTGGCATGACATGTCTAGCCATCAAGTTCCACCCCTGGTGTGTGCCGGTTTAGGCATATTTCACCAGTGTAGGTGTATCTCGGACGTGGCCGGCCTCTAGAGCAGAGGTACCGTGGTATAGCTCTCGTAGCGATACTACTGGACATACCGGTTAAACTTCACTTTCCACCACCTTTTCCCATCGGCACCACACAGTAACCTTTATTTCTTTTCCGCATTTCTTCCTTGACCGGGAGGAGCTTGACTCCACGCGCAGCATTTGAAGAGTCTCGCCAGCAGTGTCTTAACCTCTGGGACAAGCCGGTTCATACATTTCACCCGATATGACTGCACTCAGGACGTGGCCGACCTCCAGACCGGAGGTGCCGTGCCTTGACTGTTTGCTTCGCTTTATCCTTTCTACCATCTTTTCCGCAGTGATGCTGCGCGGCAACCTCATTTGCACCTTTCTTCATTGACCGGGAGGAGCACCGCTCCACTCACGGCAACTGAAAAATCTCGCCCACAGCGTGACTATGGATGAGACTTGGGTTCATCATTTTCAACCAGAAACCAAAGAACAGTCACAGCAGTGAAAACATGATGGATCCTCACCTTCAAAGAAAGCAAGGCTGGTTCTGTCTGCAGGCAAAGTGATGGCTTCCATCTTTTGGGATTCAGAAGGTGTGCTTTTGGTAGACTATCTTCAAAAGGTCACCGGGGCCTATTACGCTAATCTTGTGAAGCAACTGCGGGTCAAACTAAAGGAAAAGCATCGAGGGAAATTGACGAGAGGAGTCATCTTTCAACAAGACAATGCTCCAGTTCACAAGTCGGTGGTGGCAATGGCTACCATTCATGAATGCGGCTTCCATTTTCTTGAACATCCTCCTTATTCCCCACAAGTGGCCCCTTCGGACTATTACCTGTTTACCAAACTCAAAAAGGAGCTCAGTGGTCGCAAATTTGCTTCAGATGATGACGTCATTCATACTGTAGACCACTTTCTACTGGCACAAGATGCTGACTTTTACAAAGAAGGGATCCGTATGCTCCAGGATAGCTGGACTATGTGCATAAACGTGCAAGGAGACTATATTGAGAAACAACCCCAAAAAAGTTGTCCACAAATAATCCACTCTACTTTATGCCGAGAACTTATCAATCACACCTGGTATGCTTTTTTTTCAAAGAAACTTTCAAAGAAACCTGTGGGAAAATATAGAAAATGTTAACAAAATATTAATGTCCTGCTTTTTTCATGCTTCACTGACTACGGCAAATGTGACGGAAATCTGACATCACATACAACGCTTGAACAGTTCTGACTGGTATCAACGGTACGTCTACTTGTTTTTCCTTTTTTAAAAAAATTGATATCATTATTTCTTGCTATTGTTCTATCTTCCTGGAAAATGCGAGCAGATGTTCTTTGCTGCCGTTGCTGTGCAGATTTTGAGGCAGAGCATCTTGTCGAATGAGGAAAAGGCTATGAAGGATAGTTTTCTTTTCAGTCCATGAGTTGCGCTAAAAAGCTGAAAGAGACAGTTTAGTCAACAGTTCTAACCCAGTCAACATTACCAGCCTAATTAACTTTTCTAACCCAGTCAACATTACTAACCTAAGTAACTTTTCTAACCCAGTCAACATTATTAGCCTAATTAACTTTTCTAACCCAGTCAACATTACTAACCTAAATAACTTTTCTAACCCAGTCAACATTACTAGCCTAATTAACATTTCTAACCCAGTCAGCATTACTAGCCTAAAGTAACTTTTCTAACCCAGTTAACATTACTAGCCTAAAGTAACTTTTCTAACCCAGTTAACATTACTAGCCTAAAGTAACTTTTCTAACCCAGTTAACATTACTAGCCTAAAGTAACTTTTCTAACCCAGTTAACATTACTAGCCTAAAGTAACTTTTCTAACCCAGTTAACATTACTAGCCTAAAGTAACTTTTCTAACCCAGTTAACATTACTAGCCTAATTAACTTTTCTAACCCAGTCAACATTACTAGCCTAATTAACTTTTCTAACCCAGTCAATAGTTCTAACCTAGTCAACATTTCTAGCCTAATTAAAATGTCTAACCCAGTCAACAGTTTTAACCTAGTCAACATTTCTAGCCTAATTAACATTTCTAACCCAATCAACAGCTCTAACCCAGCCAACGTTTCTACCATAGCCAACAGTTCTAAGCCAGACAACAGTTCTAGCCCAGACAACAGTTTTAGCCTAGCCAATGGTTCTAACACAGACAACATTTCTAGCCTAGCCAACAGTTCTAAGCAAGGCAACAGTTCTAACCCAGACAACAGTTCTAATCAAGTCAACAATTTTAGCTAAGCAAAAATTTCTAACCTAGTCTACAGTTCTAACTCACTCAGCATTTCTAGCCTAATCAACAGTTCTAACGCAGTCAATAGCTCTAGCCTAGTCAACAGTTATAACATAGACATCAACTCTAAATCAGTCAACTTTCTAAATCAGTCAATATTTCTAACCCAGTTAACATTTCTAATCCAGTCAGCAGTTCTAACCCAGTCAACATTTCTAGTCTAGTCAACATTTCTAACCTAGTCAACAGTTCTAACGCAGTCAACATTTCTAACCTAGTCAACAGTTCTAACCCAGTCAACATTTCTAACCTAGTCAACAGTTCTAACCCAGTCAACATTTCTAACCTAGTCAACAGTTCTAACCCAGTCAACATTTCTAACCTAGTCAACATTTCTAACCTAGTCAACAGTTCTAACGCAGTCAACATGTCTAACGCAGTCAACAGTTCTAGCCAGTCAGTAATTCTAACCTGTCAGATGCTCTAACCCAGTCAACAGTTCTAAACAGTCAACATTTCTAACGCAGTCAACATTTCTAAATAGTCAACAGTTCCAGATTAGTCAACAGTTCTAGCCTGGCTTTTGATATGGTAACAGAACCAATCTCCAGAAAATTCTCGCCATGTGCGATGTTTCTAAAATTAGTGACACGAGCAATTTGCATTTAAGCTGTTGGAGCAGATTTAAAACCGGTTATTTGCCCCTGTGTGTATGGTTTGATAGAAACTGTTAAAGATCTCGTGAAAACCCTCATTATCGACATGAAGTAGGAAGTAATAAACTTATTCAGTACATGGTTCTTAGACTATTGCCAGTTACTGCAATATTAGAAGACGTCGCGATGCCCGACTCCCAAACAAGGTCCATACATTATCTTCAGAAGAATCTACAAATAGGAAACAACAAGACTTTCGCACAGTAAAGTAACAGACCACAGTACTCTATAGTTAGACTGTGAAGAAAATCGTAAACAAAAGCAGTTTTATACAGGAGAGAAAGGACAAGAGGTCCTTACATCAAATCCAAGGTAATTCTGTTGCCATTTTTCTTTCTTTCATGTCTAAAAGTACTTTGTTTACTTTTTTTTTCTAAGATCAAAAGATCTAGAGCTGTAACATTAACCCTGCCGCCTTCAGATATGCCTATGTGATATCTCTAAGCAGCGTGGATGGGATGATGCCTAACATGTCTTAGACTTGGGGCAATATCATCGTGATCCATCACAGATAACTGAAGCCTTCTACCCGCAGTACCAAGAAAGCGTTGTTATTCAGCAGGACATAGTGACAGCCTGTCTCATGGGCCATCAGAAAAAAAGGAGATGGACATACATCGGTCATGTGATGAGAAGAAATAATCAGATAATCACAAAACAAGTTTCCAAGTGGAACGCAAAAGGTCGAATAAAAAGAGGTCGATCACGTGATATTATGAAGAGGACATTGTTAAGAGAGGCCAGTTTAGTGGGCATAACATCCCTTGATGAGGTTGAAAGGGTCGCCGAAAACAGAAAAACTTGGCGAAATACAATGCGAGCCCTATGTGACATTTAACGGCACGGGAAGGACGTAAGATGTAAGAAGATGTAAGTGACTGATAATTATTTTCCTAAGTTCATGCAGAATTCAATACTTTGTATTATTGTATTTAATTTCTTGATCCTCTTTCATTAACTCATTTGTCTAATTGTTGTAAACCTTTTTTCTAGATCTTTGCATTTTGAATGTTGTATGTGTGTGAATGTATATGTTTGTGTATATGTTTGTGTATGTGAGTGTGTGAGAGAGAGAGAGAGATAAATGAATGCTCAGTTATTTTAGCATTTAGTGAAATCTGACATTTGATTTTTCAGTTGTTTACCATTTTTGTCTCTTTCAGCCACAAATTATTTCAGAGCGTGAGTTGTGTACCATTTACAGTTTTAATATACAGAGTGTGTAGTATTTAAAATTTTGTTTACTTGAGTATTTAGTGTAATTATAGGCATTATTTTCTAACTAGTAATAGTAGACAAAAAATTTATAAAATGACCACTCTCCCCCCTCCCTTACCGACAAATGGTTTTACGAAGACTCTGAATAGCCCACGTGACTGCAAAACATCTACTAAAAGAGATCATGACGGAGCATACATATTAAATCAAGATTTCTACATTTTTTGCTTCTCTGAAGGTCGTGTAAATAACAATATAACCGAAGACGATATTACAATTAATGGTTTTAACCTGATCCGGCGTGACCCAACTAGAAAACTAGAAACAGGTCTAGTAATGTATGTCTTCATAGCTACCCAGTTTAGTCGTAGAAGCAAGTCTAGTAATGTATGTCTTCATAGCTACCCAGTTTAGTCGTAGAAGCAGGTATTGTAATCTATATTTTCATAGCTACCCAGTTTAGTCGTAGAAGCAGGTCTAGTAATGTATGTCTTCATAGCTACTCAGTTTAGTCGTAGAAACAGGCCTAGTAATGTATGTCTTCATAGCTACCCAATTTAGTCGTAGAAGCAGGTCTAGTAATCTATATCTTCATAGCTACCCAGTTTAGTCGTAGAAGCAGGTTTAGTAATGTATGTCTTCATAGCTACCCAGTTTAGTCGTAGAAACAGGCCTAGTAATGTATGTCTTCATAGCTACCCAGTTTAGTCGTAGAAGCAGGTCTAGTAATCTATATCTTCATAGCTACCCAGTTTAGTCGTAGAAGCAGGTCTAGTAATCTATATCTTCATAGCTACCCAGTTTAGTCGTAGAAGCAGGTCTAGTAATCTATATCTTCATAGCTACCCAGTTTAGTCGTAGAAGCAGGTCTAGTAATCTATATCTTCATAGCTACCCAGTTTAGTCGTAGAAGACCTGTTAAAAACCGGAGGTTGAGTGTAATCTGGGTTGGTGTTAAATTGCCAAATCTGAGTCCAATAGCTACTGGGCTTCTGTATCGAAATCCAGATGCATCAACCCTGTGGTATGATGGATGATATTCCAACGTTTAAATTCAAAGATGCAATCATTATATATGATTTTAACATAGATTTAGCACAGTCAAATCCAACTTGGAGCAATATTATAGTATCCTGCAGTTGTTCCCAAACTGTCGCCAAACCAACTAGAGTAACGGAAGTATCGACCACGCTGGTGAATCGTGTACTCGTAAATGTTGTCCATCCTCAAATCATTATTGAATGTGACATCCCTCGTAAATCGTGAAGTGGTCATTGTCCAGTCTGCTGTGCGTGGAAGCGAAATGAGCATAAAGTTCCAAAATACAGTCATACCAGTATAAAATTTAGAAGTTTCACCAAATTTAACTTAGACATGTTCTAAAATGATTCGCTGACATCTTCACTTACTCATGTCTACCAACAAACTGACCCAGACGAAGCGATAGAATATTGGCTAACGGTCTTCACAGATCTTCTGTGTGGCAGACATGTCCTCGTGAAAGAGGTGAGAGTAAAAGATCAGACAAAATCACCTTGGATAGCACCTGAAGCGCTGAAGGTACTGAGAGAACGTGGCCTGTCACACAAAATCAAGGACTTCTCAGTACCAACGGGTTACTCAGGAACACAGTTCGGTATTTAATACGAGATGAGGAGAGAAATTACTTTTGAAATCCGGTGCAGAATAGATCAGACTGTAAGTCACTTTGGAAAGCCATAAATACACTATGAAATAAAAGAAAAGACTGATTTTCAAGCCAATACGCATGCATAAACTAGCGCAGATTTCAGTACCCTTTTAAGAAGAAATCAATGTTCCTAAATCAATACCAACTCCTATATGTGTCTGATGTGAACTACAATCATTCATTGATCGTAGATGTACTAAATTTAAGCTCTTAAATATGCCATCTTTAAGGTCAGTAAAGTTTACATTTATCTTTCAGCTGGTCTCAAAGAAATTAGCAATAAAAATAATACGTTATGTTGCACCTGTTATTTCAGAAACACTAACATACATTTATAATAATTGTATTGCAACATCTTATTTCCCCGAAGCTTTCAAAGCTACAAAAGTGTACCATCTCTTTACATATCGCTTACCCAGCAATCTCACCAATTACAGGCCAATATCTGGTTAACCAAGCAATCTTACCAACTACAGACCAATATCTGGCTCACCAAGCAATCTTACCAACTACAGACCAATATACGGCTCACCCATCAATCTAACCAACTAGAGACCAATATACGGCTCACCCATCAGTCTAACCAACTGTAGGCCAGTATCTGGCTCACCCATCAATCTAACCAACTATAGACCAATATCCACACTATTGCTATTATCAAAACCACTCGAAACACACACACACACACACAACACCTGCAGGAGAACGTTTTACTCATAGACAGTCGCTCACGGTATAGACCCAACCATTCCAATTACTCAGCTTTCACTAAAATGACAGAAAACTGGCTAGCAGACACATATGACGACAGACTACGTAGTGCCATCTTTGTGGATCTAAAAAGAAATACATCTGAAATGAATGAGTACGAAATTCGTGTAAAGGAAGTTTTAAAATTGCAGACTGCTACCTGACCTAGTTAAATTAATTGCATCATTTCTTTCACACAGACAACAGGTAATATTTCTCAACAGTTCTTCATCAGATTCTTCTGCGGTTGATACTGGTGTTCCTCAAGGTCCCATTCTAGCCCTACTGCTCTTTGCTATCTTTATCAGTGATCTTCCACTTTAGCTTAAACTTTCTACTTGTGACCTTTTTTGCCGACGACCTCACAGTTTTATGAGGAGTCTATATTAATCTAGAATCATCTCTTCAGAACGAGATAAATTACATAATTAAACGGAGAAACAACAACGGAATGATTATTAAAAACAAAATCAGTGGTCATAACAACAAGGCAGAAACTACTAAACTCGACAAAAACAACACTACAGCGCCGAAATGAAATATCACAGCCAGAAAACGGCAGCGAACACAAAACGCTAGGTCTCACTATTGATCAACATCTGACGTGGAACTCTCATGTGCAGAGTCTAACAAAACTCACTATACAAACAGTTTACCAGTTAGCCAAAAGTAAAGCACCTCTTCAGCCAAAACAGAAGGAAGACCTACATATCACATATACAAACAAATATAGACTATCGCTCAACAATCTGGGATCGTTGCTCAATGTCAAATAGAAATGGTCCACTCACTTCAAAAGGGAGCAGTAAATGTTATTAGTGACAAAGATCATGCACAGACAACATATCAGCATAAACATATCAAAATTCGCTATTATAGCTATTGCTGTTAACAATTGCCATAGAACCTACTTTACTGAAAATCCACACTTCTACCAGACTTTGTAAAACTGTTGTTCGAAATGAAACTGGAGCATGTTGTTCCCTAATATTATTATTACTATGACTGATGTTTGTATTGTTTATATTAAATAAACGATTTCCTCTCTATTCTAAACAGAACAGATTTGCTTACTGAAGGCTAACCTCAAATTAATAAAAGCTGCAGAAGGATTTTATTGCGGAAACATGACCTGACCTCCCATCTCAACTGAACTTTGCCAAGTGAAATAAAATAAAGTGGAAAAAAACCCATTGAAATCACACATGTGTTTTATTGTTTTGATTATAAATGTTAATCTGTCATGTGTGAATCGTGGTAAAATATCACAAAGATTAAGAGAAAATATTATATACTGCTATAATATTATAAACTATATCAAACTTTGTCTATTGCTATAATATTATAAACTACATCAAGTCTTATTTACTGCTATCATATTATAAATAATATCAAGCCTTCTTACTGCTATAATATTATAAACTACATCAAGCCTTATTTACCGCTATCATATTATAAACAGTATCAAGCCTTATTACTGCTATAATATTATGAACTGCATCGTTCGTTGTCTAGTGCTATAATATTATAAACTACATCAAGCCTTGTTTGCTGCTATAATTTTATTAAAAAAAACATCAATCCTTGTTTACTTCTATCATTTTAAAAACTACAACAGGCCTTGTTTACTGCCATAATTGTATAAACTACATCAAGCTGTGTTTACTGTTCTAATTTTTTTTACAATAATTTTCTATCTCCGAATCATCTCAAACATTCTCCATTCGTTATTTTTGCTGTCCATGGAATTCGCAACATTCTTCTAATAAACAACATTTCTGCTGGTTCCAATAACTTTTGTGCAGGCCTGCCTATTGTCCATGATTTACTTCCATATAATAAGATAGGTTTCAATATAGCATTTTAAGACTCATTTTCTAACTTTCATTGATAAGGATATGTTGCATATGTTTCTCATACTCTAAAATGTAGTCTTTGGTTGGCCTATTCTGTTCTTAACTTCTGTTTTGATTTTCCAATCTGACGTTATTACTGCTTCAAGATATTTGAATTTCTGCACCTGCTTTAGAATAGTTCCATTTAATTTTATACTGCACGTTGGTGGATTCTGTTTCTTAGATATAATCATAATCTATGTCTTTTTGATGTTGAAAGTAAAGTCTTTCTGTTCACTTTCTTTGGCGACTTTATCCTAGAGGTGTTGCAGGTCTTGTTGGTTCTCAGCTATCAGTACTTTGTCGTCAGCATACTGAAGGTTATCAGAATGTACAAATTAGGAAAAAAGTAGGAGCAGCTTTATTACTTAATGATTACAAAGTTGTGACATTTTGGCGTGAGCCTTAATCACACAAAAGCACACAGGACAAAGAAATAGAGAGAAAAGATAAATTATAGGTTCGCATGAATACTACTTTTTAAAAAGATTACATTAAATTAAATTTTTAAAAATTTAAATAGAGTACTTAGCTTAAATTGTACGATGTGACCTGTCTGGCAGTGTGTGCCAGGAATGGATTTAGCAGAACGTGGAGACTGTTTAAATAGAGACCTGTGATATGTGGTCGGTGGGTTGTAACTGGGGATACAGGCCACAAATCGCCAGCTTTACCAGTTCTATGTCTCTGGCAAAGAACATAAACTTAACCGACTTCTACCACAGCCGGTCTCTTCTGCTTCTTCTTCTTGATGTGATCCATTTTCCAATCAGCCCCCCCCCCCTTTCCTCTTCTGCTACACCTGACCACCAGACTTCTATCTCACTTGACCATCAGACTCCTTCAACTCCTCCTGACCAACCTTCCAAGATTACACAGCATATTCAAGTTCTCACACCCCCACCTGTAGATGATACTCTCTCCTCCTAATCCTCCTCCAACCTCTAATGTAGTCTGTATTCTCCCCGACCTGCCCCTTTCTAGTGATGAAAAACTAGTTCTCGCAAAAGGCCTTAAATATATTCCTATCCACCCTCAGTGTGATCGCTTTTTTTCACTCCGTGATGTTAAACAGTTCCACCGTCGACTACAACTTAAATATCAGTTTGCTAACAAAGAGTCCAACCAACTCACACAAGGCCCCGATAATCCATTTTCACGTTACGACCTCTATAAATATAGCTGGACACCTTCCCCCGGGGCTTCCCAAGATTTGGATCTATATATTGTACAGTGCAAGCGTATACATTCCTATGATATCACACTTCAGTAGAGGAAATCCTTAACCTCCGCCCACCAACACTTAGACATTTTAACCTAAATAAGGGAGAGTCCAAGGCATTGTCCAAACTCCGGCGTCGGAGAGACATAGTGATAAAACCAACAGATAAAACATCGAATCTCGCAGTTTGGAAAAAAAGATTTATACATTGCGGAAGGAATGTCCCAACTCAGCAATATAAAATTCTGTTCTCCTCGTAAAAAAACGATGCTACCCGTTCAAATAATGACATAGTGGAAGCAGCCATTAAAGAATTGATTACAGTTGGCGGCCTCCCACCCCAAGCTGTTTCTCTTCACATTAAGGACAGCTGTTTAGATACACCTACTTTCTATCTTCTTCCTAAAATCCACAAACCAGATAACCTTGGGCGTCTCATTGTATCAGCGTGTTCATGCCCCACTGAGCACATTTCTGACTTTTTGGACAGCATTTTCCAACCGCTAATACACAAACTACCCTCCTTTTTGAAAGATACTAACCACGCCTTAACAACTTTTGATACGATCACATTCTCTCAACACCACACCTATCACATCTTTCTCCTTGATGTTTGCTCCCAAACACTTCTATCCCCTTGAGGATGGACTCTTAGCACTCCGCTATGTTCTCGACAAAGACCCTCACCCCACCACTAGCACTGTCACTATAATCAGACTTACACGGCTAGTACTAAACTTAAATTCTTTCGAATTCAACGGCGAATGCTTCTAGCAAATCAGTGGTGTTGACTTTGGAACGAAAATGCGTCCCAGTTATGCATGTCTATTTATGGGCTTTCTGGAAGTCAAATTATGGGAAGCCTACACTGGAAGACTTCCAGAATTCTATAAAAGGTACATCGATGATGGCACTGGAGTCACAAGTATGCCACAAGAAGAGCTAAAAAATGTATTGAATTCGCCAACTCACTTATGAAATTTTTGACAAGCCTGTCAACTTTTTAAACATTAAAATTTCTATTGACACAAACAGACTTGTCACCTCTATAATTTACAAGCCCACCAACAGCCACATCTATTTGCTTTACACCTCCTCCCATCCTGAAGTCTGTAAGAACTCCATCCTATACTCCCAACTCCTTCGTCTTCGCTGTATATGTCAGGATAATTTGGACTTTATAGATCAGTCCAACAATTTATTAGAATTTTTCCGTTATCGCCACTACTCAGAAAAGGTATTTCTTGAAGCCTTCAACCGTATCCAACTAGTGAGCTGCAAAGAAGTATTCAGGAAAAAGCCTGTTACTCAATCTGACAGAGTTGAGTTAGTACTGCCTTTCCACCCGCGTGGTCAGAGTCATCTGCCAATAATCCAACTAGACCCCGACACTCGCGACATTTCTCTGATCCTATTTCTTTAACCCATTTGTTGGCATACAAGCGTGAGACAAATCTTAAGGACATCCTTGTCCACAGCCACTTGAAGCAAAACCTTACATATGTTGGTACCAGAAAATGTAACCGCCCCCACTGCGTTACCTGCCCTGTAGTCTGGGAAACGAAAACAATCACCATTCCCAAAACTATCCTAACTCTTCATGAGGGATTCACATGCGAGTCCCGTAATGTGATATATGTCATCGTTTGCAAAAGATGCAGGACAACGTATATTGGTGAGACTGGACTCAGATTAGGGGAACGCATGCAAAAATATCTGTACGACATCGCCCAGCATGCTTCGAAACCAGTCCCAAATCATTTCAATGGCCCCAACCACAGAGGCAAATCTGATTTTCTGGTAACAGCCATCATCAATGGCACGCAAATGACACAAGCCGCCTGGCGTTTGAGAACCGTTGCATTCAAAATTATGGGATGCTGTAGGCACACAAGTTAAACTCACTGTTCAGCTACACTTAACATTCTCTTCCATCATCATAGTACCTTTCCACTAAGCTCTACCCCCCCCCCCCCGTACTTGTCACACATAGTTCAAAACCTCCTCACAGCATCACTTTGCAACTCCTCTTCCCTAATCATCTATTTCACCTTCTTCTGGCTATGTCAACATTGTATCACTCTCCCTCCCCTCCAAGGTTCCCCATCCACCATCCCCAGTTACAACCCACCGACCACATATCACATGTCTCCATTTAAACAGTCTCCACGTTCTACTAAATCTATTCCTGACACACACCGCCGGACAAGCCACATCTTACGATTTACAGCTAACTACACTATATATTTTTTTAAAAATTGTATTTATTTTTTTGAAAATAGCATTCATGTGAATCTATACTTTATTTTCTCTCTCTATTTCTTCGTCCTATATGTTTTTGTATGATTAAGGCTCACGCCGAAACGTCACAACTTTGTGATCTTTAAGTAATAAAACTGGTCCTACTTTTTTCTAGTTTATACATTTTGGTATCTCAGCTTTACTGCAGTGCTTCGTGTATAGTTATATACTTATACACTAATTGTTGTGTTACTGAAAGTTGTTAATGTAGTAGAAGTAACATAGATAGGAAAAAATAGTTTGCTACATTTTCATTATTATTACTGGTAGGAAGAAAATAAGAGAACCAGTGTTCTGTCAACACCAGAAAATGTTGAAAATATGAGGACAGGTTCTTTTTCCATCTCTATAAGGTTCACCTACAACACAGGCTCTTTATTTAGAAATGCCTGCGCGAAGAACATACAGGATTGTGCATTTAAGTCCTTCATTGCCGTGCATTTAAAATGGCGATATTCCTGAAGCTAAATAACGAGTCAGTCAGTCAGTCATTCATTTGCATGTCCCTTGCAGAACTTTGCCTCCCTAACAGCTCTCCTGTAAGCCTTTCGGTTGTAAGCAAGATATGAGGAGAAAATAACGAGTATTTTACAGATTTAACAGGGCACTGAGAGCAATTTCTTCATATTCTGATCAAGTAAAATATGTGCAGGCGCGGGAACCTTCCTGTTTCATCCCCTTAATAAATTTTATATTTCCTTAGTTTAATATTCAGAGTGGACGTAATGACTTTGCTCCGCTCAACAAGAAGAGTTTACTGTACATTCTTCTTTCCAGACTCCAATGTTTTCCTTTCAGGTCACTGTACTGATTGTCTTTCCTTAATATGAGGACTTAGATACCCCGGTGGTGCAGTAGTTAGTGCACTTACTCGTCGATCGGAAACTCCCTAGTTCGATTTCACGTTCTGGCGGAATTCTTTCGGACCAACCGGCACCGGGGTCAACCCAGCCTAAAAAAAAATAAGTACCTGGGATTTTCCCTGGGGAAACAAAGACGGCTGGGACAAGTGCTGGCATCCCTACCTCAGATGCTGCAGCGGCCTAGAAATGTGAAAGGCACTAATATTTCACACCCTCTACGCCATTCTGCGGGACTTCCATTTAGGGTTTGAAAATCCTGCCTCGACTTGTGGAGAAGACAATACTTGGCGTCGTAGCTGCATTCAGAGTAACATTTTCAAAAACTTTTAGTTCTCGGCAGGTCTTCCACCGATGGTCTTCATATTCAGTTGTTTCGAGAAACAGTTTCATATTTTCGTAGCTCTCTCTCTATATATCAGGGAAATGGTAAAGATATTGCCGGCTTTTTTTTAAATCACTCACCAATCACGGTCTTTAATGATACACGAAATACAGTAAATGTGTAGTGCTCGGAGCTTGTCTTGGAGTCCTACTTTACAACCAAAATAATGGACACCCGCTGTTTTGATTAAGAGGGTAATTTCAACGTTTCTGAGACGAAAATGTCACTTCAATACGTACAAAACAGAAATTTGTCGGCAGTGTTTATACATCCCCGTGGCATCTTGAAAATAAAAACCTGAAACAAAGCAAAGTTTAACCATTAAAAAACTTCATTCTTTCATAACAAATGAATACGTATGTTTACCATTTGAATGCTGTGGTTTAACTCAGCGGTGCCAGTCTAAAGTCTTTGGAAGATTATAAGAACTAACTATTTTTAAAGCGTAAAGATTGTCCATGTTTATCAGTGTCATTATTTCAGTAAAGTAAATGTATTATTTAAATAAAAATATGATTATTGTTACGGTTATAATTTCGTTATTTTCAAAAACAATGACATCTTCTATTTCATTCATATTTCCTGTCTGACTCATTTCTCCTACTTGACTCACAACAATCATTCACTCATTCACACCATCCACTCCTCCTAGCTGACTCACATCAATCATTCACTCATTCACACCATCCACTCCTCCTAGTTGACTCACATCAATCATTCACTCATTCACATCAACCACCTCTCTTAGCTGACTCACACCTATCATTCACTCATTCGCGCTACCTCTCACCCTCATCGCTTGACTCTTACTCACTTGTCAATCACTTAGTCAGCTCAGAAACTTACGCTCACTTAACCATTCTCTCTACTCACTCATTCACTCACTAAATCGATACACCCAACCACTTTCACTCAACCATTCATTTCCCTCGCTTCATCCACTTTCTCGGTCACTGTGTCCCTCCAATCACTCGATATTTTTTTAACTGCAAAATCTCTCTCCCTCTCTCTCTCTCTCT
Source organism: Achatina immaculata (assembly GCA_009760885.1). Taxonomy (NCBI): domain Eukaryota; kingdom Metazoa; phylum Mollusca; class Gastropoda; order Stylommatophora; family Achatinidae; genus Lissachatina; species Lissachatina immaculata. The sequence continues at coordinate 6,423,233 of CM019701.1, forward strand.
CTCTCTCTCCATCTCTCTCCCTCTCTCTCTCGCTCTCCCTCTCTCTCTCCCTCTCTCTCTCCCTCTCTCTCCCTCTCTCTCCATCTCTCTCCCTCTCTCTCCATCTCTCTCCCTCTCTCTCTCTCTCTCCCTCCCTCTCTCCTTCTCTCTCCCTCTTTCTCTCTCTCCCTCTTTCTCTCCCTCCCTCTTTCTCTCTCTCCCTCTCTCTCCTCCCTCTCTCTCTCCCTCTCTCTCTCCATCATTATCCACTCTTTTCACTCATTAAACTCACCTCTGTGTGATTAAATCACTCACTCACTCAACTCATTACACTTCATTTACCCCTCATACATTCCTATCTTTCTACACTACATCTTTCAACCTACTCATTTACACTTTGCCTCATACCATTCATTCACTTACTCACTTAATCTTCTACCACAAAACCTAACTCTTTCTCTCTCAGTGAATCAGACGAAGGTAAAACTAACAGAACTCTAGCAAGATCGCTAATTCAGTGTTGATCACGGCGATACTATCAGTATATGCTCTATCAGGATATTGTCTTGTCTTGTGCTATCTCCCTGTGATGCGAGCGGATGCTCTTTGCAGCCGATGCTGTAGAGATGTTGAGATACAGCATCTTAACGGCGTTGGAGCGGATTATGGCAGCTATTTTTGTTGTTGTTGCAGTCCTGACGTACAGCTAAAAATCAGGGGGCAGACTCCACCACCTTGGGGACTATGGCGATCCCTGTCTCGATAGCCAGGCTATGCCTCTTACTGGGGTCACCAACAGAGAGGTGGAACAGGGTCTTGGTCATCTATGCTTCGTTAGCAATAATGCTAGCATATCAGCTGTTGGTCGTTGACTGCGTAATAGCACAACTTCTTCACTCCCTGCTCTGTTATATCACTGAGCAAACAAACTTGCTACATAAATCAATGCAGCAACTGAGAAGAACATCTGTCTAACAGTAACTGTGTCACAGCCAAGAACATGAAAGCGTATTCTGAACAATCAATATGCTAGTCGTTAAAAAGTCCACATTGCTGAATAAGGTTACTGATAAAAAAACAGAAATGATGTTTATCCCTTTAAAGCTGTGGGGGCTTAATTTGATCCCATACAAAAAACAGTTTCAGAAAATTTATTTTTTCATCTTTTCGTAACTATCTATCTATCTATCTATCTATCTATCTATCTATCTATCTATCTATCTATCTATCTATCTATCTATCTATCTATCTATCTATCTATCTATCTATCTATCTATCCATCCATCCATCCATTCATCCATCTATCTATCTATCTATCTATCTATCTATCTATCTATCTATCCATCCATCCATCCATCCATCCGTCCATCCATCTATCTATCTATCTATCTATCTATCTATCTATCTATCTATCTATCTATCTATCTATCTATCTATCCATCCATCCATCCATTCATCCATCTATCTATCTATCTATCTATCTATCTATCTATCTATCTATCTATCCATCCATCCATCCATCCATCCATTCATCTATCTATCTATCTATCTATCTATCTATCTATCTATCTATCTATCTATCTGTCTGTCTGTCTGTCTGGTGCCCTGCCGACTGGTGTTGGATATCATGCTTTCCCACAACCCCTTGCTCCGAGTGCTGATTATAAGCTGTGCTGTTGTTCTCTATACGTGCCATCTAATTAATCCATCCAACAGTAGAACGTGTCTTAAGAATTTGGATTATCTTATTTTCTGACTTTTGTTATTGTTTTTCTCGTCTCTCCAGCCTCCCTCAGAACCTTCTGGTTAGATTTCTTTTGCTGTCCCTGGTATTCTCAGCATTCTTCCAAGGAACCACATTTCAGTGGCTTCCAGTTGGCCTTGTACTTCATTAGTGACTGACTATGCCTCGAATACATACAATAAAATTGACTCGATGTAGCACTGGAGTACTCTTTTCCTAACTCCCAATGGCAGCGATACATTACACAGAATGCTCTTCATTTCCTTAAATAATAAAGGTAGATAGAGGTATATGTTGCAGTTATACAAAGTGATGGAGGAAGGGAGTAAAGTGAGAAAAAACGAATAGAAAGTATGAGAATGTATAAATAAAAAACATACAACATCCGATATTTCGGCGTGAGCCTTTTTCGAAGATTGCATGCACAACGAGACACAAAAAAAAAACGAAGAACTTATCTTAATGTGACCTCCTCCAGAAGTAAGAAATGTGTGTCTAGTCTTAGAAAAACCATTCGGACCACAACAAAGGATACCTGATAGAGAACTTTCTTTCTCCTAGCTAACCCTCCCTAACACCACTCTCTTTTCTTCTCTGGCAACATATTGGTGTTTATAGGGTCTTGTCCTATTCACCAGTTTATGTTCTTCATTCATTATCTCTCCCCGTCCCCTTTTCCCTCCTCCCCTGGACACCTTTAGCGGCTATCATGTTTCTATTGCCTTTCCCCCCACACCTTTCTACCACTTGTTTCCCTCCACTCTCTCCACCTCTTCTTTATGATTGGCTCTATCGAGTATCCTTTGTTGTGGTCTGCATAGTTTTTCTAAGACTAGACACACATTTCCTACTTCTAGAGGAGGCCACAATAAGATAAGTTCTTTTTGTGTGTGTGTGTCTTGTTGTGCATGTAATCCTCGAAAAAGGCTCACGCCGAAATATCGGATGTTGTATGTTTTTCATTTATACATTCTCATACTTTCTATTCGTTTTTTCTCACTTTACTCACTCCCTCCCTCACTTTGTAAAACTACACCATACACTTCTATCTACCTTTATTATTTAAACCAGTTTTACTGCAGTCACCATCCCTTTTATCTGTCATTTCCTTAAACATCATTTTGGCTTACATTATTCTCATCTTTATCTCAGTTCTTATAGAGATTAAGAAAACAAAAACTTCATAACATACATTCGACGTCGAGACAAAATAGCTATAGCTGAGCTAGATCGAGTCAGATCTTCGATCAGTGCTCAAAAAGTCACACAGCCTGGGTGACAGCATGAGCCACAACTCACGCACTTGGCGTGTTGTGATTTAATGAAAACATTCACGGCAAATACTCACATGAAGGGTTGGTACTCACTTTGTTGTTGCAGTCATTAATTCTATCAGAACATTCCAGAACATGATACTAAATAATCTTGCTTACTATCAGTATGTGTCGATTATTAGAAGAAATTTAATGGAACGATTATTTATTTGTTTCATAGTTTCATTTGAACTTTGATAGAAAATGGATAGTGTAACTGTTTTGCTATATTGCTAGATATTGGCTGTTGAACTGTTATATTGTTTATGTATTTAGGATGGAAATTACGAAAGACGGAGGTACGTTTTTTCAAAGCATACGATGTTTGTAAAAGTTATGTCGGTTTAATGGACATGCTTGGAGACTTTTCCATATATTTCAAATGTAAAGTAAAGTAAAGGTAAAGGTAATCCTGTCATGCCTTAGAGGCACATAGGGATATGGTGTTAGTGCCCATATTTTACTTGACCTGTCAGCACACTAGAGGGTGATATGGTCAGTATCACGCCTGGGTGCCTTTTCCTTCCCCAGCTCCAGAAGAAGTCCGGTACCCATTTCTACAGCTGGGTGACTGGGGTGCCGCCGGGCGGATTCGAACCCCCGACCTTCGCCATGAGAGACCAGTGCACTAACCACTTCGCCACTCAGACACCCATTCTTGAACTGTGGAGCAGCATTTAAGCTGCGTCCGTCAGTTGAAGACTGAAAGTCCACAGTGGCAGTGGTCGAGAACATAAAGCTCGTGCTGTGATGCGATTCATGAACGTGAAACAGTTGCCAGCTGCGGGAATTCATTGCCACTTGCTGACAGTCTATAGAGACAGTGTGAAAAGTCGGCAGCGTGTGATGGCACAACTGTCTGCAGAGTTTTTGTTTTGTTTTTGTTTTTGTTTTGTTTTTTTGTAAACCGGCCTAGTGACAACCAGTGACGTAGCTCGGAGTGACAGACCCGTGACGGAGGGTACGTTAGCCGAACCAAACACGCATGAAACGTGCTATGTTGGAGAACAGAAAATGACTACGAACGAAATTACGTATGACTTGCGTCTATCACAGGAAACAATGTCCGAAACGATTGTTATCCGGAATTTCATTAGATGGCTGGGAGTCCTTCCGGAGGATCATAAGACAGAGAGAATGGCACATGACCTGTCATTTCTGCAAAAGTATATGTCATTCACGGCCAAGACTTTATGAAAGACATTGTCAGTGGTGACAAGACATGAGTTCACCACAGCACTCCAGAATCGCAACGCGCAAGCAGGGAATGGAAGCATCCGAGCTCATCGCGAGCCAGGGAAATTGAAGGTCGTGGCGTTTGTTGGCATAGTTACGGCTATCGCGCTTCCTCTGGGGATAAGAAAGACGTTTTGTTTGCCAATTTTAAAAGAGGGAGCAATAACTAATGAAGCTGCGTAGGGTGCAACAGTGAAATGTTTATGGGCTGCCCTCACACATTCTTGTCCTAGGCTGTTGACAAAAGATGTACTGTTCTTCCGTGATAACTCTCGCCCACACACGGTAGCTTCGAATCAGGAACTCTTGCAGCGTATTAGTGGGAGAATGTGAACTATCGGCCATATAATCTCAATCTAGATGACAATTATTTAAAAAATGTGTTCTATCTACAAGTATTCTCGTAACGATAAGACCTTATTTTTAATACTTATTCTCCTGAGGGCGTCTCCTATATCTGACTGCTCCTATAGTTAATACTTCTCCCAAATCTCCGTCCCGTATTTCCAATCAACCTATGTTTGTGAATATTAGCGGAAGATTAAGTATTTATGATGTTTGTAACTGGGTCGCCTTCATGAAGAGGTAAAGGTAAAATCTACTTTTAAGCATATAGGGGGATACAGTGTTAGGCCCGTATTTCCAAGACCTTAGGCACATGAAAGTCTGATGTGGTCAGTATCACGGCCTGGCAGCAGCTTTCTTCCTAGACTTCTATGGTACCCATTTTTAGAGGCTGGGTGGACCATTTAATATAATAGAAAAGAACTATATTCATTCCAGTGCCAAAAAAAAAGGTAATCTGAAATTAAACGCAAACTACAGAAAAGTTGTTCTGATTAGTCATACCGGTAAAATTCTGTTAAAAATCATAACGGGTAGACTTGGGAAGAAAATAGAAGAAGAGGTCAATATGACCCAAGCTGGTTTAAGGCAAGTAAGAGGATCAAGAGATCACATATTGAATATAAGATTAATAATAGAGAAATGCAGAGAGTTTAATGTGAATCTATATTTATCTTTTATAGACTACTAAAAGGCATTTGATTGTGTACAACATCAGAAACTTTGGGGAAATAATGGAAAAAATGGGATTTCCAACACATTTGATACAATTAACATCACTGCTGTAGACCAGCAGGCAGCAGTAAGAATAAATGGTAAAACAACAACTTGGTTTGACATAAAACAAAGGGTCTGTTAGGGGTGCATATTTACTTATTTAACTTGTATACTGAAAATATAATGAGGAATGTTAAAGAAGATGTAGACAAAGAATATTACGATGCCATAACAATTGGAGTAGAGGAAATATCAGAGATTAGATACGCTGATGACGCAGTATTCTGTGCACAACACAAACAGGAATGGAAAAACTAATTATGTCAGTCCGGAAGAAAAGCGAAAAGCAAAACTCTATCTTAATGCGAAGAAAACTAAATTGATGACAACTGACAAAACAAATAAGGCAGCTCAAATATGTATCAGTGAAGAAAAATAGGAAAAAATGGAGAGTTTTTAATATCTTGGATCACTGCTAACTATGAATGGAGATACAATGAGGGAAATTAAAAGGAGGACATCTATCGCACTTCAGAAAGTAAAACAACTAAAGAATCCGTGGACAGGAACAGACAGAACTACAAAAATAAGATTTTTAATAGCATGCATCTTTCCCATCGCAACATATGCCTGTGAGACCTGGACACTTAACAAAACAGCTGAGAAACACACACATGCCTTTAAATGTAAATGGTACAGAAGAGTTCTTCAAATATCATGGACACAAAAAATAACAAATATATCCATACTAAAAGAACTTAATATTGAAGAAGGCTGGCTAGTAACGAATATTAAACGAACAAAACTTAAATATTTTGGACACATTAAACGTCATGAGAATTTAGAAAAGATCGTCTTGGAAGGGTACACAATGGGAAAAAAGAAAGAGAAGAAGACAAAGGTGAAGATGGCTGTAAAACATAATTGATAATCTGCAAATGGATGCCACAGTAGGAGACCATTTTGCTTACAACCGAGAGGCCTACAGGAGTGCTGCTAGTGAAGCAAAGTTCCACAAGGGACATACAAATGGGTGGACTATGGGGCCATTCTGGTATCTTGATACCAGGAGAATTCCCCCCCCCCTCAAAAACTGATGGGACTTGAACCCGGCACTTACGGATTAGTAGAACGGGCACCTAACCACTCAGCCAACCAACCTGAATAGGCAAATGAAACTAATATTTGATATATGTTACTGACATGCTTCTCTGTCGAATAGTGCGGAGGACTAAGTAAAATGACATATAATGTTATCGCCCTTGCTACGAGAATTTTTAAGTGTGGAATATGTTAATCGATTAATGAATGCGCCTGTGACATCCACGCATAGCTGCACAGCGACAACTGATATTAGCTTTGAATGCGCTGGCCGACCGTTTTTTGTTGTTTTTTTTTTAAGAAAAAGCGCTCTCGAGTTCAATGTGTGGGGAGAAAGGTTTTCGCTCCCTTCCAGGACGGGAAGAGTTAGGGTGATTCGATGCAGAAGCGAGTGGTTTGTTCGTGGAGCGAAACCTATAAACGGCTATCAGCCAGGTTCGTGCCAACGCTTCGGTGGTGTAAGGTGCTGTTGACCGATAGTCTCGAAACTGGTCCATCTCTCGCAAAGAGTATCAGGTCCACAGTATGTAATGTGCGTTGGTTGTGGGAGCCGCGCTTTTTTCTCGTTCGTTCGTTAGAGCATAGAGAGCCGGCCGCCGCCGCCGCCTGTGGTTAAAGGAAATGAAACGCCGCCGAATGGAATCCTCTCTGAGCAGAGTGCAGTCTTCCTTGCACCGCGTCGGTCTGTCGGCAGGTATCTGTCTAAGGTTCGGTGAAGAAAGCTATCTTGTTTTCCTGCCAGTAGTCATATGCTTGTCTCAGAAATTAAGCCATCCGTGTATACGTTCACAACGGCTCATTAAATCAGTCTAAGTCTAAATGACACGATCCTACTTGGTAACTGTGTCAATTCTAGAGCTAATACGTGCTTACCAAGCTCCAACACTCTTGGAAAGAGCGCTTTTATTAGTTCAAAACGCTGCTGGCGAGATTCTTCAGCTACCGTGTGTGGGGTGAAACTCCTCCGGGCCAATGAAGAAAAATGCGATTAGAGTTGCCGCGCGACGCCGCCATGGAAACGGTGATGGAAGGATTAAGTGAAGTTTAATCGGCATGGCCAGTAGTCTCGTGGTCAGGGCTACTCATTTCACAGCACCTCTACTTTAGAGGCCGGGCATGTTTTATATACACCCATACTGGGGCAATATGCCTGAACCGGCTTAACTCAGGGGTGAAACTTGATAGCTACTCATATCACGGTACCTCAGCTCTAGAGGCCAGTCGCTTCGTATATACACCCATACTGGGATAATACGGCGCCATATGTCAGTTCTGTTTTTTTCAAACACGGCGGATAAAGAATGGTTGAGACTGGAACAGAAGTTGTTGTTTTACTCAGAAACAAAAAGTATAACACGGACTCAGAATGTATAAACTAGGAAAATGTAGGAACAGCTTTATTAGTTAACGATAACACACGTGTGACGTTTCGGGCCAGTTGCTGGAACCACGTGGTTTGAACTCGTTATTTAGCTACACATAATCTTCCACAATCATACTCATTCTCACCTGTTGCACATAGTTTAGTACCCTCACGCATCATCACATTGGCTCTCCAGTCATCCCTGTTCTTTGTATAATTCTCTGCTCCTTCTTTGCGCATCTGTTGTCTCTCAACATTTCCCTTACTCAACCATGAACTATTTTGCACCTTTCAGCACGAACGCGTTATAACCATGGTAACGGACACATATTGTTTATGTTCCTGAATACACACAAGCGATACTTTTGTGCCTTTACAAGGACTGAGATAAGCTTTCATTCAGTTGCATTTTTCATTAATTATTTCATTAATTTGTCATTTTTGTTATTTTGTTTACATAATCTTGATGTGAATCCATATTTTATCTCCTCTCTCTGATTCTTCGCCCTGTTTGTTTTTTGTTTGACAAAGGCTCGCGCCGAAACGTCACAACTGTGTAATCGTTAAATAATAAAGCTGTTCCTACTTTTTCCCTAGCTTATACATTTTGGTATCACAGCTTTACTGCAGTGGGTGGGTGTGTAGTTCTATGCCTACACACTAATTATTGTGTGTTAACACGGACTCGGGAACGTGTTCACGTTCATGTCCGTACAGTGTGGCCTCCCTGCACACAGACGCTATATAGAGCGGCCGCAATATTTGAACCCGATGGCAGTGTTCTAGAGAGAAAACTACCCCGTACTTCCACATTCCGTGCTACACAGATTACGGTGGCTGTGAGAGTGGCTTTCTCTCAAAGTCCCACTAAATCTACAAGAACGGCTTCCGCCGGGTTCGGCATCTCATATCGTTCTCTTCAAAGAATACAGATCTACACTTGCTCCCGCAACAAAATTGCAGCGCTTCAGAAACTATCAGCGAATGACGAGGAACGGTTGGGAGAGTCTGATGCGTGGGCTGCTGCAGAAGGTGACGCCCCTACCTGCCGCAATACATGCTTCTCTGACGATGCCTACGTTTACCTGAACGGTTCTGTGAACGAGCAAAATACCGGGTTGTGGACGAGAGGAGCTCCTGGTTCTGCGCACGGGCTTGACGCTACAGGTAGAAAGTGTGCGTTTGTGGGCCGCGATTTCCTGCGATGGGGCCACTCTTTTCATTGACGCTGTTAACAATGTGCTCTGCGTGGACATGTTTCGAACAGATTTCTTCCACAACTCTTGGCAACAGATCATCCGTGGAGACACAATGATCCATCCAAGACGGCCCTCGTCCTCATACGGCAAATGCTCCGGATTTCCCGCACGAACTTTTCGTGCCCCGTATGATGTCCCGTTTCAGGGCGGTTCATTATAGCCGGACATTAGTCCCCAGGATTTTTTGTTTTTGTGGGGTTATCTCAGGGACAAAGTCTACTTCAAGAAACCGGAAAATCTGAGACATCTGCTAGCAGCCATCGTGGCTTTTTTCCGTGGACTGGCAGAGGAATTGTGTCGGAGCGTGCTAGTAAAACCAGGGTTCGTCTTGACGAGTTTATACGCCAACAACGTGGACATACTGAACACAACCTGCCATCTGAACACAACCTGCCATCTGCCGAACCATGCATAAAGTAAGGATAATCGTCACATAATTTGAAATTTACGAGCCGAAAAAACAAAATTGATTAAATATTTATTTATCACATAAAAGCACCGCTGGGTACACACATTTGTGTGCATATGTATTTCCTGTGTGTGATGCGTGGGTGCGCGTGTGTGATTACGTGTGTGCGTGTGTGTGATTACGTGTGTGCGTGTGTGTGATTACGTGTGTGCGTGTGTGTGATGCGTGTGTGTGATGCGTGCGTGCGTGTGTGTGATGCGTGTGTGTGTGCGTGTGTGTGATGCGTGGGTGCGCGTGTGTGTGCATTTGTGTGAGTGCGTGTGTGTGTGTTGACGTTTGTGTTAAAAAAATTAATTTTATTCATCCACATCAAAATGTGCTTCGTTTGTTGCCCTGAAAAAAATCAAAGTGATACTCTTGCCATATGTTCTCCATCTCTTAAATCACCGTCGATAAAATATCCGTTTTCTTTGCATTCAGACTTTCATTATTAGGAACTGGTGAATGTGTAAGGAGGGGAAAAAATAAGCAAGCAGTGACCCGGTTTTGATCGGAAATCCCACTGGCCAGAGACGGCCACGTGTGAATGGAAAATCCCCAGGCGTCCGGTCCGGCGATGACCAGGTATATAAGACAATAGGGAGAAGTATAAAGGGGGATAAGTTGAGCTCGCGAAGGTGTAGCGACCAGTCGTGGACGAAGGTGGTCGGTTTCCGAGAGATGGAGGCTGGCGTGTGTATTTTAGTTGTGCGCCTTTGTAAGCAGTATTGAACGTGTAGTAATAAATGATTTTGGCTCTAGATTGATGTGAATTATTATTCAATCTTTTATTTTTGTCTGGCCGCCGTCGTACTGAGTGGTGGAAGGGTGACTACACCTTACGTTCACACCTTACATATAAAATAACAGGAATACGAAAACAACAAATCCTTTTTATAAAATCACGATTCTTGTATTTACAAAACTCTGATCCATAAGGCAACACAAATCACAAATCCGATGCACATGATGTCCATATATTTCTAACAGGCATTACTAAAAAAATCATAAACAAATAAAATTTCCTTGAATAATATGAGTTCAATACTGCTTACAAAGGCGCACAACTAAAATACACACGCCAGCCTCCATCTCTCGGAAAACTGACCACCTTCGTCCACGACTGGTCGCTACACCTTCGCGAGCTCAACTTCTCCCCCTTTATACTTCTCCCTTTTGTCTTATATACCTGGTCATCGCCGGACCGGAAGCCTGGGGATTTTCCATTCACACGTGGCCGTCTCTGGCCAGTGGGATTTCCGATCAAAACCGGGTCACTGCTTGCTTATTTTTTCCCCTCCTTACAAATGGGCACTTTATCTTGAGAATAACCCCCGCCCCCATATGCATAAAAAAAAGAGTCAAGAGGAGTAATATCCGATGAATATGATGATGATGGTTTTGGAACATTCCTCGCAATCCATCAGTTTTGAAACTTTACATTCAAGAACGGACTAGCAACCAAACCCAGTTTGTGCTAGTTCGTTTAGGGTTACCAACACTGCCAGTGTTTTTTTAATTTGTATACCAACCTTTGACACCTTTAGCAATGTGGCGTACTTCATCCATGCTCTTTTCCCAAGCTTTGGTGAACCTTAACTTTGCAAATTTGTTTCGTGATAATACACAACATAGTGAGCTTTCTTCTTCATATACGCTCTTTTCATACTTGTCACTGCAGCCCTGTCTGTATAGAAAAAAAAGCGCTACGAGATGCCCTAATGTTCATGTTTCTGTCTGTAATAGGTTTTCAGAGACACGTTTTTCCTAATCAGGAAAGTACTAAGCTCAACATATATATATATATATATATATATATATATATCGGTTAATAGAAAAAAGTAAGAAATCGGGAAGATCTAGAAGAGCGCTGGAAGATGTATCAATAAAAATGGAACTTCAGGAATATACAGAAATAAAGAACTTGAACACTTATGGTCATACAGATGGTATGAAATTGAAATGGTCATGTTCTACACATGACAAAGAAAAGGCAGTTAACAATACAGCACAGCAAAGACAGTTAACAATACAGCACAGCAAAGACAGTTAACAATACAGCACAGCAAAGACAGTTAACAATACAACAAAGAAAAGCAGTTAACAATACAACAAAGAAAAGCAGTTAACAATACAACAAATAAAATACAGTTAACATTACAACAAAGAAAAGACAGTTAACAATACAACAAAGAAAGGACAGTTAACAATATAACAAAGAAAAGACAGTTAACATTACAACAAAGAAAAGACAGTTAACAATACAACACAGAAAAGGCAGTTAACAATACAACAAAGAAAAGCAGTTAACAATACAACAAAGAAAAGACGGTTAACAATAAATAAAGAAAAGACAGTTAATAATACAACAAAGAAAACAATCTCCTAAGAAGAATGGTGGCTGTTAGAAGCAGGGGTTCAAAATAGAAAGAAATAAAGAAAGAAAACAAGCATAGAAAAAAAACAAAGAAACAAACACAAAAGAAAACAAGCATAGGAAAAACAAACAAACAAACACAAAAGAAAATAAGCGAATAAACAGAAATAAAGATAGAAAACAAGCAAACAAACAGAAACAAAGAAAATATCAAACAAACAGAAACAAAGAAATAAACAAACAAACAAATGGAAACATAAAAAAGCAAACATACAGAAACAAAGAGAGAAAACAGGCAAACAAAGAAGAAAGAAAAGAAAGAAAAATTGACTTTTTAAAAATTCTGTAGAAATACAATTGTCCAAGACCTTAAAGTACGTTTCTGTATGTTTATGTATTTTAATCTCTGCCCTCGAAGTATGTGAGTGTAATGACACTTGATGACTTTACATGTTTGGAATTCACACACGGCATACTTTTATATGAATAAGAGCGTACAGCGAGAAATGGAGGCCATTGAAATATGGTTCATAAGAAGGATGTTGAAGGTACCATGGACAGTTAAGAAAACCAATGAAGAAGTCTTAAGAGAGGCTGGAGTTAAAAAGGCAAATTACAGCAAAGATTAGAGGCAGACAAGCGTGATTTGTAGGACATTTTCCGAGAAGAGGAAAAATTGGAACACACTGTGGCAACTGGAAAAACTGTGGGAAGAAGAGACACAAGAAGACAGAGAGAGAAGTTACTGGATGGGGTGTCAGTGTGGCTAGGAAGAAAGTGGCCGACGGTTCTCATAATCAACTCTAAAGACAGGGAATTGTGGAGAGAAATGATCGCCTACGCCACGCGGCACTGCACTTGATTGATTGATACTTTTATATGTGCAGCTAAGAAGACATCACGGCATGATACTGTATGCAGTTATTGAATTACTTTTTCACTTTCAGATACTTCACTGCATTCCGGGCTTCGATGTTGATACACGCAATTACATGATGTACAAATTTTTCTGGAAGAACTCTGACCTTCTCAAGCGTGGGACTTTTCTCCGCGTGCCGCATATTAATATCTTCTTCTTTACTGAAGATGACGAAAACCTATGGGCACTTTCCAGAATAAAGAAGCACAGAATTGTCTTCAGAAAGACTGAAATCTTTCCTGTGACCCTTAGGCCATTTGAGGACGAAGTGGTGCCTGTACCACGAAAATTTGAACACCTTTGTAACACCATGTATGACTCCAGTGTTTATGTGAGCAGATATTTCGATCATTTGCGTGATCGGCCTTTGATTCCATTTTATGAATACCGGTATGAGCCTTGTAATTTTTTCAAAAAGTTATATCCATTTGTAGAACGCGTAAATGTTTGGATATGGGGAGAACGTGCTACAGTTGAGATAAAAAAGGCTGGGAGAGAAAGTATTAAATAATTTTACAGTTTTTCAGGAAAAGTAAACTTCTTCGTGTTGTTACATTCTTGTATATAAGAAGCCACTTAATATTTTAATTACAGGTCATTTTCTGAGTGTGTGGTGGTGGGGCACGTGTAGGATGGTACGTTCTGCCTAGCTGACGACTGAGATTTGTGAGATGACTTGATAGCCTTGACTTCTCAGAGGAACCAGGACCTATAGTCCATACACAGCCAACTTGTTGTGCCATTTATCTATATTTTCTTAGGAAATCAACTTTCATCAGTTATCTACATCAGTTATCTACATCATGTGTTTGACCGAAAGTTCAAACCGAGTCATCTTATTGTGCCATTACCTACATCTTTTTAACGAAACTCATGTATTTTATAGCTATTGTTCCCACACGTGTCATGGCCTACAAGAATCTCATTATCTCACACTCCACTACTAAATGTAATTTCAACACAGATTTGAAATTTTAAGGATCATTTCTAGGGCAACATGTTTTTTTTTTTTGTCCAAAGGTCGGTCCTGTCTCCAATTTAGCCAGAAACTCTTATGTAAAACATGGGAATCATGAAATAGACAATTGTCCATTTCTCCTCTGCTATAAAGACTTGTAAGCTACGAAAGTTCATAAATCTGCATTACTTCTATAAATTTCCAACATCTGGCATTGTTAAATGGCACATAGTTATTTGGGAGGCATATCTGGAACCTCAGCTCTATATAATTTTAGTGTTTAGTTTATACGAAAGTGACCATACTTCCATTTAAAGCAGTAGACGGGTATACTTATACAATGCCCTTATAGAAATATCTGCCTGTACCAAGAAAATCTGCCAGTATTGAAAGATTTCAGGGGACAGACACCATGTCTTGACAGAGCTCGGCGGCATTTGTTTCACGTTAAGGGGATATTTAAGATATTTCGAATCTCTTTCATCTGCCTTTTGTACGTGCGACCTATCACTATGTTCCCGCCATTGTTATCATGAATGCTTTCTGTGGTGTATCATCCGGCTGTAGTCGTATAACTTGGCCAGACCATTTGACTTATCGCTGCTTGTATGTAGTGTAATACTGCTGATACTCCAACCTTTGCTCTGACTTTGCTACTTCGTTGTCTCTTGTTGCTACATTTAGTATTCTCCTTAAACATCTCATTTCTGTTTGAGTAGTTTCCTTTTGTTTGTAATCTGTTAGTGTCTATGTTTTGATTGATAACACGAAGTTTGGAGGGAAAACGTTTTGTAGAAATCAATTGCTCTTATTTGGATGAGTTGTTTGTGTTTTTCAGTACAGGTGTCATTTGTTGGATGACCTGATTTGTTAACTGCACCTGTTCTCAATTTTGGCATCAACTTTGCAATGTTGATATTGTAGTAAATAGGTATTTGAAATGTTTAAATTCTTTCAAAGTGGTTGCTCAAGCCGATCTTCGTTGGGATTTCTTCTCAAGCAACCGATCGTGACAAAACTGTGAGATAATTGTGTGACACAATGACGAGATGACTGTGTGACAAAATGATGAGATGTTTTTGTGACAAAATATTGCGATGACTTTGTAACAAAATGATGAGATACCGGTGCGACAAAATGATGAGATGCCTGTGTGACAAAATAATAAGATGCCTAATGACACAATGATGAGAGGACTGTGTGACACAATGATGAGATGTTTGTGTGAAAAAATGATGAGATGACTGTGTGACAAAGTGATGAGATGAATGTGTCACACAATGATGAGATCACTGACTGTGTGACAACATGATGAGATGCCTGAATGACACACTGAAGAGATGACTATATGACCAAATGATGAGATGGCTGTGTGACAAAATGATGAGATGACTGTATGACACAATAACGAAATGAATATGTGACAAAATGATGGGATGACGGTGTAATACAATGATACAACGATGCGATGCCTATATAACAAAATGAGATGATTGTATGACAAAATGATGAAATGACTGTGACAAAATGATGAGATGACTGTGTCACCACAATGATGCGATGACTGACTTTGTGACAAAATGATGAGATGACTGTGGGACAAAATGATGAGATGACTGTGTGACAAAATAATGAGATGACTGTATGACACAATGATGAGATGAATGTGTGACAAAATGATGAGATGACAGTGTGATACAACGGTGTGATGCCTGTATGACAAAATGATGAGATGATGGTATGACAAAATGATGAAATGACTATGTGGCAAAAAGATGAGTTGACTGTGTGATAAATGATGAGTCACTGCCGAGAAGGAAAGAAATGGCAAGCTACCTTCTTATACTGCAAAGAAACCTGACAAGGCCAGTCTGATGAAGAACAAAGATCTGGTGGCCGGTCCCCCATGCCTGGAAGTCACTGCGAGACGCCAGTCAATTTGCACAAGACCGTATTGCATTCAGGGAGGCTGTGAGAGAGAGATAACGTTCTGGAAAGGAACCCGAAAAGTCCTGAATAATTGATGGGGTGTGTGAGACTGAGGGAGGGCGATTGGAACGTTTACACGGGGGGGGGGGGGAGAAGGGGGGCGGCGTGTTGCTTTCGTTCGCTAACAACCATGGAAGTCCTCTTGTGGCGTGATGGCAAGAAGGCAGGATATTGTCTTACAGTTTCGATGGTTCGGATGTCTCCATGCTTAATGCTACTGCAGAGTTGTGTGTGACTGAGTTTGTAGCGATAATTTTGATATGCTTACATGGAATCATCACCTCATCATTATTCTGTGACATCCACCGAACATTCTAGCTGCCCTCAAGACTGGGCATTGTTGGTTACTGCTACATGTAATGTAGCTGTAGGCATTAAGAAAAGAGCCCGGGGGTGAGTATAGTGTGCTCACTTAGGACTTTATGCTCGTCTTTCTCCTGTCTGCCGTAAGAGCGTTAAACTTTTGACAGACTTTGTACTTGTGGAGAAGTTAATGTCTTGCAAGAAAATATTTGGTATTACAATTGTTTTACTGGTTTTTTTATTTATTACCTTCTCTCTTCTATGTGACAGGGTGTGAACTGGTAAACGAAGCAGAAAAATGAATACATTCTACTAATATATATTCGACAATAAAAGTAGTTCATTACATAGTCATTGTCAGTATGTATCTACAATGATTCTGAATAAACGGTTTCTGAGTTTGAAAATGGCCATTCGTCTCTTCGCTTCTATTTATTAGTCAATTCTTTGTGACTAGATGTAAAATGAAACCTCAGTAACTCAGAGAATATAACGCTATTCTCTAAGGTATAGTTATGTTCGTTCATTCATTAGTATTTTCTATGCGGAACTTTGCTTCCCTAACAGCTCTTTCTTGTAAGCAAGATGACCTGCTGCTGATGTCTCCATTCTCAAACCTTCAACGATGTATTGTTGCCATCTTCGCCTTGGTCTTCCTCTCTTTCCTTTTTCCCAATTATGTACCCTTCCAAGACTGTATTCTGCAAACTCGTTTGATGTTTAATATGTCCGAAAGATATACATTTTATCTTTCATGTTCATATTTAGCATATTTAAAAGGAATTATTATTTATATTTTTATAAATATAATTTATTGTTCATTATCCGTATTTCACGATAGAACATATTTTTCGTATTATTGCGCCTGTTCAAATATTGACATTATTTTATGTTGGCATATGTTGGTTCACCATTCGTTCACATCAATCCTACTTTGCTTGGAGACAATGACAACTGGTAACACCTCCACGACAGTTGGAGAACCGTTATGTTTGTTTATGACTCGGCCTCTCAGACGCCTGAGAAACAACAGATAAAGATAAAGGTAGTCCCATAGCAAATGCCGTAGGGGATGAAGTGTTAGAGACCTAATTATGCTGGGCCATCAGCGTATGAGGTAGGGTGGCCAGTTCCTTTCCTCGCTGCCTTTCCTCCCCAGATTTTCTCTGGTACCCATTTTATGAAGGCTGGGTCGACGTCTGGGCCACATTGGTTGGAAAAAAAAATCCTGCTCAGCTGGGCACTCGAACCCTCGACCATTTCGGTTTCTAGACGAGTGCTCTAACCACTCTAGTCGGTCCCAAATGATCCCTTGCCCAAACAGATAGAACTGACCTTTAATGCCGTACTTTCATCTAATGATCGATTTAAGACATAACGCGATGAACAGGAAACTGAGCGAAATGCCAAAAAAATGAGATGATCTGGCTTTAAAATTCACTTCCTGTGGACCAAATACTTTTTATTTCCATACTTAAATCCTCAGGGACCTAGTCGTAAACTGGTTTCAGATACTATTTTTTTTTTAGAAATAAATAAAAAATAATACTAAAAAAATAACGAGGCTTTCGTACAGTAAAGTGATAGAGCGCAGTTTGAATGATTAGACTTCGAAGAGTCGTAGACAAACCGGTCTAGACCTGAGAGAACAGTTTCTGTGTGTTATGAATGTCCCCCCTCCCCCCTGATAAGCACTGATGGCTTCCCTATCAAACATCTCTTTCTGGGGTGGGGGGGAGGTGCGGGATAGCGACTTATTCTCGGGGCTAAGCGGCTGTTCATGCTACTGGAGTCTGCGGTTCAAGCTCCTCTTGTCATGTTTCTTTCTCTCACGGTCTAAAAGCGGTTTATCCGCTGTTTTTCGACGTCTAACCATGAAATGCTGTGTACTATCAGTTTACTAGTCGTAAAGTGGCAACTTTGATTCCTCGGCCACATCGTAGCTGAGCACAAGATCTAATTCTTGACTGACCTAATTCATTAGAGAGATCTACTGTCTAGGCATATTTTTCTTTGGACTCCCTACCCACCATCAATATAATCCAGGAAGCGTGTTTAAATCCGCTTAGCCTGACATCAAACGATATCAGGGAGACTGTGCTTACTTTGACTAATCCAGGCAACCTCGCCATTTCTTCCATCCAGGCAACCTTACAGTCCCGCTGAGCTCTGAAATCATGAAGACCATCCTGACACTCAACATGCTTCTCCTTCTGGTTGCTCTGTCAGTCATTAGTGAGTTTATATTAATAAGATACCATTTTTATACTGGTCCATCTCGGGGATAAAGACTCTGTCCGATTAGCCAAATAGCGACCCGTAGCTGATATGATAGCGTCAGAGTTAGCGAACCATAGCTGACCAAGACCCTGTCCCACATTTCCGTTGGTACCCCCAGTAACAGATATAGCCTGGATAACGGGGCAAGGATTGCTATAGTCCCCATGGTGGTGGAGTCTGCTAAAGAAGCACTGGACATCCCCTCCTGTTTAGTAAAGTAGTATCATGTTACCACTGTTGAGGACATTTGCTGTAACTCATCTGAACCCGTATTCTACTCAGTGATTAGTCTTCTTGTGGAGTACAATTTTCTTTTCATCTTAGAAATTACTTCTTGTTGTTGGTGCTATAAGACAACCTAATTTTCTCTGTTACACACTAAGAAAATCCAACAAGACACCCAGGCTTTCAGCTCCACAGAATAATACTGATAGAACAACTTGAGTTTCTCTCTGAGAAGTTTAATTTTTAAGAAAAGGGCTGACAAGGCATCTGTAGTGGTTTGGAGCAGATGCCTCTGCGCAAACTTAGAAGCCAACTCCGGGACATTGTAGGCAACTCTGGCTGTCTCGCTGATGCGGTCAGCCAATCCTTGAACTGACTCTCCAGGAGTCTGAAGGAAGCGAGCTTTCTCCACGCCTCTTTAGGAGTCTTCAGCACTCCATAACGTGCTATGAGCACCGGGTCAAACTCCTCCCAAGACTCCTGAATGTGGAAGCGTTGCTTCACAAACTCAGCCATTGGACCAGTGATGCGTAAAATACACCAGAATTTTCCTCGATGGCATGTCCCCTTCTCTGACTGCCATGAGTTTGTCCACTTCACACAGCCATTGCTTCAGTTTTGCTGGATCCTGGTCGAATCGATCCACGAATGACAGAACCTGGGAGGATTGAAACTCGTTCTGGAATCTCTACAAGGTATTTTGCAGCATCTGCAGAAAATTTGGCGAGGTTGGAGACGAAGCCATGATGCCTGCCCCTTTTCAATTCATGTTTCACCTGTCAAAGCAAAATATACTCAATAACAATCAAACAATTTGTGATAGTGCTGTTTAAATGGGTTTGGATGAAAGTTTGTTCCTACAGTCAGTGAACCTTAGTTGTGGTTCCCGACAGGGTTTTGTTTCATCCCCCACAGCCTCACATGTGACGGCAAAAGTTGAGAGAAAAGGTGGCGCAACTTCCCAGAAGATGCAACTGGTTTCTCACAAAGAAAAGTCGCCAGGACCTGCATCCCGTAGGGAAAGAGGTAAGATCGACCACCAGAGGTCGAACACAGAGACTGAATGACCAGTACGTACACTACCACAAGCAAGCAGATATTGTTACTCATGTGGAAGACAGGGCCACATTGCCCGTTTTTGTAGGCAGAGTACTAGAAAGAGTCAGTCACATTTAAACTGACAAGTCGGCGCGTTGTGAGCTGTTGTGCGTCTGATATTATATTCACATCGTCTAAATCCCGCCAAAAGATCTCTCATTTTCGCATGCTTCACCTTTGACTTTCGGTGACTGCGAAACCCCCTACTCCTGCCTCTGTCCTTGCCAATATAGCATGGTGTAGGGTTAGATCTTCGTTAGACACAGTTGCTAGTCTCTGTTTGATCAAGGATTTTGTTTACAGATCCTTATCTGCTTCTCCGAAACTCTTGCCTGCTAGAGTTAATCTGCAGACCGTTACTGCAGTTTCAGTGAGAGTCATTGACAGAGTTTACCTACCTTTTTCTATTGCTGGTGTCACTGTTACTCATTGTTTCTATGTGGCTCGTAACATGAACCGATCCGCCATTCCTGGGCCGTGATTTTCTGTCTCGTTCGGGAGCTGTGTTAGCTTACAAGTCCAACACGCTTACCATTCACAACAAGAAGATTCTATTAAAGCAGGATGTACACATAGCCTCTGTTCTTCGGGTTCAGCGTTCTTATTTTCTTTCTCCCCGTTCTGTTAACCTTATTCCTTTGAAATTGAAGGCCTAACAATATTTTTCTTCTGGAAGTTCATGTATGGTCCAGGGTATAGACACACCGTTTCTCACGTAATAACCGAAGATAGGGTTGGTGGACTCGGTCTATTAACTCCACGCTCGTCACTGTCCAGTAATGACAGTAATAAATCACTCCAATAAACATATAAAATGAAAGCGAAGGTGCGTTTTAGGCAGGATGACTCCTCTCGCAGACTTAGTGGACTCCGTTGAGAAAGACTATATTACTGCACAGCTGACAACGGGAAGTCGTTCAGAGAGTATCGTTCGACAAGTTCATTGCCCTGATGTGCGCAAGAACGCATTATCCAGTTTGTTGGCACAGAATACGGATGTCTTTGACTTGACTGATTCCGATATTTCTCAAATCTCGACAGTTCAGATGGAAACAGATACAGGCCGTCATCCGGCGATCTCCAGAAAGCCTTACCACACTCCTTTGGCGAGTAGACAGGTGATTGATAAGGCTGTTGAGATCTCAGAGTGGTCATCACCTGTAGTGTTAGTCACCAAGAAATATGATACGCATCGTTTCTGTTGCTACTACCGTGCACTTAATGCTGTAGAGAAATCAGTGTCTTATCTGCTGCCACGCATTGAAGATATTCTGAGCACGATAGGTAAAGCCGAGTTTATCAGCATCTTGGATGCCAGATGTGGCTTTTGGTGTGTTTCCCTTGTCTGAAGATTCGCAGCAGAAGCCAACCATCAGCTGCCGTCTTGGCTCTTTCAAATTTAATTTTATGAGCTTCGATTTGAACGAGGCGCCATCTACCTTCTTCGCACTCATAGACACAGTATTGCAAGGCTTATGAAAGTGTTCGCAAGCCTATATCGATGATACACTGGTGTTCACTTGATGGAACTATCGAGGATCATGTTCGCGGTCTTCAGATGGTTTTCAATCAGTTCTGCGAACGTAAGGTCAAGCTTAAACCATCGAAATGCCACTTTTCCGCACCTGAAACTTTCAGTTATGTAATCAGTCGATCGGGCAAATCTCCTGATCCTGAGAAGGTTAGGGCCATTGAAGAAATACCGTCTCCTTTGAATGTGAAGGAGGTGCGCTCTTTTCTGGGAACATGTAGCTATCATAGACGTTTCATTCCCCATTTTTCGGAGGTAGTGGCTCCCATAGTTGACCGCACCAAGTATAGCCATAGATTCATATGGTCAACAGATTGTCAGTTGGCGTTCGAGTTTGCGAAGTTACGGCTTCTCTCGCATCCTGATGTGCAGAAACCGCTTACCATGTACACAGACGACTCCAGTGTTGAGGCTGGAGCCTATTTGGCGCAGAGAGCTTCCAGTTCTGAAGGGCTCTCTGTGTTTTTATTTATGCCGTGATCCCAGACTAAGTGATCTACTTTCGTGATCTAAAAATAACTCAATATGAATATTAATAATGAGGGAACTGGAATATTTCTCATCAGAGTGAGCTGAGGCAGGGCATAGATCTCGGGGAAATAGACAGTCTTCTAAACAAATTTTTACAAGCTCTATCCAAGACAGTATTTAACGCTTTACTCGACAAAGTTAGACCAACAGAACAGGATCAACATTACACAAGCAGCTTAATGAGAGACAACACAAAAATAGTATTATCAACATTAAACTTAGAATGCGAGGTAAGATAAATACAGACCTTGCAGAACAAGGCAGTTTTGGGACAGGATTTTGGATTTTAACAGATGTTGCAAGGCACAGTATATTTTATTTTCTATCCGTACTTTACTTTTAATTTCCTTGGTATCAATTACAGCATGGTCTAGATGTTTGCATGGTTTATCGGGTGATTTCCATGTTTGTTTATGGATGTTCTTATTTTGAAAACTTGTACTGCTTATATATTCCGTAAGCTTCTGCCATATTTGTTAGTCTACATCCATTATCATTAGATGTTTCATGCAGACTTTCCTTTCCTGTGATGTGTTAGTGAGATTCTTATTTTCCTATATTTCCATTGAAATCTTCTAGTATTATCACTATATCATGTTTCTGGATCTTCTCTATTGCTCTCTCTAACGTGTTGTTAAAATTCTTCTTTAACTTTATCCTCTGTATCTTCTGTTGGTGCATGCACATTGAGCATTGTTATATTTTTCTTTGTTCCCCTGATGTGGAGGCTGCTTATTTTTTTCATTGGTGGCACTGAAGTCCATCACTTAGTCCTATACTTTCCTCTTCACAGCAAAACTTGTCCCAAGTTCATGTCTTCCATTGGTAATACCTCTGTTTACTAATAACATTTCGCTTACGACTATCATATCTTCTCAAAGTCATCTGATCTGATTTCCTCTAATGTTGTAACGTCTATATCATACTTAGATCATCTGCTAATTCTTTAGCTGTCCTTTCTCTGTATAAACTTCTTATATTCCGTGTTCCTAATTTCATAATATTTTGGACGTCCAATGTCCCTTTCTGGTCCATTTTTGTATTTCCAATTTCGAGACTTCTCTTTCTGTGCCGTAACACTACTCTATGTTTTTACGGAGATGGGGTCGTTGGAGGACTGGAAACAGAATTCTTAAATATTACACGACGGTCACCTTGAAACTCTCCAAAATATCATCACCTGGTCTCACCAGTCGCACGTTTTTAGTCTCCTCCCCACAGGCCACAATTTTCAGAATATTCTAGTGCGAGCGGTTCTCATCTCGGCAGGTAAACACTTCCAGAAAAGGGGCTTACGCTACACTGAAGTCCTCTTCAAGGTTTCTTTTTTTTTTCTATAGTTTATTTCATCACACACACACTGCAATACTCTTCCAGGCATGGCAGGTAATTTTTCAGTACTGTAGACGTCGGTGTACTATGAACCTTTGAAATGGCTTTAAAAAATCAATAAATGCTTTTGTTTCTTATTTGGGAGTTCAACATTTCATATGGTAAAAATACTAAAAATAGGCATTGTGTCATTTGCAGGCGAAAAATAAATTCGTATGTCACTGTCTGACAGATTAAAAGTTACGTTCTCTGTTTTATTACATGTCCAAGTTGTAATTCTTCTCTCTCTCTCTCTCTCTCTCTCTCTCTCTCTCTCTCTCTCTCTCTCTCTCTCTGAACCTTAAGTGCCCAGGGCACATGGGGCTTCCGCAAGGGTTTTCCACAAATGCCTGTCCTTCGCATTTTTTTTCTGCTCTTGCCCAGGTGAGCCCTCTATTGCTCAACATCCTTTCTGTTGTTCTTCTCCATGTCTCTTTTGGTCTACCCTTACTTCTGTTCCCCTGTGGTGTCCATCTTAGTGCTTACTCTTAAATATCCTGATTTTCATATTTATGCTTAGTTTACTTGATTTCCATATATTCTGCAGCATTGCAAAAGCCTGGTTTGCTCTAGTAAGTCTGCTGTTGATGTCCTCTGTGCTGTCTCCATTTTCTACTACTCTGCTGCCAAGGTATACAAATTCGTTGACCTCCTCCACTAACTTGTTATCTACTCTGAGTATATTTTTGTTGTTCACATTTTGCTTCATTAACTTTGTCTTTCCTACGCTGATCTTTAGTCCTATGTTGTTTGCATTCTGAGTTAGCTTATTTATTTTATCTTGCATATCTTTGTGACTGCTTGATAATAGACAAATGTCGTCCGCAAAGTCAAGGTCTTCCAGCACTGTGTCAAGGGTCCATTGTAATCCTCTGCGTTTGTCTGATGTTGCCAATTCTTCTAATACACAATAATTAGTGTATAGGTATATAACTATATACAAATCACTGCAATAAAACTGTGATACTGAAATATATAAACTAGGAAAAAAGTAGGAACAGCTTTATTACTTAACGACCATAAAGTTGTGACGTTTCTACGTGAGCCTTAATCATAAAAAAACATATACAGGAGGAAGAAGTAGAGAGAGGAATAAAGTATAGATTCACATGAATGGATCCTATGTAAAAAAAAAATTAATAAAATGAATAAAGCACTTAGCTTGAAGTTTTTCCAAAGTCTTTCAAAAACGCCTTGGCTCTTTCTGACTTTCAGGCAGAAACACGCCCGTTGCTACGTTCAAAATGTGCTCGTTCCGAAATGTACAGAAATGCGCGTGCTGAAGTGTAGAGAATATTAAATAGAGGCTTGTCATGTGTGTTAAGAGAATTGTTGAGGAAGGAGAGAGTGATACAACCTAGCCAGAAGAAAGTGAAATAAATTATTATAGCTGGGGTAGAGAGGTTGTAATGTGATGCTGTGAGGAGGTTCTGAACTATGTGTAACAAGTGAGAAGGAAATGGGGCTTAGTGGAGAGGGATGATGATTGTGAAAGAGGAGAATGCTATACGGAGCTGAATAACGTGTTCAAACCATCTGGTTCCAGTGTTCAAAAGTCCTGAATGTAGCGGTTCTCAAGTGCTAAGCGGTTTGTGTCATCTGCATGACATTGCTTGATGGCTGTTACCAGAAAATCAGATTTACCTCTGTGGTTGCGGCCATTGAAATGATTCGGGACTGGTTTCGAAGCACGCTAGGTGTTATCGTACAAATGTTTCTGCATGCGGTCCCGTAGTCTGAGGCAAGTTTCATCAATATACGTTATCCTGCATCTTTTGCATACGATGGCATATATCACATTAAGGGACTCGCATGTGAATCCCTCATGAAGAGTGAGGGTAGTTTTAGGGAAGGTGATTTTTATTTCGTTTCCCAGACTACAGGGCAGGTAACGCAGCGGGGGCGGTTACATTTTCTGGTGCCAACATATACAAGGTTCTGCTTCAAGTGGCTGTGGACGAGGATGTCCTTAAGGTTTGGTTCACATGTGTATGCCAATAGAGGTGGATCAGAGGAAATGTCGCGGGTGTCGGGGTCGAGTTGGATTAGTGGCAGATGATGATAAAGAATTTTCTTAACCATCTGACCATGCGGGGAAAGGCAGTACTAACTTAACTCTGTCAGATGGAGTAAGAGGTTTTTTTCTTAATGCTTCTTCGCGGTTCACTAGCTGGATACGGTTGTAGGCTTCAAAAAGGACCTTTTTTGTAGTGGCGATGACGGAAAAATTATAATAACCTGGTGGACAGATCCATAAAATATCCAAATTATCCTGACATATGCGGCGAAGACGGAGGAGTTGGGAGTATGAAAAGCAGTTCTTACAGGCTTCAGAATGGGAGGAGGTGTAAAGTAAATAGGTGTGACTGTTGGTGGGCTTGTAAAATACAAAGGTGACAAGCCTGTTTGTGCCAATAGAAATTTTAATGTCTAAAACGTTAACGGACTTGTCAGAAATTTCATACGTGAATTTTACGTTATTATTAAGTGAGTTGGCGAATTCAATAAATTTTTTAGTTCGTCTTGTGGCATACTGGTGACTCCAATGCCATCATCGATGTAACTGTTTTAGAATTCTAGTAGTCTGCCAGTGTAGGTTTCCCATAATTTAAATTCTAGAAACCCTATAAATAAACATGCATAAATGGGATCCATTTTCGTTCCCATGGCAACACCACTGATTTGTTCGAAGTATTCGCCGTTGAATTCGGAAGAATTTAGATTTAGTACTAGCCGTGTAAGTCTGATTATGGTGTCAGTGCTAGTGGTGGGGTGAGAGTCTTTGTCGAGAACATAGCGGAGTGCTAAGAGTCCATCCTCATGGGAGATAGAAGTGTATAGGGAGCAGACATCGAGGAGAAAGATGTGATAGGTGTGGTGTTGAGAGAGTGTGATCGTATCAAATGTTGTTAAGGCGTGGTTTGTATCTTTCAAAAAGGAGGGTAGTTTGTGTACCAGCGGCTGGAAAATGCTGCCCAAAAAGTCAGAAATGTGCTCAGTGGGGCATGAACACGCTGATACAATAGGACGTCCAGGGTTACCCAGTTTGTGGATTTTAGGAAGAAGATAGAAGGTGGATGTGCCTAAACAACTGTCCCTGACGTGAAGAAAAACATGAAGTGGGAGCCTCCCTTCTGAAACCACGTCTTTAATGGCTGCTCCCACTTTATCATTATTTGAACGGGTAGCATCGTTTTTTACGTCGGATATATAATTTTATATTGCTGAGTTGGGACATTCCTTCTGCAATATATAAACCTTTTCTTTTCTAAACTACGAGATTAAATATTTTATCGGCTGGTTTTATCAATATGTCCTCTCGACGTCGGAGTTTAGACAATGCCTTGGACTCTCCATTGTTTGGGTTGAAATGTCGAAGTTTTGGTGGTCGGAGGTTTTGGATTTCACGCCACGTGGTATCAATGTACAGATCTAAAGCTTGGGAAGCCCCGGAGGAAGGTGTCGAGCTATATTTATGGTAGTTGTAACAGGTAAATGTGTTATCGAGGTCTTATGTGAGCTGGTTAGGTTCTTTGTTAGCAAAGTAATGTTTGAGACGTAAGCGACTGTAGACCTTTTTAACATCGCGGAATAAACAAATAGCGATCACAATGAGGGCGGATAGGAATACATTTGAGGTCTTTGCCGAGGACTTGTTTTTCATCATCAGAAAGGGCCAAGTCGGGAGGAATACAGACAGCATTAGAGGTTGGAGGACGAGGAGGAGGTGAGGGGATCTCATCTACGGGTGTGGGTATGAGAACTTGATTGTTCTGTGTAACCTGGGAAGATTGGTCGGGAGGTGTGAAAGAGGAGGGCGAGTTGGGTGTTCAAGAAGTCTGATGGTCAAGTGAAATAGAAGCCTGTTGGTCGGGTGTAGCAGAATAGAGGGGTTGGCTGGAGGGTGGATTATTTCTGAAAGCAGAAGAGATTGGCTGTGCTGGGGGCAGAGGTTGGTTGAGTTTGTGATGTTTGTCAGAGACATAGAGCTGGTAAAGCTGGTGATTTGTAACGCGTATAATGTAATTGATAAGAAGAAGGAGAACACGGTTGTCTGATGTGAAAGAGTGAAGGCAGCGATCAAGGCTATCTTTTACCTGATCGAGGTTGGACAAAAGGCTTCTTTGGTCCTGAACGATGCCGTGCATTCTGAGCCGCGAGCACTTTTTTTTCGATCTTATCCACGTGGTTCAGCAAAGACTTCTGGATAAGATCGAAAAAAAAATCCTGCAAAAAGAATGTAACACACAAACTACAAATCACTTTTACAAGGACACGCTTGTTAGGGTGTCATTAAAAAAGTGTAGACATTATGTCAAAAGCAAAGTGTTTATTGTAATCATTAACCAAAGTTTAACCAACTCTACAAATGCAAACATGAGTTACTTCTTCTATAACCACGGTTGATTAATCCTGATTTTTGTCGGCCGATCACCTTTCAAGAAAAAACAAAAAAGAATCGGTTACTTATTTTAATCTGCAATTTTTAATCAGAAACCAAACTTTAACAAACATCACGAAGACGAACATCAGCTATTTTTTCCATAAACTTCTTCTTCTTCAGCTTTCCGTCCCTTTAAGGCTCATTGCTGCAGATAAAGTTCGCCTTTATCCCTTTCTGGTCCTAATCATCTCTCTCCATTTGTGACACAAATATCCTTTATACCTTCTTTTATATTGTCTTTCCATCTCTGTTTTGGTCAACACCTTGGTCTTGTTTACCTCATCTCTTGTGCGTACATAATTTTCGTTTGTCTGTTCTCTTCCATTCTTTCTACATGTCCCAGCCAGCGCAGTCTGTTCTGTTTCAAGACATTTATAATTCGTTGGGATTTAAATAAGGTGTTC
Organism: Achatina immaculata; assembly: GCA_009760885.1. NCBI lineage: Eukaryota > Metazoa > Mollusca > Gastropoda > Stylommatophora > Achatinidae > Lissachatina > Lissachatina immaculata. The sequence continues at coordinate 6,451,168 of CM019701.1, forward strand.
ATTTCAGTGTTCTTTCTAGCTCTCCATTTTACACTTTTGGTATTCTATGTGGACACACACACACTCTCTCTCTCTCTCTCTCTCTCTCTCTCTCTCTAAAGTGTTGTTAAAATTCTCTTTGACTTCATCATCTGTATCTTCTGTTGGTGCATGCACATTAATCATTGCTATATTTGTCTTTGTTTCCTTGATGCAGAGACTGCATCATTGGTGGCACTGAAGTCCATCAGTAATTCCCATACTTTTCTCTTGACAGCAAAACCTGTCCCAGTTCATAACTTCAATTGGTAATACCTCCGTATACCAGTACCACACAATAATTAGTGTATAAGTATTCATCTATACACGAAGCACTGCAGTATGGTTTCTCTTATTCCATTTCTCCGACATATCTTCTCGAAGACATCTGATTTCCTGTAATGCTGTAACTTCCATATCATACCTACTTAGTTCATCTGCTAATTCTTTAGCTGCTCCTTGTCTGTGTAAGCCTCTTATATTCCATGTTCTAAATCTCACAATATTTTTGACGTTCCAAGGTCATAATCCATTTTTAACCGTAAAATTTGGAGGCTTCTCTTTCTGTTCCGTAACACTAATTTTTTTTTTTTTATGGATACGGGGCCTTTAGCCCCATGCTCCAACCCCAAACCTGGAGGATCAGAAACAGAATTCTTAAAGATTACACGATGGTCACCTTGAAACTCTCCAAAATATCATCACCTGGTCTCACCAGTCGCACGTTTTTAGTCTCCTCCCCACAGGCCACAATTTTCAGAATATTCTAGTGCGAGCGGTTCTCATCTCGGCAGGTAAACACTTCCAGAAAGGGGGCTTAAGCTACACTGAAGTCCTCTCCAAGGTTTTCCTATTAATTCTGTAGTTTCTTTGATCACACATACTACAATACTCTTTCAGACAAGGCAGGTAATTTTTAAGTTCTACAGACTTTAACGTACCATGAACCATTGAAACAGCTTTAAAAAATCAATTAATGCTTTTCTTTCTTATTTGAGAGTTCATTATTTTAAATGATAAAAATACTAAAAAAAAATAATCACTGTGTTATTTGCAGGCGAAAAATAAATTCCTATGTCACTGTCTGAAAGATTAAGAGTTAAGTTCTCAGTTTTAGTACTTGACAACATATTAATTCTTCTAAAAATATACAGATGCCAATTTAGAGATTTTAAATGTTGGAATCATTTCATACTCTTTGTTCTTTTTGAGAAAATTATAACTTTCTACTCTACTCCCCTCTACAATAAAATGTTGCAGAGCTTAGTACTCTGATAGCACTGAATTGATACAACTGCATCCATCTATCCCATAAACTAAAAGTTAAATATCATTATACGGATCGTATCCTAAAATCATTTATAAAACCTACACTGCTAAGTATCATATCGACTATTAATAGTTAGAAGTATATAGAGAATAACAAATACTCCAAGACAAAGTCATAAAGTGACTAACCATTTCAAAATGTACTTACTTGACAGTTACTTGTTCTCAGTATCGCAAACTTGTAAGGTTATTGGCCCGGGTGACTGAAAGCGGACTCTAACAAAAACAGGACCTTTTGCCTCCCGTTGTTGTTCAAGGAGATCTGTAAGCTGATGACTGGTTATGTCGTGACAGTTCATGTTGTCGTTTGGATAGCGTAGACTTCAAACACAAAAATAATAAATAAGAAAAATAAACGTTCACATTTTCCTACTTCCCATGTTTAAGAATTTACATAGAGTTCCACATGGAAAAAAATTTACAAAATTACTTGTATCTGTTGTTTCTCTCACTCTCTCTCCTTCTCGCTATCTATCTATCTATCTATCTATCTATCTATCTATCTATCTATCTATCTATCTATCTATCTATCTATCTATCTATCTATCTATCTGTCTATCTGTCTATCTGTCTGTCTGTCTGTCTGTCTAACGATATTGCACATGCTGCTTCAAAAGTGTTTTATTATAAATGTTCTAACTGCAAGATGACAGCTTGTACTTGTAAAGGAATGTAACCAGATTATTTTAGTTATTAACTGCAGTATATACATTTGTCAGTGCTTCGCTAATGGAGCTTCAGGTAATTTAGAGAATATTGAAAGAATGAAATAATGGTTTTATTTCAGGAAAGCAACCAAATCTTCCCACTTTTCTGTTTACAAAAATAGGGTGGTGGAGCTTTGTTTAGTAAGTAGAGGAGGTTGCTATGAGAAAAGGAGGAAAGTACACGTGGTACTCATGACCCTGTCAGTCAAATATGAAGTTCAGATTCACGAGTTCATTATCTTCAAATGATTTTTGTTGTGTGAGTTGTGTGACATGAGTGCAAGCAGAGGGAGGTAAATGTTAGATGAGTGCAAGCAGGGGGAGGTAAATGTTAGATGAATGCAAGCAGGGGGAGGTAAATGTTAGATGAGTGCAAGCAGGGGGAGGTAAATGTTAGATGAATGCAAGCAGGGGGAGGTAAATGTTAGATGAGTGCAAGCAGGGGGAGGTAAATGTTAGATGAGTGCAAGCAGGGGGAGGTAAATGTTAGATGAGTGCAAGCAGGGGGAGGTAAATGTTAGATGAGTGCAAGCAGGGGGAGGTAAATGTTAGATGAATGCAAGCAGGGGGAGGTAAATGTTAGATGAGTGCAAGCAGGGGGAGGTAAATGTTAGATGAATGCAAGCAGGGGGAGGTAAATGTTAGATGAGTGCAAGCAGGGGGAGGTAAATGTTAGACCAGACTCGGGGGGGGGGGAGGTTTCTGGGTAATATTGTGGGGTTTACGGGTGGTCTGATGTTGTGAGCATCTCAGTGAGCTGGTCAAACGGTTTAGAGATGAGCATGGAGTTGAATGAGATTTTGTCTTACGAAAGCTTTGGAACTTGCTAGAGATAATATGGAATATTATATTTTATCTAGTCTCCTAAATGTTGAGTTTACAAGGCATAATTTGTAGATATGTCAACGACGATTTCTATACAAAAGATTTCATAAATTAAACTGGAGTAGAAAGTGAACACACTTATATTATAATGTTGAAGACTTCATGGTAAAGATATAAGATACTGTGTCAAGAATGAACATAGTGTTGAGTGTTACCATACTAGTAACTGTATTTGGATATCCATGTAACCCAATGACTTAGTGAGTTTTCACACAAACTGTAATATGTAAATTGTTTGATTACACCACAAAAAGCGATTTTGCATTCATTTATTTAACAAATTATTTTTATATCTTTTGTTGATTGAAATTCTGTACGTTGTTTTTCCTAAAGTTCATTAATCTTGTTATTAAACTTCTTAATCCACCTGCCCTCGCTGTCCTTATTTTCATAGGGATGCCCCCAGGTATCTATTTTTAGACTAGGTTTACACGGTACCTGTCGGTCCAAAAAATTCAGTCTCAGTGTGAAATCGATACCGGGTATATTCTGGTTCGTAGACGAGTTCACTAGCCAGTACGGCACAGCGGCTACAGAAAATAGTTTTATTTATGTCCAAGACAAACTAAGGGACAAGTCTCGTAGTTTTATTTATGTCCAAGACAGACTGAGGGACAAATCTTGTAGTTTTATTTATGTCCAAGACAAACTGAGGGACAAATCTTGTAGTTTTATTTATGTCCAAGACAAACTGAGGGACAAATCTTGTAGTTTTATTTATGTCCAAGACAAACTGAGGGACAAATCTTGTAGTACTTTTTAGGTTCAAGACAAACTAAGGGACAAATTTTGTAGTTTTATTTATGTCCAAGACAAACTGAGGGACAAATCTTGTAGTTGTATTTATGTCCAATACAAACTAAGGGACACATCTTGTAGTTTTGTTTATGTAAAATCCAAACTAAGAGACAGTTCTTGTAGTTTTATTTATGTCCAAGACAAACTAAACTGAGAGACAAATCTTGTAGTTTTATTTATGTCCAAGACAAATTGAGAGACAAATCTTGTATTTTTTTTATGTCGAAGACAAACTAAGGGACAAATCTTGTAGTAGTTTTTATGTTCAAGACAAACTAATGGACAAATCTTGTAGTTTTATTTATGTCCGAGACAAAATAAGGGACACATCTTGGAGTTTTATTTATGTCCAAGACAAACTGAGAGACAAACCTTGTAGTTTTATTTATGTTCAGGATAAACAGAGAGACAAATCTTGTACTTTTATTTATGTTCGAGAAAAACTGAGAGACGAATCTTGTAATTTTTTTAAGACAAACGGAGAGACGAATCTTGTAATTTTATTTATGTTCAAGACAAAATGAGGGACAAATCTTGCAGTTTTATTTATGTTCAAAACAAACGGAGAGACAAACCTTGTAATTTTTTTTTTGCGTTCAAGACAGACAGAGAGACAAATATTGTAGTTTTATTTATGTTCAATACAAACGGACAGACGAATTTTGTAGTTTTATTTATGTTCAGGACAAATTGGGAGACGAATCTTGTAGTTTTATTTATGTTTAGGACAATGTGAGAGATGAATCTTGTGGTTGTCTCTAACACTGAGAGTTACATATTTAATATTTCAATCACTATATAATAATCTAATAAAATAAATGTAGAAGAGCATATCATTCATCACTTCTTCTTTCTTTCCACTATCATAATTCTACATGTTAATAATAAAAATGAAACTGTACGTACTTATTAACTGATTGCAAAGTACACAAGAAATACCCCCACATGCGAGCATTGCAGGAGAAAAAATAACATAGTAAAATTAGTTGTGAAATCGATGTAGAATAATTTCTCAATCTTTTAATTTCTCTCAGTCAGTCAGTCATTTGCATATCCCTTGCAGAACTTTGTCTCCCTAACATTTCTTCTGTAGGCTTCTCGGTTGTAAGCAAGATGGCCTGCTGCTGATGCATCAATTTGCAGATTATAAACGATGCCTTGCAGCCATCTTCGCCTTGAAAGTATGGTTCCTTGTGAAAATTTAAAAGGTTCCCATTTGAAAATTGGGGTCCATTGCAGCAATGCTCTTGATGCTTCTTTTGTTATAATCAATGCTACTCCTCCTTCATGAAGATCTTCTTTACCTGACCATATTATTGTATCTTCTGTGTGCTGTGTTGTTAATTTCCTTCTGCAGAAGAAACAGAAACACCAAAACAACTTTGCCGGATATTACAACAAATTTGGGATCTAGAAAAAGCCCCAGAGGAGTGGAAAACTGGGCTTATAGTAAAACTACCAAAGAAGGGTGACCTCAGAGATTGCGGGAACTGGAGAGGCATTACCCTACTGCCACTCACCAGTAAAGTATTTTGCAGAATAATCATCAACAGAATTGTACCAACACTTGAGGAAAAACTTCGGAAAGAGCAGGCAGGATTTAGGAGAGGAAGATCATGTATAGACCATATATTTGTACTTAGACAAATATTAGAACAGGCAAATGAGTGGCATAGCACAACATATGCATTATTCATAGATTTTGAGAAAGCCTTTGACACTGTCAACAGAGATGCACTGTGGAAAATCCTAAGATGGCATGGCCTCCCCCAAAAAATAGTTAATGTAATCAAAGCCCTATACGAGGGTTTTCAGTGCAAAGTTATCTGTGGAGAACATACCTCCAGCAGCTTTAGGGTACAAACAGGAGTGAAACAGGGATGTGTACTATCACCAACATTATTTATCTTGGTAGTAGACTGGTTAATGAAGGAGGCAACATCAGACAAACGCAGAGGATTACAATGGACCCTTGACACAGTGCTGGAAGACCTTGACTTTGCGGACGACATTTGTCTATTATCAAGCAGTTACAAAGATATGCAAGATAAAATAAACAAGCTAGCTCAGAATGCAAACAACATAGGACTAAAGATCAACGTAGGAAAGACAAAGTTAATGAAGCAAAATGTGAACAACAGAAATGTACTCAGAGTAGATAACAAGTTAGTGGAGGAGGTCAACGAATTTGTATACCTTGGCAGCAGAGTAGTAGAAAATGGAGACAGCACAGAGGACATCAACAGCAGACTTACTAGAGCAAACCAGGCTTTTGCAATGCTGCAGACTATATGGAAATAAAAAAAAACTAAGCATAAATATGAAAATCAGGATATTTAAGAGTAATGTTCTAAGTGTATTACTATATGGAAATGAGTGCTAGAAAATTACCAAAACCATAGAAAACAAGTTGAATTCTTTCCAGACTAAATGTTTACGAAGAATTAGAACAATATTTTGGCCAAACACCATAAGAAATAACATCTTATTAGCAGAAATGCAGATGAAACCACTGACAACAATTATTGAGGAAAGACGCTGGCGATGGTTGGGACATGTGCTCCGAATGACTGACAACTCACTACCAAAAATAGCACTAAGATGGACACCACAGGGGAGCAGAAGTAAGGGTAGACCAAAAGAGACATGGAGAAGAACAACAGAAAGGATATTGAGCAATAGAGGGCTCACCTGGGCAAGAGCAGAAAAAAAGGCGAAGGACAGGCATTTGTGGAAAACCCTTGCGGAAGCCCCATGTGCCCTGGGCACTTAAGGTTCAGAGAGAGATTTGAAAATTATCAATTTTGATAATTTCAACGATGTTTGCAGCCATCTTCGCCATGGTCTTCCTCTCTTTCTTTTTCCCATTATGTATCCTTACAAGAGGGTCTTCTCTAAATTATCATGACGTTTAATATGCCCACAATATTTCGGTTCTCTCTGTTTAAATTTCTTTACTGGCCAGCCTTCTTCAATATTAAGTTCTTGTAGTATGGATATATTTTTTTCTTTTTTGTGTCTATGATATTTGAAGAACTCTCCTGTAGCATTTACATTCAAATACATTTATGTATTTATCAGCTGTTTTGTGAAATGTCCAGGTCTCACAGGCATATGTTGCGATTCGAAAGATTCATGCCCTTAAACATCTTATTTATGTAGTTCTGCTTGTTCCTCTCCACAGCTTCTTTAGCTGTTTTATTTTTGAACAACGATAGATGTCCTCCTTTTAATTTCCCTCATTGTATCTCCAGTATTAGTTAGTAAAGATCCAAAATACTCAAAACTCTCCATTTCTTCCAGTTTTTCCTCGTTGATACATATTTCAGCCGCTTTATTTGTTTTGTTAGTTCTCATCAATTTAGTTTTCTTCACCTTAAGTTAGAGGCTTTGCATTCACTATTCTTACGGACTGACATAATCAGTTTTTCCATTGTGTTGTGGACAGTAATACTGTGCCTTCAGTACATCTAATCTCCGCTATTTCATAACCTCCAATTGTTATGGCATCGTAATATTCTTTGTCTACATCTTCTCTAACATTCCTTATTACATTTTCAGTATACAAGTTAAATAAGTAGGGTAACAATATGCACCCCTGACGGACCCCTTGTTTTATATCAAACCAAGTTGTTGTTTCACCATTTATTCTTACTGCTGCTTGTTGGTCTTGATACAGCAGTGATGTTAATTGTATCAAATGTGTTGGAAATCCCATTTTTTCCATTATTTCCGAACGTTTCTGATGTTCTATATGGGGATATTAATTACAAAAAGTGTCTGTAGATGCAGTTTCTAGCATTTAAGTTTTCTGTCTTGAAGTTCACTTTTCATTTACTCATAGTGGCTCTGTACGACATGATCTTCTTGTCGGTATTTCACAGCGCTGAAGATTACTGAAAGTTTGAACTAGATACATTTAGAAGGGCACCAACTTTACAGTTTCTTTTTTTTTCACAATTGTTGTGATTTATTTCTATTTCATTAATGTTGACAGATGAAGGGCAGAATTCTTATATGTGCCACTCACGTCTTTGATCCCAGTTCAATGTTCGATGTATGCCTGTGGTTGCCCTTTTTTATGCCAGTAACATTCGTCCCGGATATAATTGTTATGGCATTCGAGTGGTAAGTTCAGCTGCACTGTGAAGTATTATATCAACTGTTAACTATCAGAGATTTTGTGGCATAAGAAATAAACTTTTAAAAAATACTATTAAAGTGATTTATATTTCAGAATATACAGACCTGCAAATAATGCACATTGATTCTCGTCATCACAAAGGTCAAAGGCTATGTCCGCATTTGTCCTTATTCCATGAAGGAGGAATCCTTTAAAAACACGATCTTGTCTCTTACGTCGCTCATGGAGACCATTGCCTTCGGAGGTGGTTTTTCTACTAAAGTTCAGATTATAGTTTAGTTTTACAACACAAAAACAATAAATAACAGAAATAATGGTTCACATTTTCTTTCTTTCTACTGTTATGTATTGTCCATATTTAAATTTTTTTATACACTAAATGTTATCACTAACCTGGAACGCTGGCAATAACTTTTATCTGTGTCACCTGGTCAGCACCTTTATATATTTTTATTTCCTGTTTGTTTTCTCTCTTTTTTTTTCATTGTTTCTTTCATTTTTCCGTTCTTCTCCAACTGAGAAAATCATAGAGTTTTGACTGTCTCTATCATACAGTGTAATCCTCACCACTATTATGTTTAGGTCGTTGTGTAGATTTTTCTTGTTAAATATCCGGTTAAGCTGCGCATTTATTTTTACAGGATTCAGCGAGTGTCAATTTAAATGTGACATAATTTCCGGTCGTTTGATGAGCATTCGCGTGGCAGACTGATCTACAGACATCACAATTGAAAAGACATTTGTTCCGAATGGTAATATTTTTTTTCTGATGAACTTGCTGTAATTTTCAGGGCTAGACTGTTTCAAAATGTCAAGGACAGATAAACTGGTGTACCACAAGTTAGGTACCAGGTGGGTACTAAAAGAAGTGAGTAACGTTCAGAAAGTTCTGAGAATGAGCTCAGCTTTGACTTTCCTTCTGCGTTACCTGGAGTAGGGGGACGAATTACTTGACAGGATCTCATGGCTGGTGGTTGGGTGGGCCAATATCTTGTGATAGGGGTGACAGTATCTTGTGACTGGGTGGGACAGAGTCTCTTGACTAGGAGGACAGTATATTATGCGACTGGGACAGTATCTTGAGACGGGGGACAGGTTCTCGTGACTAGGAGGAACAGTATCTCGTGACTTTGGGAAAAGGATCTTGTGATTGAGGAGGCAGTATCTTGTGGCTGAGAGAAAAGGATCTTGTGATTGGGGAGGCAGTATCTTGTGACTGGGAGACAGTATCTTATGACTGGGGGACACTATCTTGTTACCGGGTGGACAAGATCTAGTGACTAGGGGAACAGCATCTTGTGACTGGGGGGACAGTATCTTGTTACTGGGTAGACAGGTTCTCATGATTGGGGAGATAGGATCTTGCAATTTGAGGACAGTATCTTGTGACTGGGTAGACAAGATCTAGTGACTATGGGTTATTATCTTGTGTCGGGGGACAGAATCTCGTGGCTTTGGGGCAGTATCTTTTGACTGGTGGGACAGAATCTCGTGACTGGGGAACAGGATCTTGTGACTGTATGGGACAGGAGCTTGTGGCTTGGAGGGGACAAGATCTTGTTGAACAGTATCTCGTGACAGGGGGACAGGATCTTGAAATATGAGGGACATGATATTGTGACTGGAGGGACAAGATCTTGTGACTGGGGGACAGGATCTCGTGATTGGGGGAACAGAATCTCGTAATTTGAGGGACAAGACCTTGTGACTGGGTGGATAGGATCTTGTGATTGGGGGACAGGATCTTGTGATTGGAAGGTCAGGATCTTGTTACTGGGGACAGGATCTTGTGATTGGGGGAACATGATCTTGTGACGGAGGACAGTAACTTGTGACTGGTTGTGGCAGGATCTCATGACTAGGGGACATGATCTTGTGATTGGGGGACAGGATCTTGTGGCTGGTTATGGCAGGATCTCGTGACTGACGGGACGAGACACGGGTTCAGTTCGTGAATGCAGAGATGAAGGAACAGTTCAAGAAGTGGATGCACACTCAGTCAAAAAAAAAGCACATCAAACACACACTTTCTGACCGGAAAATAATGGCTACAGTGTCCTGGAACCGTAAAAGACGGAGTTCCCTTTACAGGATTCATGGCACCAGCGACCACATAACGTCAGAGCTTTACTATCAAACGTTGCGGAAATTTCGAAGGTTGATCCACAACGAAAAGGTAGGGAAGGCTCGCCATGATCACGGTTCTCCCGCACGACAACGCGTTGCCCCCACACGCCTGCTTCCACAAGGGTTTTACTCCAGCGGTTCAGTCGGGAGATTTTCCACACACCACTCTCTCTCACTATCTTACAGCATGGGCCTTTCCGTCAAACGATTACCATCTCTTCAGCAAAATTAAGTTCTGGGGGGGGGGGGGGGCTACACACCGCTTCCAAAATAAGGGGAAAAAACCTGATGGATAGAGTAAACAAATGGCAGGATGCCCTCAATGAGCCGTTCTTTGAATGGAGATTGTAAAAGCTGATGCTAAGTTACGTCATTTGCCTGAATTTGGATGGCCATTACGTGGAAAATTAATGCAGTTATATATGTAATGATATTTTTCCTCTATTTTGGATTTTCTTGTACCAGTGCATAAAGGGTTGATTTCTAAATAGCTCTTTTATATGTTTTGAGTTATCACCCATTCTTACAATATAACTGTCCATGTAAGACTAAAAGTGTTGAGTGTTTTCTTTATTCTTCTGCAACTTTCACAGATATTAATAAAAATTGTGTTGCCTAATTTCAGATTGCTTTAACTATAAGAAATTGTAAACTGCAGGATATACATTTGTCAGTGTTTTGTTAATCGAGCTTCATGTAATTCTGACAATATTAAAAGAATGAAATAATGATTTTCTTTCAAGAAAGCAACCAAATCTTGCCACATTTATGTTTAAAAAAAATAGGATGATGGATCCTTGTTTAGTAAGAAGAGGAGTTTGCAATGAGGGGAGGAGGAAGGTAAACGTTATTCTGAGGGCCTTGTCAATCAAATATGAAGTTCAGATTCACGAGTTCACTTTCTTCAAATGATTTAACGTGTTTTAGTTTGTGTGAAATGAGTCCAAGCGGTGGGAGGGGGCAGGGATGTTGGACCAGTATCAGAGAAATTTTTTTTTCTGGGTAATATTGTGTATTTTACAAGTGTCCTGGTTTGGTGAACATCTTGAATAAGTTAGATAGATGGTTTTGAGATGAGGAGTGACTTGAACGAGATTTTGTCATACTAAAGTTTTGAAACTTGCTAGAGATAAGATGTATTTTAGTTACAATCTCTTAAATGTTGAGTTTACAAAGCATAGTTTGTAGATGGTTTTTTTTCTATTGAAACAATTAGTAAGTGGAGATTTAAGATTGTGAATTCAGACTAAAGAACTAAACTAATTAAAATTATACCATTTTATCAGATTGATGTAGCTTACTGAGTTGGAAGATTTGGCAACGTAAGTATCTAACAATGATTTCAATACGAAAGATATCATAAATTAAACTGGAATAGAAAGTGAATACAATTATACTATACGTGATTGTAAAGATATAAAATATAGTGTAAAGAATGACAAGTGAACACAATTATACTATAGTTTTGAATAAGTGACTGTAAAGATACAAAAATATAGTGTCTAGAATGACAATAGTACTTGGAACATAGGGTTGAGTGTTACCATTCTGTTTTCTGTAATTGGATATCTTTGTAAGCCAATAACCATTAGTGAATTTTAACACAAACTGTAAAATGTGAACTGTTTTGGTGACACTACAACAAATGATTTTGCAGTCATTTATTTAACAAATAATTTATATATCTTTTGTTGGCTGAATTTCTGTGTTTACTTTTAAGTCCATGAACCTTGTTACTAGACTTTTTAATCCACCCGTCCTCGATGTCCGTATTTTCACAAGGTTGGCCCAGGTTCAATTTTTTTTTTTTTGGAGACTAAGTTTACTCCACTGTCCGTCCGTCTGAAAAAAATATCTAGTTGGTAGGTGAACTTACACTACCAGTACACCACCGGGGCTAAAAAAATTGAGTGCCGTTTTATTTATGCTCAAGACAAACAATGAGACGAATATTGTAATTTTCTCTAGCACTGAGAGTTACATGTTTAATATTTCAACCATTATGTAATAATAGACGAAAATAAATGTACGTAGAAGGACAGATCATTACTTCTTTCCTTCCACTGTCAAAATTATACATCCTAATAACAATAAAGAAACTATACGTACGTATTAACTGATTGCAGAGTACACATGAAATACCCCAGATGCGAGCATTGTAGAAGGAAAAATAATATAATAAAATTATTTGTGAAACGGATGTAGAATAATTTCTCAATCTTCTAATTTTTCTCAACGTTTACCAATATCGTTCTGTAGATTCCCACATAACGTGAAAGACAGATATATGTATTACTTTTGTGAACATTTAAAAGATTTCCTTCTTTGGAGAGCTTTTATCCAGTATGATTCTACTTACATACATACACATAAATATATTTACACACTCATATATATAAACATATTTAGCGACATTAATGATAAAAAAATTTCTGTTGATAAAGATACAGTTTCTTTAAGATTTCTGTCTAGAACTTCATTTTTCATTTTCTCATAGTAGCTCTCTGCATGACAAGATCTTCTTGTCTGTATTTCACAGCGCTGATGTTTACTCAAAGTTTGAACTGGATACCTTTAGCAGGGCACCAAGTTTACAGTTTTTTTTTCAGTGTTGTTTTGATTTATTTCTATTTCATTAATGTTAGCAGATGAATGATGGAATTGTTATATACTCCACTTATGTCTTTGATCCCCATTCAATGTTCGATGTATGCCTGTGGTAGCCCTTTGTTATGGAAGTAACATTCGTCCCGGATATAATTGTTATGGCATTCGAGTGGTAAGTTCAGTTGCACTGTGAAGTATTATATCAACTGTTAATTGTCAGAGGTTTTGTCGCATAAGAAATAAACGTTAAACAAAAAATAGTATTAAAGTGATTGAGATTTCAGAATATACAGACCTGCAAATACACATTGATTCTCGTCATCACAAATTTCAAAGCTTACGTCCGCACTTGTTGCTGTTCCAAGGAACAATTCTACAAAAACACGATCTTGTCTCTTACGTTGCTCATGGAGACCATTGCCTTCTGATGTGGTTTTTCTACAAAAGTTCAGATTGTGGTTTAGTTTTCCATCACAAAACCAATAAATAACAGAAATAAAGGTTCATATTTTCTTCCTTTTTACTGTTATGTATTGTCAATATTTAAACTTTTTATACATTAAGTGTTATGAATAACCTGGAACGCTGGCAATAACTTTGATCTAGATTAGAGTATTACCAGATTATGATCAAGTCTTGAAAATGTTAACTCTGCTAAAGTTTTTGGTTTCTCTTTTGTTTCTGCTTGTTTCTATTTTCAATTCTCTGTTGTTTTTGCGTGTTTTCTTATTCTTCAAACAGTTCTTTGTCATATTCTGTCAATGTTTTAGTACAAGATATATTTATGAATCAGAATTTCATTGCGTGACCTCACAATGAAAGTGTCGAGCAGTTGGACCTTCACATTAATGATAGTATAAACAGAACGAAAGTGTCTGGGAGGTAAGAGTATTTCTTTCATTATTGTAATTAGGAACAGAAGAAAGTCTCTTTCCCAGCGTCACTCTCAGTTTATTGAAGTGACTTAGAGACTGATAATTCATCATGTTCATTGCCGGTAGACGTTTTGTGTTTACGTTTCTCCAGTCTCTGTTTACAGTCACTAATATTTTCTTCACTTTTCTATGTCACCTGGCCATTCAAACTTTTATTTAGTGTATGGTTTCTATCTTTTCTCATTTTTTTCTTCATTTTTCCGTTCACGAAGAATGGTTTCTTTCTTCTTCTTCTTCTGGCAGAATCAAAGAATTTTGACTTTTTCATGCAGTGTAATCTTCACCAACAAGAACTTCAGGCCGTTGTGCAGATTTTTTAAAATGTCCAGTTAAGTTGCGCATTTCAAATATGGCACACTTTCCGGTCATTTGTTGAGCATAGTTGAGAAAAGCGATTTCTGACTGGCCATATCGTGATTTGTAAAGAACTGAGAACTGAATGTAGACACAAACTGAAGTGTTCGATTTGCCGCTTCCATTGGTGGCTGAAACTTGATTGTGAACTGAAGGATGCTGGGTAAGAAAGGAAGGTGAAGAGGACAGCTCGGTGGCTGGAGACGAAGACAAAAGAGTCCTTGCCCGATGCTAAGAAATGATTAAACATCTTTTGAGGTTTTGCCTACCAGCATGAACGTCCTAGTTTCATCTCCCAGGGAAGTCCTTATTTATTTACCGTAGTCTCTCCAGCAAATTCAATAATTTTTAAACGTGAAACTTAGAAGAAAGTGTTTACATTTTTTCCTTCATTTTTATCACTTCTTTTGGTTCCAATTATTTATTATTGTCATTTTCATTGATAATCTTCATTATCACAAAGATCATTACAGGTGACAAAATATCGCCACTATCGCAACATTCATCGTCGTTTTCATCATTTTTATCATTATTTTCACTGTCAGCATTGTCCCTGCTCTTCTTTTTTAATATTTGCCTTTTGATTATAGCATGGAGGACACAGGGAAAAAAAAGAAAATTGATTTAGTTTCGTATAGTATTTCCCGTCATTATTACTGTCAGCATCATCTTCATTGCCATTATCGATGCTGTCAGTATCATAATTATCGTTTTCATAATTAATTATATCATTTTCTCCCCATTATCGATATCGTTATCATTATAGTAAATTCACAGCCATTACTACAAAAGTAATCTTCCGGTGTGGCGTGCAAGATAGCGGACGTTTGTTTTAACGCTCTCGCCAGCATGCAGAAATCAGCGGAATTCCGCTTGATCTGTCACATATCCTGCACCGAGAGTTGGGCATAAGGCTAACAACCTTATCCTGTGACCTATCTAGAAGCGACTCCAGATGGGGAAAAAAGATATCGTTACGGAAACTCGCAGAGAAACCAACCGAGCATCAGGGATGCCAACTCCAAAGAGCTCATTCGTCGGCTCCAAACACGTGAAAAAGATCGGATTCTGGAATGTAAGAAGGATGCCAGCACCAACAAAAGCTACTCAGCTCATCAAAGAAACGGAAAGATACCACCTAGACGTATATCTAACAGATGGCATGGTCATTGGAGCCACAATATGTCCACACAAACAGATACATAAAACAACATGGATATCTCCAAATGATAGAACTATAAACCAGATAGATCATTTTTGTATTAGAAAGCAATACAGAACATTTCTGATAGATATAAGGGATTATAGGGGTGTAGATGTCAAAAGTGATCACAATCTGTGTATAGGGAAAACTAAACTAAAACTGTAAAGCCAACACAAGAAATCAGTACACAGAAAGATAAACAGCCACAGCCAACACTAAGAGAATACTAATAGTAATTTCAAGCAGGAACTTGCCAATCATTCCATAACACTCACTGAAGTAGAGAAGATAGATATACATGAATTGTGGAATGAATTCTTATAGCACAGTCATAATCACAGCATCAAAAGCAAGCGCTGGACTGAGAAAACAAAATAGAAAAGCATGGGTATCAGAAAACTCATTGAAGTACACACATGAAAGACGAGCAGCCGAGTTAGACATGTTGAATGTAAAGACAGATCTTGGAAAAGATCTAGCGAAAGCAACATACAAAGAACTAGACATTAAAGTAAAAAGTTCAGCTAGAAGGATTAAAGGAGGATGCATAGACAATATGGCGAAAGAGGCTGAGAAAGCAGCAAAAACAGGAGACAGCAAAACTTTATATAACATACAAAAGAGACTAACGGGTACTATTACATCTAAACAGAGACCAATTCTTAGGAAAACTGAAAACCGATTAACATCAAGTAAAAACCAAAAAGCAACGATGGGCTGAACACTTCCAAGACATACTTAATCGACCACACCCAAAAGAAGTGATAAATCTTGAAACCGACTTACCAGCCCCACAACTAAATGTCAACTTAGATGAAATTACATTGTATGAAACTGAAACAGCAGTGAATTTAATGGCTAACAACAAAGCTGCAAGTGAAGATGAAATAACACCCGAAATGTTAAAAGCTATCAATAGTGACAACATTAGACAACTACAGAGAATGTTTAATAAGATTTGGACAGAAGAAAAGGTCCCTTCTAAATGGAAAAATGGAATCATTGTTACAATAACTTAAAAAGGCAACTTTAGTGACTGTAACAATTTTAGAGGAGTAATTTTAATACCAGTTGTGTCAAAAGTACTTTGCAAGGTCATTTTGAATAGATTTAAATATATAGTGGATACCGCAATGAGAGAAGAACAAGCAGGATTTCGAAAAGGGAGAAGCTGTCTCGACCAGATCTTTACTCTCAGAATAATACTTGAAGAACATATTGAAAAGCAGAAAGCATTAATATTGAACTTCATAGACTTTAAAAAGGCATTTGATAGTATAAACAGAGATTCATTATGGAGAATTTTAAGTCTATATAGAATACCATCTAAAACTCTCAACATCATTAAGGACTTCTACAATGGATATGTTTGTGCAGTCAAAACAAAAGAAGGGATGAGTGAATGGTTCCAGATAGAAACAGGTGTGAAACAAGGATGTATACTGTCTCCTTTGCATTTGGAATTGCAATAGACTTCATAATGAAAAAGTCCTACACAGGTAACACAGGTATTGAATGGGTACATGGGACCCAACTAGAAGATCTTGATTTTGCTGATGACGTAACTCTTATTAGTAATAATGTGAATTTCATTCAAGAAAAAACAGATATCCTGTCTTCACTAGCTAGCAAAACAGGATTTTAAATTAACAAGGACAAAACAAAAATAATGAAACTTCCCATTAAACAAAATGGAAAAATACACATAGAAGTGACGTATGTTTAAGAGGTCAATCAATTTGCATACGTTGGCAGCAACATAGACCAGGATGGTGACACCAGAAAGGAAGTTAGAATCAGAATTGCAAAAGCAGCATTAATCTTCAAGAATCGTGAGAACATATGGCACTGAAAAGTTATAAGCACACAAACTAAGTTAAGACTATTCAATTCAAATGTAATATCCACCCTCATTTATGCATGCGAAAGCTGGAAAACAACTAAAGAAATAAAAAAGAAATTATACTCTTTTGGAAACAAATGCATAAGGAAAATACTCGTCATCAAGTTGAACGAATTCAAGAACAATGCAGAGATAAGACAGATGACTGAACCACAACCAGTCTCATGGGTGATCAGGAAAAGGAGATGGATATATGTTGCTCACATGATGAGAAGAAACGATCAGAGAATCCCAAAACAAGCTATCAAATGGAACACAACAGGCGAAAGAAAAAGAGGCAAATCAAGTGAAACTCTAAAGAGGACACTGATAAGAGAGGCCAAATTAATAGGCATAAAATCCCTTGATGAGGTTGAAAAGCTCGCCGAAAACAGGAAAAATTGTCGAACTACCTTACGAGCCATATATGACTGATGATTAACGGCACGGGAAGGATATAAGATAATAAGATTGCAAGAATAATAATAATCACTTACACATCGGTATTATTTATTTTATTTAACACTTAAGGGGCAAAGACAATGTCTGTTTTGACAATCAGTAAGTTGACATGCTGGTAATAGGGTAGGCGAAACACATCTGACCACGACCCTGTGCCACCTCTCCGGTGGTAGCCTCAGGCAAGATAGCCTGCTGCTGATGCATCCATTTGCAGATCATCAACGATGTCTTGCAGCCATCTTCGCCTTGGTCTTCATCTCTTTCTTTTTCCCATAATGTGCCCTCCCAAGACGGTCGTCTCTAGATTATCATGACGTTTAATGTGCCCAAAATATTTAAGTTTTATTTGTTTAATCCTCTTTACTAGCCAGCCTTCTTCGATATAAAGTTCATGTAGTGTGTATATATGTGTTTCTTTTTTGTGTGTCCATGATACTTGAAAGACTCTTCTGTAACATTTACATTCAAAGGCATTTATGTGTTTCTCAGCTGTTTTGTTAAGTGTCCAGGTCTCACAGTCATATGTTGCGATGGGAAAGATGCATTCCCTTAAAAATCTTGTTTTTGTAATTCTGTCTGTTCCTCTCCACAGATTCTTTAGTTGTTTTACTTTCTAAAGAGCGATAGATGTCCTCCTTTTAATTTCCCTCACTGTATCTCCATTATTAGTTAGTAGTGATACAGTGTATTCAAAACTCTCCACTTCTTCCAATTTTTCCTCATTGATACATATTTCAACTGCCTTATTTGTTTTGTCAGTTGTCATCAATTCAGTTTTCTTTGCATTAAGATAGAGGTTTTGCTCTTCGCTGTTCTTACGGACTGACATAATTAGTTTTTCCATTTCTTTTTATGTTGTGGACAGTAATACTGTGCCATCAGTATATCTAATCTCTGGTATTTCATAACCTCCAATTGTTACGGCATCGTAATATTCTTTGTCTACATCTTTTTCTAACGTTCCTCATTATATTTTCAGTATACAAGTTAAATAAGTAAGGTGACAATATGCACCCCTGACGGACCCCTTGTTTTATGTCGAACCAAGTTGTTGTTTCACCATTTATTCATACTGCTGCTTGTTGGTCTAGATACAGCAATGATGTTAATTGTATCAAATATGTTGGAAATCCCATTTTTTCCATTATTTTCCAAAGTTTCTGGTGTTGTACACAATCAAATGCCTTTGAGTAGTCTATAAAGGCTAAATATAGATTAACATTAAACTCTCTGCATTTCTCTATTATTAATCTTATATTGAATATATGATCTCTTGATCCTCTTCCTTACCTGAAACCAGCCTGGACCATATTCACTTCTTCTTCTATTTTCTTTCGAAGTCTACCCATGATCATTTTTAACAGAATGTTACTGACATGACTAATCAGGGCAACAGTTCTGTAATTTGTGCATAATTTCAGGTTACCCTTTTTTTGGCAGTGGTATGATACAGTTCGTTTCCATTGTTTAGCCAAAAACCTGAATGCTATATTTTTTTACATAGTCCATGATAGATTGCTGCACATTCCTTTCCTCTTGCTTTAATAAGTTCAGCTATTATCTCATCACATCCTGGTGATTTATCATTTTTCAGTTTCTTTATTGCCCATAAAACTTCTTCTATTGTCAGTTCGGGTTCTTTTTCCTCCAATAATAATTCACATTGTTGATTTCTGCTTTCACAGTCAGTTGTTTCATACATTCCTCTGCAATATTTCTTCCATCTTTCTAGAATTTCCTCTGTCTCTGCTAAGGTATTCCCCATCTCGTCACAAATTACATTTAGCTTATGTGTGACATTTCTCGTCAAAGTCTTCATTTCTTTAAACATTTCACTATCTCTTCCACACTTCTGATGTCCTTTTGTTCTTTCACAACAATCTTGTATGTATTGTTTTTTTTCTTTTCTTATGTTTCTTCGTAATTCTTTTGTTAAAGATTTATATTCCTCTTTGTTGTTGTTTGTCACTTTCCATTGCATCTTCATTTCCTACGTTGTTTTTTATCAGTTCTAGTGTGCCTGCTGTAATCCATCTATTCTTTTGTGTTTTCTTTACTGGAACCATGTCTTTAGCTGTTGTTATTAAGATATATCTAGCCTGCGTAGCCAATTCATCTGGTGTCATCTCCTCCTGTACAGCCATCAGGATTTCTAAACGGTTCTTCACTTCTATACCATATTGTTCCGTTATTTTTTGTAAGATCAAATGGGAGTGGTCTTGATCCCGTACTGTCTTTTTTATCTTTATCTTCATGTCTACTATTAATAACTCGTGGTCCGGTTCAAAATCAGTACCTGACAAAGTTTTTTCTGATGTTATACTTGATTTCCACCTTCTTTGCACTAAAATGTAATCTATTTGACTCTTAGTTTTCCCATAAGGTGATGTCTATGTGTAAAGTCTTCTTGGATGTTGTTTAAAAAGTGTGTTAGCAATCATTAGCTCATTTTCCATGCAAAACGCCATTAGACTGTCACCAGACTCATATCTATGCTAAATTTCCCTACAACATATCCTTCGTCTTCTGCTCTTTCTGTACCAATCTTTGCATTACAATCCCCCATTATTAATACAGTATCATTTTTCCATAACTGGTCTATCGTTGTTTGCAGTGTATTATAAAAGTCTTCTACTTCCTCTTCTTCTGCTGCTGATGTAGGTGCATATATCTGGATGATTGTTATATTTCTAGGAGTGCTCTTAAGTCAGATTGTAAGGATTCTATCACTTACTGGATTGTAACCTAATAATGTTTTTCATGTTGATTTGTCCAAGTAAAAAGCCATTCCACTCTTTCCTCCTAATTCACCACCAGAGTATATAAAGATGTTATCACTCTCGCTCTTAAAGTGTCCTGTTCATTTTCAGATGTTGGCAGATTCCCAAAAATCTGTATCCCGTTCTTTTCATCTCGTCACTTATTATTTGATACTTTCCCTCATACATACTTCTCGCATTCCATGTTCGTACTCTTAGTTTTGTTTTCAGTTTGATGCAGGGGTTTTCTTTAGTAACACCATCACGATTTTGTCCGTCATCACAATTCTTATCTTATCTTATATCTTATATCATTCCCGTGCCGTTAAACTTCACATAGGGCTCGCAAAGTAGTATGCAAATTGATTGACCTCTTCAATATCTGTCCCTTCTATGTGTATTTTTCCATTTTGTTTAATGGGAAGTTTCATTATTTTTGTTTTGTCCTTGTTAATTTAAAATCCTGTTTTGCTAGCTAGTGAAGACAGGATATCTGTTTTTTCTTGAATGAAATTCACATTATTACTAATAAGAGTTACGTCATCAGCAAAATCAAGATCTTCTAGTTGGGTCCCATGTACCCATTCAATACCTGTGTTACCTGTGTAGGACTTTTTCATTATGAAGTCTATTGCAATTCCAAATGCAAAGGAGACAGTATACATCCTTGTTTCACACCTGTTTCTATCTGGAACCATTCACTCATCCCTTCTTTTGTTTTGACTGCACAAACATATCCATTGTAGAAGTCCTTAATGATGTTGAGAGTTTTAGATGGTATTCCATATAGATTTAAAATTCTCCATAATGAATCTCTGTTTATACTATCAAATGCCTTTTTAAAGTCTATGAAGTTCAATATTAATGCTTTCTGCTTTTCAATATGTTCTTCAAGTATTATTCTGAGAGTAAAGATCTGGTCGAGACAGCTTCTCCCTTTTCGAAATCCTGCTTATCCTTCTCTCATTGCAGTATCCACTATATCTTTAAGTCTATTCAAAATGACCTTGCAAAATACTTTTGACACAACTGGTATTAAGCTTACTCCTCTCCAGTTGTTACAGTCACTAAAGTTGCCTTTTTTTTTTTTTGGTATTTTAACAATGATTCCTTTTTTCCAGTTAGAAGGGACTTTCTCTTCTTTCCAAATCTTGTTAAACATTCTCTGTAGTTGTCTCATATTGATAGCTTTTAACATTTCGGCTGTTATTTCATCTTCACCTGCAGCTTTGTTGTTAGCCATTAAATTCACTGCTGCTTCAATTTCATGCAATTTAATTTCATCTAGCTTGACATTTAGTTGTGGGATTGGTAAGTCAGTTTCAAGGTTTAACAATTCTTTTGGGTGTGGCTGATTAAGTATTTCTTGGAAATGTTCAGCCCATCTTTGCTTTTGGTTTTTACTTGATGTTAATAGGGTTCCAGTTTTGCTAAGGATTGGTCTTTCTTTGGATGTAATAGTAACTGTTGGTTTCTTTTGTATGTTATGTAAAGTTTTGCTGTCTTCTGTTTTTGCTGCTTTTTCTGCCTCTTTCGCCATATTGTCTATGTATACTCTTTTATCCCTTTTAGCTGAACTTTTTACTTTCTTGTCTATTTCTTTGTATTTTGCTTTTGCCAAATCTCTTTCATGATCTGTTTTTGCATTCAACATGTCTAATTTGACTGCTCGTCTTTCATGTATATACTTCCATGTTTTATCTGATATCCATGCTTTTCTATTTGGTTTTCTCAGTCCAGCGCTTGCTTTTGCTGCTGTGATTATGGCTGTGCTGTAAAAATTCCATAATTCATCTATACCTATCTCCTCAACTTCACTGGGTGTTTTGGAATGATTGGCAAGTTCCTGATTGAAATTAATGTTATTATTTTCTTCTTGTAGGCTGTGGCTGTTTATTTTTCTGTGTACTGATTTCTTGTGTTGGCTTTTCAATTTTAGTTTTATTTTCCCTATGCACAGGTTGTGATCACTGTTGATATCTGCACCCCTATAAACCTTTACATCCATCACAATTACTATGCAACATAAATGGACCCGCCCCACTGTAATAGTTATACCTTTTTAACCGGTGAATAGGATGGTGATTTCTAAAACAGCCCTATTACACATTCAGGGTTCTATTCTTACCACATAACCTGCCCATGTATGTCTTTAATTGCTGATCGTCTTATTTATTCTTCTGCAGCTTTCACAGACATTAACAAACTTTTTCTTGCTTATTTCAGATTGCTCTAACAACACGTAACTGTAAACTACAGGACATGCAATTGTTGATTCTCCTCCTTTCATACAACTTCCAATAATTTTTAGAATATTATAAGAAGTAATAGTGATTGTTTTTTCGTATATTGAAAATATCTTGTCACACTGAAGCTTTATTAAATCGTGCAACTTATGTGCATGATTATAACTGAACTCTCTGTTCTAATTGTATGAATAGGGACACATTATTAAACACAAGTTTTTACACTCTAAAAGCAAGAAAAGAACAGAAAAACTTACTGTATGGATGCTACAGGATAAGAATAAAGTAAAAAGAAAAGAGGAAAGTAAACATATGCAGGAAACTCTCTACCGTAGAGAGCGGAACAACAACACAACTCCTTCAGATCATCAGAGGAAGTACCTCCCCTCAGACAAGTGTTTCGGCCCTTTCAACTCCTGACACTCTAAGGGGGGGTGGGCCCCTCTGGGTCATGACTCCCAGAGGTCTTGTGAGTTGTTGCTTTTTTCCGGGATCAAACCCATGATCTTCCAGTTGCCACGCGTCTTTAGCGATTTAGCTATGGAGGACTGGTATTGGTTGTGGCAAATGAAATTACTTATGTTCCCAATGCTTGTTTCGCATACTCCACAGCCAGCATGAGGCCTTTTCTGCTGTTTCTGAAAGGCTTCTCAATGCCCTTGCTCTTGCTTGTCCCTTTATGCCCAGTTGCTTACATAGGTCATATGCTGATGTTGCTACGAATCCTCTTGCTCCCACTTCTACAGCTATCACTTTTGCCCTGAAGCCTGCCCCCTGCCTCAGTTTCTTGACCAGATCAGTAATTACCTCTAAGTCTGTTACACGTCTTAAATATTTTAGACAACATAGAATCACAGGTAAAAGTAAACATATGGGAATGTAATATTTTATGTTTCGTTATTCTATTACAAGAAAGCATCACATTTTATACATAGTTCCTAGTTGGAAAGAGTAAAATGAATTATACTTTTAGTCTGATTTCAAAATATATACGAAAAATGTAAAATATCAACAATGCAGAGATATGTTTAGTGTGATAATATTTGTTGCTAAGTGGTTGCTGGAAGACTCGTGAAGGAAAGGAAAGTTACAAATCTTCTTCAAGAAGAGAGCTTGTCTCGTAACAAGCATTATTGAAACTACCTTGGAAAAACATTCTAGAATCATTCGAGCGTGCCATTCCTCCGCCAGAACAGTGCAGTGTGGTTAATGTAGACATCCCTCCGACAGTACAGTGCATTTTTGTTAATGTAGACATCCCTCCGTCAGAACAGTACAGCTTAGCTAATATAAACATCCCTCGGCCAGATCAATATAGTTTCGATAATGTAGACATCTCTCAACCAGAACAATGCATTTTGGCTAATATAAACATCCCTCGGCCAGAACAATGCAGTTTTTGGCTAATATAAACATCCCTCGGCCAGAACAGTGCAGTTTGGTTAATGTAAACATCCCTCCCCCAGAACAGTACAGGTTGGCTAATGTAGACAGTTACGGCTGGAATGACTCTAGAGCAATATTTCTTAACGACCCAGTCCTCAACTGTCAACCCAGGCTGTCCCAGAATCCTCCCCTATATATTAAATTATCATTTAGAAATTATTTTCTCCATTTTGCAGTAGACTCCCAGTAAACCTTCACCCATGGGCAGTGGTAGAAGCTTTCTTTAGAAATACAAGAAGAACAGATATGATCAGATCTGATGCGTAAATCATATTTAGTAGAGTTGTTACTTTTCCTATGCCGACGTCATTTTTTTCTCTTATAATGTTATCTGGCTCTGGTGATTCCCTTGATTGGATTTGTCTGAGTAGATTTCTTACTTCCACTTGTTCATTTCTTTTGCTATGCTGTACGTGTCTGCTAGTGACTTATTCTCTAATGCCTGAAGGCAGCTTCTTCTACTGAATTACCGGGTTCGAATCATAATTATTTTCTAATTATTTTTTTCTCAAACGTGTAAAATACTTTGGTTTTTTTTTTTGGGGGGGGGGGGTGGAGGGAGTTATACACTTAGTTTACAACTTACTCTTGTCAGTCCTCATTATTCCTAGGGGTTTCGGATTTTTTAACAAATTTGTTAAGATAGAACCTACATCGTACACTTGCTAGCAGATCGCTGTTAAAATAGTGTTCATCTCTTCTCTTTCAGTTTCTTCTCACTCACTTACTCTCTCTCTCTATCTCTCTCTCTCTCTATCTCTCTCTCTCTCTCTCTCTTTCACTCACTCTTTGTCTCTTTCACTTATTCTTCTATCTTCTATCTCCCACTCTTTCTCTCTCTCACTCACTCTTTCTTTATGTACCTTACTATTTCACTCTCTCTCTCTCTCTCTCTCTCTCACTCACTCACTCACTCTTTCTCTCTCTAACTTACAATTTCTCTCTTTCACTCTCCCTTTTTATCTTTCATTTACCTTTTCTCTCTCTCACTTTTTCTCTCTCTAACTTATTATCTTTTCTCGCCTTACATACTCACACTTCTTCTCTCACTCTCCCCCCCCCCCTCTCTCTCTCTCTCTATCTCTATAAATACTACATATCACACATACAAACATACTTAGATTACTGCTCCACAGTCTGGGATGAACGCTCCGTGTCAAACACAAAAAGGCACTCACATCACAAACGATCATTAAATCTGATTTGTGACAAACACCCAGTACAGACTGCAGATCAGCACAAAAAATTCATAATTCTACCCCTCAAATACATAATCATTTGTAACAAAGTTACGTTTGTTCACAGAATTCTGTCGCACAATGCTTCGCCTTACTTGTAGTCACTGTTTACATATAACACTAAACATAGCTAGCGTTTAAAAAACTGTCTTCTTCCTAAACTCAGGATTGATCTGTAAAAGACAAGCCTTGCATACTCTGCAGTATAGCTCTGCAACACCCTCCCCTGCTATTTAACATCCATTAGTAATACTTCATCCTTTAACTCAAAACGATTTCATTATTTACTTGTTTGTAACTATGTCTCCATAGAATAACCAGCACTCTCTCACCGTATGACTCGCAAGCCATCAAACACTAAAATGACGTAGTTCGAAAAGTAACTTGTTAGATTTTTGTTAGAAATTACTTGAATGTTTGTTTAAAAAAACATATGTTAGAAGAGCTGTACTGAAAATGTATTTTTGATTATGGATATATTTCTGTGTGTGTGCGTGTATGAGTATGTGAGAGCTATTTTATTAGGTTAATTACTTCTTCTCTTTTACTTTGAATGTAATAGTTTAATCTTATATTATTTTGATATGTTTTTGTCCTAATGTAATTTGTATACTTCTATTAAACAGAGTGTGTTGGAAGAATTAACGATGGAGTAATGAATGCTGCCTGCCTGCACTATTTTTTCACTTTAAAAATAAATATCATTCATTCATTCATTCGTTTTATCTATCTATCTATCTATCTATCTATCTATCTATCTATCTATCTATCTATCTATCTATCTATCTATCTATCTATCTATCTATCTATCTATCTATCTATCCATCCATCTATCTATCTATCTATCTATCTATCTATCTAAGAGAAGCGATTCATGCAGTAGACTCTAATCTTTTTATTTACATACATTTCTTTGCCTTTACGAATCAACACAAAAGGAACAGTATACGAATTTATGAATACAGGTTCAGGAGTTGGCTTTCTATTAACTGATGTAAATAAATAACCTAATTAAAATAAGACTCTTGATACATGGTATATATTAGAGCAAATTATCACTGTAACAGTGAAGAGATTTTATTATGAAAATATACACTCACCAGCCGTTGTTGGTTCACACAGAAGGAACAGAAACCAAAGTACCGCACCGATCTTTGTCATTTTTGCCATCTGGAATTGTACAAACAATATCATATTATTGTTTTCACACAAAATTTTAAGATATATATATATATATATATTACAGAATAAAAGAAATGACGACCACGTTATAACTAATTCTATTGATAAAGTAAATGGAGGTATATCCTTCAACTTTACAAAAAGATGGAAAGAGTGAGGAAAGCGCGCAGAAACAAGAATGGCAGAAAGCGATACATACAGAAGAAGAACATACAACAATCCAGTATTTCAGCATAAAGTATTTTTCAAGGATCACATACTAAAATAGCACAACAGAATAAAATAACTTGTAGTGCTTCTTAAACAGAAGAAACTAAATAATATTTATGATCTTCTTTTGCTCAGTGAGGTTATACCTGCAGTTATGTCTGTTGAATAAATTTGATGGTTTTGTTTGTTTTTTTTTTTTTTTGTTTTTTTTAGTTTTTCTGTGAAACCATAGAACTTCATTTCTTGGGTGGTTTCACTGAGCCAGTAACTGCCTCTCATTGTCTCATAGTCGATACAGTTTTGGAGCATGGGTTCACAGTTTGAGGCTGTTCGGCACATGCATACAGAAAAGAATCGCCAATCTTAAACTTAGTATCTTCGGAGTCGGTTGTGTCCTATTCTGAGACGGAAAGTGATGACTCGTTCATTTCTGCTTAGCTTGTGATAATCATCACTTAGTGATGTTTGTGGCTTCCTGTAGGCTTTTATAATGTTTAGTTTTCTTGTTATAGGTAACTTGTATGTCTGGTTGTTTCATTTCAATGACCTCTTTGATCAGACGGTCAGTTTTCTCATTACCTATATGATGAAATCCACTGGAAAGTGAATCTGTGATATTTATAGTAATAAACTACATTTTTCAGAACCATTTTGTACAATAAGAAAGGCTCTAACGATGTTTTAGTATCAGAACTTATTTTAAACTACAATGTTCTGAACATATAGAAATATTGGAGTGTAGCGAAAAAATAAAAAAAGAAATTCTTTACCTTATTTATTTCAGGAATTTCTGCTTCGGTAACTGAATAGGTCAGAGAGAGAGAATAGAAGATGTCGTTATTTAATCGTTATTTAATTACTCATCCATACAAAAGTACTTATGAATGAGTACACAGCAGAAAAAGAGTATAAAACCAATTATTATTTATGTAGTTATATCTGTGGCTTGGTTCATTGCTAGAAAATTCCAAAAATTAACTGTAGTTAAATATAAAGGAATACTGCCATATTGGTTGTCATGTTTAAAACAAGCAGACAGGGATAATAGCAATGGGAGATTTCAGAGTAGGAAGTCTGCATTTAAGAAAATTAGCAGGAAATTTCGGCCCTGGAAAACATCAGACAAATTGTTTGATATGGCAGAATACGTTGAGACAGTTGTTTGCTACATCTGGTTTCAGTAGCACTCACGGTCTTACATCAGGAGAGCCCAAACAAAAGAAGGAGGCATTTAAACCACACAGAAACATTGCCTTGGTGGCTAAAGCAGTTCCAGGATTAGACTATTGTCATTAATAATAAACTCTATTTCTCTTTCTCTGAACCACTGCACATGGTTTTCCACAAACGCCTGTCCTTTGCCTTGTTCCCGCTCTTGCCCAGGTGAGCACCCTAGTACTCAACATCCTCTCTGTTTTTTTCCCCCATGTCTCCTTTGGTCTACCCTTACTTCTTTTTCTCCTGTAGTGTCTTGGTGCTATTTTTGGTAGTGAGTCGTCAGTCATCCGGAGCATATGTCCAAAACATCGCCAGCGTCTTTCCTCAATAATTGTTGTCAGTGGCTTCAAATAATAATTTAATAATGTTATTATTATAAAGACACAAATATATATATATATATATATATATATTAAGTGAGCTGTTAGGGAGACAAAGTTATGCAAGGGACATGCAAATGACTGACTAACTGAGTTTCAAATGTACAGACATAAGATTTAATAGACATCACTAACATTCCGTGACATCTAGAATAAGAATAGAATTGCACATACATTTTGGAGAGGAATCTGATAAGCTGAAGAATGTAGGTGCAAAATGTAATAATGATGGAGATGAACTTTTTTTACAGCACGAAATACAAATGAAAATAGACCTGATGGCATCCCTATAATTAATACTGAATATTGGAATATTGGCTAGCAAAATAGGACTTGAAATTAACAAGGACAAAACAAAAATAATGAAAATTCCTCTCAATCAAAATGGAAAAATACACATAGAAGGGACAGATATTGAAGAAGTCAATCAATTTGCATACCTTGGCAGCTACATAGACCAGGATGGCGACACTAGAAAGGAAGTTAGGATCAGAATTGCAAAAGCAGCATCAATCTTCAAGAATCTTGAGAACATGTGGAATTCAAAAGTTATAAGCACAAAAACCAAGTTAAGACTATTCAATTCAAATGTAATATCCACCCTCATTTATGCATGCTAAAGCTGGAAAACAACTAAAGAAATAGACAAGAAATTAGACTCTTTTGAAAACAAATGCCTAAGGAAAATACTCGTCATCAAGTGGAATTAATTCAAGAACAATGCAGAGATAAGACAGATGAGTGAACAACAACCAGTCTCATGGGTGATCAGGAAAAGGAAATGGACATATGTTGGTCACTTGATGAGAAGAAATGATCAGAGAATCCCAAAACAATCTATCAAGTGGAACACAACAGGCCAAAGAAAAAGAGGCAGACCGCGTGAAACTCTGAAGAGAACATTATTAAGAGAGGCCAAGTTAACAGGCATAAAATCCCTTGATGAGGTTGAAAGACTCGCCGAAGACAGGAAAAATTGACGAACTACTTTGCAAGCCCTACGTGACGTTTAACGGCATGGGAAGGATATAAGATATATATAAGATTGGAGTGAAGAGAAAACACTGACAAAGAAATTTAAACTGACAAAGAAATTTACACTGACAAAGAAGTTTACACTGACAAAGAAATGTACACTGGCAAAGAAACTTACACTGACACAGAAATTTACACTGACAAAGAAGTTTACACTGACAAAGAAGTTTACACTGACAAAGAAATTTCCACTGACAAAGAAATTTACACTGACAAAGAAATTTACTCTGACAAAGAAGTTTACACTGACAAAGAAGTTTACACTGACAAAGAAGTTTACACTGACAAAAACGTTTGCCTTGACAAAGAAATTTACACTGACAAAGAAGTTTACACTGTCAAAGAAATTTACATTGACAAAGAAGTTTATATTGACAAAGAAGTTTACACTGACAAAGAAATTTACACTGACAACGAAATTTTCACTGACAAAGAAGTTTACATTGACAAAGAGATTTACACTAACAAAGAAGTTTACACTGACAAAGAAGTTTACACTGACAAATAAATGTACACTGACAAAGAAATTTTCACTGACAAAGAAGTTTACACTGACATAGAGAAAGAAATGTTTTAATAAAAAAAATAAATACTAACTTTCGAGAGCCGATACTTGTGGCGTCCTCAGAGAAAATGTCCGAAGGCAACAGAAAACTGCCTCTTTGTATAGGAAAAGTTGTTGCATCTGGCTTTCACGAATATGAATAACAAACGAACGTATAGTTCTTTCTGTGTTTTTTTTTTATTGTTAGAGATCAGCTTGAGCAATAAATAGTCACAGCCGACAACTGGATATTAAATTCTTTCTCCAATGTTTCCTACGATCATTGTATTGTCCAGTCTGCTTTTCGCGTAGATATATCTTGTGAATATTGTATTAATTTGAATTTATCGTGCGTCAAGCAAACAGCTTCGGTTGTTATGATCTCTATACAAACGTGGAACAGAAAGTCCTGAGATCACAAACACAACATAGACAGAAATGGGCGTGTATGATGGAAAACATCATCGATGGTGAAGAAAAATGTATGAACAATAAAATCAGCCGAACAAACCATCACGTGAAAACAACCCAGTCTTCTTTTTCTTTGACTTATTCTTCTTCTTCTTGTTTCTGCTCATTTTCTTCTTCTTCTTGTTTCTCCTCACTTTCTTCTTCTTCTTGTTTCTCCTCACTTTCTTCTTCTTCTTGTTTCTCCTCACTTTCTTCTTCTTCTTGTTTCTCCTCACTTTCTTCTTCTTCTTGTTCCTGCTCACTTTCTTCTTCTTCTTGTTTCTCCTCACTTTCTTCTTCTTCTTGTTTCTCCTCACTTTCTTCCTGTTTCTGCTCACTTTCCTCTTCTTCTTCTTGTTTCTGCTCACTTTCTTCTTTTCTTCCTTATAGTTCTACATCCCGCTGTCTAGGTTACGAAGATTCCGCCTTAGTTTTAACAGGCCTGCCGCGAGATGTTTTAGCTCGTTAACATATGTTACACATAATTATGAAGGACACGGTCCTGGAAGATACAACACTGGTCAGGTTAAGGTAAACCCAGGTCAGACGTCTCGCTGCGACAGACGAATATAGCCATAATAAGTAAGCAAGGCTGATCATAATCGAACATTATAACGTTTAATACATGAATGATGATGATGATGATGATGATGATGATGATGATGATGATGATGATGATGATGATGATGATGATGATGATGATGATATGGAGTGATGAACGATGATGTGTGATAATTCACATTTCAGTGTACTCGAGACGAAACGTAGATAATAGTTCCAAGAAGCTCAACCTCTCACAGTCAACATAAACCACCATAAGAAAGAACAAGTGAACGTAGACATTTTCTCTCTCAAATTTTCCAAGACAAAGTATAAAATTACAAGCACAACACATCTTTTCGATAAAGCAAACTCTCTAAAGTTTTTAATTGTATGTCTACGCCCCCATCTCTCCCAGCTCAGACACTCGCCAAATCCTCGTGCAAGTTTTACTACACACAAGGAAGCCATCTTGATAGCCCGAGAATGAAAACAGCTCAGGGGCGTTAAACTTCTGTAGGTTTGCCCACCCTGTCAGCCACAATTCTCTGCTACAGTTAAGTCCTATGTCAGAATGTTAATTGACTGTCTTCTGGAAGACAGTCATAACTTCGTTTTTCCGCAAGACGGGGGCATATCCTCACACACACCACTAAAATATTTTGGACTTATTAAACGTCACGAGTATTTAGAGAAAACAGTCTTGGAAGAGCACACAATGGGAAAAAGAAAGAAAGGAAGACGAAGGTGAAGATGGCTGCAAGACAACCGAGAGGCCTAACGGAGAGCTGTTAGGGAGTCAAAGTTTCCCAAGAGACATGCAAATAACTGACTGAATCTCAACTTCATCGTCGTCACGCTTTAGGTAAGGCAAAACAACAGAACTAATAATGGCCATAGTTTCTGACCTGGTCAATGACTTGATGACTCTAATGGTTACAACATCACATTACAAGATACTTCAACTCAAAAGAAGCTTTAACTCATATACTCCAAAACAGCATGGACAGTGTTGGCGCTTCTTGCAAACATATTCGGATCAATACTCGGAGCCACATTTAAGAAAAATGTAAATAAAAGTAAGACGTTTCTAACCGAATCTACATTTTTTCTCTTTAAATTATAGAGGAACTTCTTTCCAGTTACTTTCTACCTAAATGTCTCATAGAGATTTATTCTGATATAGCATGGAAATTATTTCAGGACTGAATGCCTGCCGTGATGATCGCCAAAAATACCAAAAGAAAAAAAAGTATACGACTATATACAATTATATACACTGCCTAAGTGGGTAGGCTTGCCTAGGATTCTGTCGCCATCTTGCCAATCGTTCGGCTGTTCTGTTGGAAAAGACAAATCGATCTCCCCCGTCAGTATCACGGTTTGCTAACCTACCTTCTAGACCCGTCTCCAAAATGTCAGTTACTTATCACGGATCTGGTTTAAGTCAGAGGTACATTAACCAGTCCAGCAACACATTCCCCTCCCCCACTATTCCCCTCCCCCAAACCGATGTTGAAGACCTGTTCATCCTATCTGCACTACGGAATTAAGCTGTAAGCTCTTGCCTGGAGTGGTCTTGATACTGCTCTCACTATGTTTATTTCCACGTGAAATCTTTGTGACATGTCGGTGTGACTAATACTGGCCAGACCGAGCCCATCGCGCACTCGCACTTTACCAGTCGCACCCGTGTTCTTGATGGCAGTCGGGTATTCTCTTCTTCCTGGTAGGTCCGATATCACATCCCAGTCATTTCCACCATCCAGCAGTGATGGTAAGGGAATGTCCCTGACTTCAATGTTCAGTGTCGTACCAACGCCTATGAAGTATTTAGGTGGGACCTAAGCTCTTTTGCTGTTATTTGCTTTCTCTTTTTCCCTGTCTACAATGGCTACTAGTTCCTGCAACACTCTTTTGTGTCGCCAGATGTGGCGTCCTTGGGCTAATCATACTCTGCATGCTGACAGAACATGTTCCAATGTTTGCCATTCGTTGCAGAGAGGGCACTTTGTGTCTTCTGATAAACCCCATTTGTGTAGGTTGGAGCCTGTAGGCAGAAGGTCATAAGTATGATGATACTGAGTATCAAGGGTGCCAAATTCCGTTCCATGTTAGTGATCTCTGCAGGACTTCCTCCCATGTTGTCCATTGAAATTGACAGCCTGCAGTTTGCCCCTGCCACATGGCGTGTCCTTTCATCCATCCAAAACTCCATAAACAGTATAATACCCAGCCTCACGACAGTGACATCCATTTTCATAACAGGACGATACAAGAAGCCTTTCTCTCCATTTCACATCCAAACGTAAACTAAACTCGCTGAGCCTTTTTTCCCACAATTCCCCAATGTCACGGGTTGCTCCGCCCACTTGGCGGGCTTTTCCCGTGCGCGGGAAAGTTCAGAGCGAGACTGACACAAACAATCCCTTTCTGAAAAAATAGCAGTTATCTCATATATACTGTTACAGACTCAATCCTTTTTGCTCTATTTTCCTTTTTCCACGCTTTCATTCTAATCTTTCCTAGAACCTGCTCATCTGAGCGCTCTAATCTTTCCCTGAGCTTGCTCAGATGAGCGCTCATATGTAAATGCGTGTCTTGTCTTTTCTTCTACAGTTTTATTAATCCTCACAGTACAGGGGAGATGATCACTTCCACTGTAAGCCAGGGCCTTCCAATTCACATCCAGCAAGGCTTGTGTGATACCAGAGTTAGATCTATGGTTGAATCTGAGTCCTACTTTCTTGTTGCCAGTCGCGTCATTTCCCTTCTGTTCACCAAACGCAAGTTCATTCCTAGCAATCTAATGCTCGACCCTGTGTATTTTTCACAAAATATTGCCCCATTCTGTACTTCCAGCAGTAAAGTCGCCACAAACCACCTGTCTATCCCCCGGTAGTTCTTCAAATTCAGATAAGAACTTCCAATGGTCTTCGTCTGTCAGTGAGTTGTTTACAACGTATATATTAATTATGTTCCACCTTACACCTCCAATCCAGACATTGCACGCCTTGTAATTCCAAAATGTCTGTGTTAATTATTTCATCTTGTAATCCTTCTTTGATCAGAACCGACTGCCCGGTGTAGCAGACATAGAACTTTAAATATGAGTTCTTCTCAGATCTAAAGTTTCCCAACAACTTTTCCAGTGTTAACCGTGCACATTTTTTTCTACTGCTTTATTGTACGCAATCTCTTTGTTTATTAATGGATAAATTTGTACCTCAACTATTCAATAAAATGTTTAGTGAACATCTAAATGCATATACAAGCAACAATTTAATTTCAAATCTTGAATAATATTGTCTTTATGTTTGCTTTTCAGATACTAGAAGTTTGTAATATGAGAAACTTGATTTGATTTCAGTGTAGATTATATTTCCATCCCTTTGTGTAAAACACTGAGAACGTGTTACATTTGTTTGTGTCAACTCTGAGAACGTGTTACATTTGTTTGTGTCAACACTGAGAACGTGTTTCTTTGTTTGCAAAAAGAACATAACACACAAACCACAAATCACTTTTACAAGGACACGCTTGTTAGGTTGTCATTAAAAAGTGTAGACACCATGTCAAAAGCAAAGTGTTTATTTCAACAGAAACCAAAGTTTAACCAACTCTACATATGCAAACATGAGTTACTTCTTTCATAACCATGGTTGATGAATCCTGATTTCTGTCGGCCGATCACCTTTCAAGAAAAAAAGCAAGTAATCGGTTACTTATTTTAATCACAAAGCAAACTTTAACAAACATCACGAAGACGAACATCATTTTTTTCTTTCATAAACTTCTTCCTCTTCTTCTTCTTCAGTTTTCCATGTTTGTTTATTAATGTTCTTATTTTGAAAACATGTGCTACTTAATCTCACTCCATAAGCTTCTGCAACGTTTGTTATTCTCCATTCATTATCATTAGATGTTTCATGCAGACTTTCCTTTCCTGTGATGTGCCTGTGTGATTCCTCTTTTCCTATCTTTGCATTGAAATTTCCTAGTATTATTGGTAAATTATGTTTCTGGGTCTTCTTTATTGCTCTCTCTCTCTCTCCTCTCTCTCTCTATTTCTCTCTCTCTCTCTCTCTCTCTCTCTCTCTAGTGTTGTTAAAATTCTTCTTTGACTTCATCCTCGGTATCTTCTGTTGGTGCATGCACATTAATCATTGTTATATTTGTCTTTGTTTCCTTGATGCAGAGACTGCATCATTGGTGGCACTGAACTCCATCAATAAATCCCATACTTTTCTCTTGACAGCAAAACCTGTCCCAGTTCATAACTTCAGTTGGTAATATCTCTGTATACCAGTACCACACAATAATTAGTGTATAACTATACACCTATACACGAAGCACTGCATTAAATATTCTCTTATTCCATTTCTCCTATGATTTATATCTTCTCCAAGCGATCTGATTTCCTGTAATGCTGTAACTTCCATATCATACCTACTTAGTTCATCTGCTAATTCCTTAACTGTTCCTTGTCTGTGTAAGCTGCTTATATTCCATGTTCCAAATCTCACAATATTTTTGACGTTCCAAAGTCGTAATCCATTTTTAACCGTATAATTTGGAGGCTTGTCTTTCTGTTCCGTAACATTAATCTTTTTTTTTACGGAGATGGGGCTGTTTGCCCCGTGTTACAACACAAAACCTGGAGGACCGGAAATAGAATTCTTAAAGATTACATTACGGTCACCTTGAAACTCTCCAAAATGTCATCACCTGGTCTCACCAGTCGCAGGTTTTTAGTCTCCTCACAGGCCACAATTTTCAGAATATTCTAATGCCAGCGGTTCTCATCTCGGCAGGTAAACACTTCCAGAAAGGGGGTTTAAGCTACACTGAAGTCCTCTCCAAGGTTTCTTTTTTTTTTTCTATAGTTTCTTTGATCACACATACTGCAGTACTCTTTCAGGCAAGGCAGGTAATTTTTAAGCTATGCAGACTTAGCATATCATGAACCATTGAAACAGCTTTAAAAAATCAATAAGTGCTTTTGTTTCTTATTTGGGAGTTCAAAATTTTAAATGGTAGAAGCACTAAAAATAGGCTCTGTGTTATTTAGAGAAGAAAAATAAATTCCTATGTCGCTGTCTGAAAGTTCTCAGTTTTAGTGCTTCTCCACATTGTAATTCGTCTAAAAATATACAGATGCCAATTTAGGGATTTTAAATATTGGAGTCATTTTATACTCTTTGTTCTTTTTGAGAAAATCATA
This sequence comes from Achatina immaculata, assembly GCA_009760885.1. Lineage (NCBI taxonomy): Eukaryota > Metazoa > Mollusca > Gastropoda > Stylommatophora > Achatinidae > Lissachatina > Lissachatina immaculata. The sequence continues at coordinate 6,487,092 of CM019701.1, forward strand.
ACTTTCTGCTCTACTTCCCCTACAATAAAATGTTGCAGAGCTTAGCGCTCAGATAGCACTGAATGGATACAACTGCATCCATTTAACCCATAAGCTAAAAGGTAAATATCCTTACACGGATTGTATCCTAATATCATTTATAAAATCTGCGCTGTAAAGTATCATATCGAATATTATTTGTTAGAGGTATATAGAGAACAATAAATACTCAAACAGAAAGTCATAAAGTGACTATCATTTCAAATTGTACTTACTTGACTGTTACTTGTTCTCAGTATCGCAAACTTGTAAGGTTATCTGCCCGGGTGACTGAAAGCGGACTCTAACAATCTCCCGTTGTTGTTCAAGGAGATCTGTAAGTTGATGACTGGTTATGTCGCGACAGTTCATGTTGTCGTTTGGATAGCTTAGACTTCAAATAAAAAATAATAAATAACAAAAATAAAGGTTCAAATTTTCATACTTTGCATGGTTATGAAGTCACATAGAGTTCCACATGGAAAAAATTACAAAATTCCTTGTATCTGTTGTTCTCTCTCTCTCTCTCCCTCTAACTCTCTTTCACTCTCTCTCTCTCTCTCACTCTCTCTCTCTCTCTCTCTCTCTCTCTCTCTCTCTCTTTCTTTCTCGATATCACACATGCTGCTTAAAAAATATTCTAACTGGAAAGTGACAACTTATATTTGTAAAGGAATGTAACGAGAATATTTTAGTTGCAAACTGCATGATATACATTTGTCAGTGCTTCGCTAATGGAGCTTCAGATAATTTAGAGAATATTAAAAGAATGCAATAATGGTTTTCTTTCAGGAAAGCAACCAAATCATGAAAGCATAATAACAACGAATGAAACATGTTGCCCACCCAATATACATATAAATCACACTGAAAATCAATCACAGAATGTCCATATTGATACGTAAATACAGAAACATACATCACAGCTTACTGCACAACTACATAATCTACACCTCATGAGGTGGGCTCGGGGAGAATATACGAAAAACTCACATTAATCTAAGCACAACTAAGCACGACATCGCCCGGCTAGTTCCTCCATCTAATCGATGCAAGCCAATATTTCAATACATATTCCCCAACCACGAAACCAACTACCAAATCACGTGGACGGCGACGCTTCGGTTAACGTCGTACACCCCTCGATCCAAGTGTGTATCATCTATAGTGTGGTGACCAGCTTCAACAAGCTGGTTAGATGGTTTTGAGATGAGGAGGGAGTTGACTGAGATTGTGTCTCACGGAAGCCTTTCTTTTTGAAACTTGCTAGAGACAGTATGGAACATTTTATTGTATCTTCACTCTCTTACATGTTAAATTTACAAGTCATAGTTTGCGGATATGTCATTTTTTTCTAGGAAACACTTAGGAGGTGGAAGATTTTAGATTGTGAATTCATATTAAAGAGCTAAATTAATTAAAATTATACCATTTTATCAGGTTGGTAGAGCTTACTGAGTTTGAAGATTTGGAAACATACGTATCTAACAATGAGTTAAATATGAAAGATCGCCTTAAATTGGAAAAGAAAGTGAATATAACTATATTTTTATTTTGAAGACTTGATTATAAAGGTATAAAATATAGTGTCAAGAATGAACATATTACATGGAACATAGGGTTGGGTGTTACCATACTGGTAATTGTGTTTGGATATCAATGTAAGCCAGAAATGACAGCGGGTTGTCACACAAACTATAATATGTAAATTGTTTTGATGACACCACAACAAATGATTTTGCATTTATTTATTTAACAAATGATTTGTATGCCTTGTCACCATCGTCATCATCATGTGCCGTGCCGACTGGCGTTGGCTATTATGCTTCTCCAGAGTACCCGATCCTTCATGCAGGCCATCAGTTCAGTTGGTGATCTCCTCTCACACCATCCTGTCAGACTGTCCAGTATCATTTCTCTTGGTCTTTCTCTTGATCTTCTTCCTTTTATTTTTCCTGTTGTTATAATATTTTCAATCCCCCCTCTTCTCATTGCATGTCCTATGAAAGTACATTGTCTCTCTCTTATCTTTTTGACAAGGTTTTTTTGTCTCTCCAGCTCTTCTCATACATTCTTCATTAGTTATTTTTGCTGTCCAGGGGATTCGCAACATTCTTCTAATAAACCACATTTCTGCTGCTTCGAATGATTTTTGTGCAGACTTGCCTATTGTCCATGATTCACTTCCATATAACAAGATAGGTTCAATATAGCATTTTAGGACTCGTTTTCTAACATTCATTGATAAGGATGTGTTGGTTAATATGTTTCTCATTCTCTGAAATGCAGTCTTTGCTTGGCCTATTCTGTTCCTAATTTCTGTTCTGCATTTCCCATCTGAAGTTATTACTGCTCCAAGGTATTTGAATTTCTGCACCTGCTTTAGAATGGTTCCGTTTAATTTAATACTGCACGCTGGTGGATTCTGTTTGTTAGATATAACCATAGTCTCTGTCTTTTTGATGTTCAAAGTAAGGCGTATGTCTTGTGTTGTCTGAATTTCTGTGAGTTTTTTTTTTTTAGTCCATGAACCTTGTTACTAGACATTTTTATCCACCCGTCCTCGCTGTCTTTATTTTCACAGGGATGCCTCAGGTTCATTTTTTTTTGTTTGAGACTAGGTTCACCCCGGTGCCCGTGGATTTGGAAAAATACAAACCCAGTAGGAAATCAATCCGGGCATATTCTTGTTGGTAAGCGAGTGTACACCAACAGTACACCACCAGTACACCACCGCGGCTACAGAAAATGTATGTAGTTTTCTTTATGTTCAAGACAAACAATGAGAAAAATGTTGTAATTTTCTTTAACGCTGAGAGTTATACTTTTAATATCTCAACCATTATGTTGACGAAAATAAATGTAGAAACCAGATAATTCATTGTTTCTTATTTCCTTCCACTATCAAAATTCTACATCCTAATAACAATAAAGGAACTATACGTACGTATTAACTGATTGAAATACCCCACATGCGAGCAGTGTTGGAGGAAAAATAATTTAATAAAATTAGTTGTGAAACGGATGTAGAATAATTTCTCAATCTTCTAATTTTTCTCAGTGTTTATCAATATTGTTTTATGCTTTCCCATATAACTTGAAAGGCAGTTACGTGTACTACTTTTGTGAAAATTTAAAAGATTTATCTTTTTGGAGAACATTTCTCTAGTATGATTCTACTTGCACACGCACACACACTCATATATATATATATATATATATATATATATATATATATTTCGCGACATTAATGATAAACAAGTTTTTATGGAGAAAAATACATTTTCTCAGCATTTAAGATTTCTGTCCTGAAGTCCAGTTTTCATTTACTCATAGTGGCTCTCTGTACGACATGATCTTCTTGTCGGTATTTCACAGCGCTGATGTTTACTGAAAGTTTGAACTGGATACCTTTTGGAGCTCACCAAATTTACAGTTTGATTTTTCAATGTTCTCTTGATTTATTCCTGTTTTATTAAAGTTAGCAGATGAAGGACAGAATTGTTATATGCGCCACTTATGTCTTTGATCCGTGTTCAATGTTCGATGTATGCCTGTGGTCGCCCTTTTTTATGGCAGTAACATTCGTCCCGGATATAATTGTTATGGCATTCGAAAGGTAAGTTCAGCTGCACTGTGAAGCATTATATCAACTGTTAACTGTCAGAGATTTTGTGGCACAAGAAATAAACTTTTAAAAAATAGTTTTAAGGTGACTGAGATTTCAGAATATACAGACCTGCAAATAATGCACATTGATTCTCGTCATCACAAAGATCAAAGTCTATGTCCGCACTTGTCCCTATTCCACGAAGGAGGAATCCTGCAAAAACACGATCTTGTCTCTTACGTCGCTCATGGAGACCATTGCCTTCGGAGGTGGTTTTTCTACAAAAGTTCAGATTATAGTTTAGTTTTGCAACACAAAAACAATAAATAACAGAAATAAAGGTTCACATTTTCTTTCTTTCTACTGTTATGTATTGTCAATATTTAAATTTTTTATGCATTAAATTGTATCAATAACCCGGAACGCTGGCAATAACTTTGATCTAGATTAGAGTATTACCAGATTATGATCAAGTCTTGAAAGTGTTAACTCTGCTAAAGCTTTTGGTTTCTCTTTTGTTTCTGCTTGTTTCCATTTTCAATTTTCTGTTGTTTTTGAGTGTATTCTTATTCTTCAAACAGTTCTTTGTCATATTCTGTCAATGTTTTAGTACAAGATATATTTACGAATCAGAATTTCATTATGTGACCTCACAATGAAAGTAACGAGTAGTTGGACCTTCACATTAATGACAGTATAAACAAAACCAAAGTGTCTGAGAGGTAAGAGTATTTCTTTCATTATTGTGATTAGAAACAGAAGAAAGTCTCTTTCCCAGCGTCACTCTCAGTTTATTGAAGTGATTTAGAGACTGATAATTCATCATGTGCCTCGCCGGTAGATGTTTGAAGTTCATGTTTCTGCAGTCTTCATGCTGTTTACAGTCACTAATATTCTCTTCACTTTTCTATGTCACCCGGCATATTCATATATTTGTATTTAGTATATGGTTTCTCTCTTTTATTATTTTTTTCTTCATTTTTCCGTTCACAAAGAATGGTTTGTTTCTTTTTCTGCTGACAGATTCATATAATTTTGACTGTTTTTTTCATGAAGTGTAATCCTCACAAACATTAAGTTCAGGTCGTTGTGCAGATTTTTTTTAAATGACCATTTGAGTTGCGCATTTATTTTTAGAATATTCAGCTAAAGTCAATTTAAAATATGGCATAATTTCCGGTCATTTGTTGAGTATAATTGAGAAAAGCGATTTCTGACTAGTCATATCGTAATTTGTAAAGAACTGAGAACTGAATGTAGACACAAACTAAAGTGTTCCATTTGGAATCGAACAAAACACTGCCGCTTCCATTGGTGGCTGAAACTTGATTGTGAAATGAAGGATGCTGGGTAAGAAAGGAAGGTGAAGAGGACAGCTCGGTGGCTGGAGACGAAGGCAAAAGAGTCCTTGCCCGATGCTAAGAAATGATTAAACATTTTTTGAGGTTTCGACAACTTAGACCAGAATGAACGTCCTAGTTTCATCTCCCAGGGAATTTCCTATTTGTTTCCCGCGGTCTCTCCAACAAATTCAAAAACTTTTAAACATGAAACTTACAAGAAAGTATTTACATTTTTTTACTTCATTTTTTTTCACATCATTTGGTTCCAATTCTTTATTATTGTCATTTTCATTGATAATCTTCATTATCACGATCATTACATGTGACAAAATATCGCCATTATTACAAAGATCATTATAGGTGACAAAATATCACCATTATCACAAAGATCATTATAGGTGACAAAATATCGCCATTATCACAACATTCATGATTGCTTTTATCATCTTTATCATTATTTTTCAATGTGATCATTTTTCCCGCGCTTTTAAAAAATATTTGACATTTCTTTACAGCATACAGGACACAGGGAAAAATTTGATTCAGCTTTTTATATCACTTTGTGTTGTTATTATTACTGTCAGCATCATCTTCGTTGCCATTATCGATGCTGTCAGCATCATAATTATCTTTTTAATAATTAATTATATCGTTTTGTCCCCATTATCGACGTCGTCATCACAATAGTAAAAATCACAGCCATTATTATAAAAGTAATCTCCGGTGTGACGTGCAAGATGGCGGACGTTTCTTTTAACGCTCTCGCAGGCATGCAGAAATCAGCGGAATGCCGCTTGATCTGTCACATATCCTGTACCGGAAGTTGAGCATAAGGCTAACAACCTTATCCTGGGACCTATCTAGAGGCAACTCCAGATGGGAAAAAAAAAGATATCATTACGGAAACTCGCAGAGAAACCCACCGAGCATCAGGGCTGCCAACTCCAAAGAGCTCATTCGTCGGCCCCAAACATGCGACAAAGATTGGATTCTGGAAGGCAGCACCAACAAAAACTACTCAGGTCTTCAAAGAAATGGAGAGATACCACCTAGACGTACTAGGCATCAGTGAAATGCGATGACCAGAAGCATTTAAAAGATTGGCAGAGAACGGTAAGTTAATAATACATTCAGGCAGAGAGGATGGGAAACACCAGGAGGGAGTAGGTGTTATTATGTCAAACGTAGCAGCAAAGAGCCATGTAGAATAGGAACCAGTGAACATGCGTATAATAAGAGAAAGATACAACCTAAGACAAGGAAGAATGACAGTAATACAGTGCTATGCACCTACGAACGATGTAGATGATGTGGTGAAAGACGATTTCTATCAACAATTATAACAAATCATCAATAAAGTCCCTAAACACGACATCCTAATTGCCATGGGGAACTTCAACGCTAAGGTAGGGAAAGATAACACCGACGTTGAAAAAGTAATGGGGAAAGAAGGAATTGACATGATTAACTAGATCGGAGAAAGATTATTTGAAATATGTCTAACAGAGCGCATGGTCATTGGAGACACAATATTTCCACACAGAGAGATACATAAAACAACGTGAATATCTCCAGATGATAGAACTACAAACGAGTTAGATCATTTTTGTATTAGAAAGCAATACAGAACATTTCTGATAGATGTAAAGGCAGATGTCAACAGTGATCACAAGCTGAGTATAGGGAAAATAAAACTAAAACTGAAAAGCCAACACAAGAAATCAATACACAGAAAGTTAAACAGCCACAGCCTAAAAGAAGAGAATACTAATAGTATTTCAATCAGGAACTTGACAATCATTCCATAACATTCAGTGAAGTAGACGGAATTCTTATAGCACACTCATAATCACAGCAGCGAAAGCAAGTACTGGACTGGGAAAACCAAATAGAAAAGCATGGATATCAGAAAACACATGGAAGTAAATACATGAAAGACGAGCAGCCAAATTAGACATGTTGAATGTAAAGACAGATCTTGAAAAAGATCTGGCGAAAACAACATACAAAGAAATAGACAAGAAAGTAAAAAGTTCAGCTAGAATGGATAAAAGAGAATACATAGAAAATATGGCGAAAGAGGCCGAGAAAGCAGCAAAAACAGTAGACAGCAAAACTTTATATAACATACAAAAGAGACTAAAAGGTACTATTACATCTAAAAAAGGCCAATCCTTAGCAAAACTGGAACCCTATTAACATCAAGTAAAGACCAAAAGCAAAGATTGGCTGAACACTTCAAAGAAATACTTAATCGACCACACCAGAAAGAAGTGATAAACCTTGAAACCGACTTACCAACACCACAACTAAATGTCAGCCTAGATGAAATTACATTGCGTGAAATTGAAGCAGCAGTGAATTTAATGGCTAACAACAAAGCTGCAAGTGAAGATGAAATAACACCCGAAATGTTAAAAGCTATCAATAGTGACAACATGAGACAACTACAGAGAATGTTTAACAAGATTTGGAAAGAAGAAAAGGTCCCTTCTAGATGGAAAAGAGGAATCACTGTTAAAATACATAAAAAGTCAACCTTAGTGACTGTAACAAATGGAGAGGAGTAACCTTAATATCAGTGTGATAAAAGTATTTTGCAAGGTCATTTTGAATAAACTTAAAGATATAGTGGATACTGCAATGAGAGAAGAACAAGCAGGATTTCGAAAAGAGAGAAGCTGTCTCGAACAGATCTTTACTCTCAGAATAATACTTGAAGAACATATTGAAAAGCAGAAACCATTAATACTCAACTTCATAGATTTTAAAAAGGCATTTGATAGCATACACAGAGATTCATTTTGGAGAAAAAATTCTATATGGAATACCGTCTAAAATTGTCATCAACATCATTAAGGACTTCTACAATGGATATGTTTGTGCAGTCAAAACAGAAGAAGGGATGAGCGAATGGTTCCCGATTGAAACAGGCGAGAAACAAGGATGTATACTGTCTCCTTTACTTTTTGGAATTGCATTAGACTTCATAATGAACAAATCCTGCACAGGTAACACAGATATTGACTGGGTACATGGGACCCAACTGGAAGATCTTGATTTTGCTGATGACATAACTCTTATCAGTAACAATCTGAATTCCATGCAAGAAAAAAACAGATATCCTGTCTTCAATGGCTAGCAAAATAGGACTTGAAATTAAGAAGGACAAAACAAAAATAATGAAAATTCCCATTAATCAAAATGGAAAAATACAAATAGAAGGTACAGATATTGAAGAAGTCAATCAATTTGCATACCTTGGCAGCTACATTGACCAGGATGGTGACACTAGAAAGGAAGTTAGAAATAGAAATGCAAAAGCAGCATCGATCTTCAAGAATCTTGAGAACATATGGCATTCAAAAGTTATAAGCACAAAAACCAAGTTAAGACTATTCAATTCAAATGTAATATCCACTCTCATTTATGCATGTGAAAGCTGGAAAACAACTAAAGAAATAGACACGAAATTAGACTCTTTTGAAAAAATATGCCTAAGAAAAATACTCGGCATCAAGTGGAACGAATTCAAGAACAATGCAGAGATAAGACAGATGACTGAACAACAACCAGTCTCATGGGTGATCGGGAAAAGGAGATGGACATATGTTGGTCACGTGATGACAAGAAACGATCAGAGAATCCCAAAACAATCTATCAAGTGGAACACAACAGGCCAAAGAAAAAGAGGCAGACCACGTGAAACTCTAAAGAGGATATTGATAAGAGAGGCCAAATTAACAGGCATAAAATCCCTTGATGAGGTTGAAAAGTTCGCCGAAAACAGGAAAAATTGGCGAAATACCTTCCGAGCCCTATGTAACTGACGATTAACGACACGGGAAGTATATAAGATAATAAGATTGCAAAAATTGTAATAATCACTTACACATCGGTATTATTTATTTTATTTAGCGTTTAAGGGGCAAAGACAATGTCTGTTTTGGCAATCAGTAAGTTGACATGCTGCTGTTAGGTTTGGCGAAACACAGCTGACCACGACCCTGTGCCACCTCTCTGTTGGTAGCCCCAGGCAAGATGACCTGCTACTGATGCATCCATTTGCAGATCATCAACGATGTCTTGCAGTCATCTTCGCCTTGGTCTTCATCTCTTTCTTTTTCCCATAATGTACCCTTCCAAGACTGTCTTCTCTAGATTATCATGACGTTTAATGTGCCAAAAATATTTAAGTTTTATTTGTTTAATCCACATTACTAGCCAGCCGTCTTTAATATTAAGTTCGTGTAGTGTGTATATATGATTTTTTTTTTATCCATGATACTTGAACGACTCTTCTGTAACATTTACATTCAAAAGCATTTATGTGTTTCTCAGCTGTTTTGTTAAGTGTCCAGGTCTCACAGGCATATGTTGCGATGGGAAAGATGCATTCCCTTTAAAATCTTGTAGTTCTGTCTGTTCCTCTTCACAGATTCTTTAATTGTTTTACTTTCTGAAGAGAGATAGATGTTCTCCTTTTAATTTCCTTCATTGTATTTCCATTATTAGTTAGTAGTGATCCAAGATATTCAAAACTTCCAGTTTTTCCTCATTGATATATATTTCAGCTGCCTTATTTGTTTTGTCAGTTGTCATCAATTTAGTTTTCTTCGCATTAAGATAGACGTTTTGCTCTTCACTATTCTTACGGACTGATATAATTAGTTTTTCCATTTCTTTTTGTGTTGTGAACAGTAATACTGTGTCATCAGCATATCTAATCTCTGGTATTTCATAACCTCCAATTGTTATGGCATCGTAATATTCTTTGTCTACATCTTCTCTAACATTCCTCATTATATTTTCAGTATACAAGCTAAATAAGTAAGGCGACAATATGCACCCCTGATGGACCCCTTGTTTTATGTCAAACCAAGTTGTTGTTTCACCATTTATTCTTACTGCTGCTTGTTGGTCTAGATACAGCAGTGATGTTAATTGTATCAAATGTGTTGGAAATCCCATTAAACTCTCTGCAATTCTCTACTGTTAATCTTATATTGAATATATGATCTCTTTATCCTCTTCCTTGCCTGAAACCAGCTTGGACCATATTGACTTCTTCTTTTATTTTCTTACGAAGTCTACTCATTATGATTTTTAACAGAATTTTACTGGCATGACTAATCAAAGCAACAGTTTTGTAGTTCGTGCATAATTTCAGGTTACCCTTTTTTGGCAGTGGTATGAATACAGTTCGTTTCCATTCTTTTGGCCAAATACCTGAATGCCATATCTTTTTACATAGTGCATGATAGATTGTTGCACATTACCTTCCTCCTGTTTAATAAGTTCAACTGTTATCTCATTACGTCTTGGTGGTCTACCATTTTTCATATTCTTTATTGCCCATAAAACTTCTTCTATTGTCGGTTCGGGTTTTTTCTCCTCCAATAATAATTCACACTGTTGATTTCTGTTTTCAAAGTCAGTTGTTTCATTCATTCCTCTGCAATATTCATTAATCTTTCTAGACTTTCCTCTGTCTCTATCAAGGTATTCCCCATCTCGTCACAAATTAGATTTAGCTTAGGCGTGATATTTCTCATTAAAGTCTTCATTTCTTTAAACATTTCATTATCTCTTCCATACTTCTGATGTCCTTTTATTCTTTCACAACAATCTTGTATGTGTTGTTTTATCTTGTGTTGTTATCTTTGTACACACCGCCCGTCGCTACTATCAATTGAGCGGTTCAGTGAGGGCCTCGGATTGATCTCGGTCTGGCACTGCTGGCGAGATTCTTCAGCTGCCGTGCGTGGAGCGGTGCTCCTCCCGGCCAATGAAGAAAGGTACAAATGGGGTTGCCACGCAGCACCACTGCGGAAAAGGTGGTAGAAAGGATAAGGTGAAGCAAACAGTCAAATCACTGCACCTCTGGTCTGGAGGTCGGCCACGTCCTGAGTGCAGTCGTATCGGGTGAAATGCATGAACCAGCTTATCCCAGAGGTTAAGACACTGCTGGCGAGACTCTTCGAATGCCGCGCGTGGAATGAAGCTCCTCCCGGCCAAGGAAGAAAATGCGGAAAAGAAATAAAGGTGCGGCGCCGATGTGAAAAGGTGGTAGAAAGGATAAAGTGAAATCTAATCGGTATGTCCAGTAGTATCGCTGTGAGAGCTACACATACCACGGCGCCTCTGCTCTAGAGGCCGGCCACCTCCGAAATACACCCACACGGGTGAAATTTGCCTAAACCGGCACACACCAGGGGTGGAACTTGATGGCTAGACATGTCATGCCACCTCCGCTCTAGAGGTTGGTCACGCCTGATAGACACTCATACTGGTGAATTATGCCTAAACCGGCTTACACCAGGGGTGAATCTTGAAGGCTATGCATGTCACAGTACCTCTGCTCTAGAGGTCGGTCACGTCCCAAACACGCCCATACTGGGATAATATGCCTAAACCGGCTCAACCCAGGGGTGGAAGTCACTAGTGGCGAGGATTCGTCCTCCTGGACAAAAGCTACATCCTGGTCACAACTAGGAAGGGTAGCGGCCACGACCGGAAAATGCTGAAGTCGGAGACACTGGACCAGTGCAGTCTAGATAGGCAACCACCTCTCACCTGGCGGGGATGTTTGCGTATCCTAATCACCCTGAGGTTTTCCAGTGAGAAGGTCCAACTCTGGCCTGGGTGGGCTACCACCTTTCACCCAGCGGGGATGCACTGATATCCTAAACACGTCGAGGTCTTCCGGTGAGAAAGTCCAACTCTAGACTAAACTGGTGCAACGAAAACCACGGTGGCACGCAATCCGCTTCAGAGACCCACCAAGAATACAGGCTAAAGCCCTGCGATACTCTGAACCTCTTGTGGTCCTCGAAACTTACTGATTGCCCCGAAATGATCACACAGGAGACCACGGGACCTAACAAGGACCACAGGCGTAAATTCAGTAGGATCACAATGAAGTCTTGGTGGTAGAAGCGAACGAAAAAGAATAAGAGGAAAAAGTCTACGTTGTTTAATCAGTTCTAGTGTGCCTGCTGTAATCCATCCATTCTTTTGTGTTTTCTTTACTGGAACCATGTGTTTAGCTATTGTTATTAAGATATCTCTGGCCTGCGTAGCTAATTCATCTGGTGTCATCTCCTCCTGTACAGCCAACAGGATTTCGAAACGCTTCTTCACTTCTATACCGTATTGTTCTGGTATTTTTGTAAGATCAAAGAGGAGTGGTCTTGATCCCGTAACTGTCTTTGTTATCTTTATCTTCATGTCTACCATTAATAACTCATGTTCCTTGTCAAAATCAGTACCTGACAAAGTTTTTGCTGATGTTATACTTGACCTCCACCTTCTTTGCACTAAAATGTAATCTATTTGATTCTTAGTTATACCATCGGGTGATGTCCATGTGTAAAATCTTCTTGGATGTTGTTTAAAAAGTGTGTTAGCAATTATTAGCACATTTTCCATGCAAAACCCATTAGATTGTCACCTGCCTCGTTTCCATGTCCTATGCTAAATTTCCCTGAAACATATCCTTCGTCTTCTGGTCTTTCTGAACCAATCTTTGCATTAAACCCCTCCATTATTAATACAGTATCATATTTCCATACCTGGTCTATCGTTGTTTGCAGTGTGTTATAAAAGTCTTCTACTTCCTCTTATTCTGCTGCTGATGTAGATGCATATATCTGGATGATTGTTACATTTCTAGGAGTGTCGTAAAGTCTGATTGTGAGGATTCTATCACTTACTGGATTGTAGCCTAGTAATGTTTTTGATGTCGATTTGTCCAAGTAAAACGCTACTCTATTCTTTCCTCCTAATTCTCCACCAGAGTATATAAAGATATTATCACTCTCGCTCTTAAAGTGTCCTGATCCTTTCCATCGATGTTCGCAGATTCCCAAAAATCTGTATCCCCATTCTTTTCATCTCGTCACTTATTATTTGATACTTTCCCTCATACATACTTTTCGCATTCCATGTTCCTACTCTTAGTTTTGTTTGTATTTTGATGCCGGGGTTTTCCTTAGTAACACCATCAGGATTTTGTCCATCATCACAATTACTATGCAGCATAAATGGACCCGCCTCACTGTAATAGTTTTACCTTTTTAACCGGTGAATAGGAAGGTAATTTCTAAAACAGCCCTCTTACATTTTCTGGGTTATCATCCATTCTTATCACATAACCTGCTCATGTAAGTCTTTAATTGCTGATTGTTTTATTTATTCTCCTGCAGCTTTCACAGATATTAACAAACTTTTTCTGTTTGTTTCAGATTGCTCTAACTACACGTAACTGTAAACTACAGGACATGCAATTGTTGATTCTCCTCCGTTCATACAACTTCCAGCAATTTTTAGAATATTATAAGAAGTAATAGTGATTTTTTTTCATATATCGAAAATATCTTGTCACACTGAAGCTTTATTAAGTCGTGCAACTGATGTGCATGATTATAACTGAACTCTCTGTTCTACCTTTTTTAATTGTATCTTTGTATCTCTTTTAATTGTATGAATAGGGACAGGTTATTAAACCCAAGTTTTTACATTCTAAAAGCAAGAAAAGAACAGAAAAACTTACTGTATGGATGCTACATGATAAGAATAAAGTAAAAGAAAAGAGGAAAGTAAAAGTTAGTTACCTCTAAGTCTGTTACACGTCTTAAATATTTTAGACAACATAGAATCACAGGTAAAAGTAAACATATGGGAATGTAATATTTTATGTTTCGTTATTCCACTATAAGAAATCATCACATTTTGTACATGGATTCGAGTTGTAAAGAGTAAAATGAATTAAACTTGTAGTCTGATTTCAAAATATATACGAAATGTGTAAAAAATCAGGAATGCAGATATTTTTTTTAGTGTGATAATATTTGTTGCTAAGTGGATGCTGGAAGACTCATGTTGAAAAGGAACATTACAAATCTTCTTCAAGAAAAGAGCTTGTCTCGTAACAATCATTATTTAAACTACCTTGGAAAAACATTCTAGAATCAATCGAGTGTGCCATTCCTCCGCCAGAACAGTACAGCTTAGTTAATATAAACATCTCTCAGCCAGGGAAGTGCAGTTTGGTTAATGTAAACATCCCTCCCTCAGAATAGTGCAGTTTGGTTAATGTAAACATCCCTCCCTCAGAACAGTACAGTTTGGTTAATGTAAACATCCCTCCCTCAGAATAGTGCAGTTTGGTTAATGTAAACATCCCTCCCACAGAACAGTGCAGTATGGTTAATGTAAACATCCCTCGGCCAGAACAGTGCAGTTTGGTTAATGTAAACATCCCTCTCTCAGAACAGTGCAGTTTGGTTAATGTAAACATCCCTCCCTCAGAATAGTGCAGTTTGGTTAATGTAAACATCCCTCCCTCAGAACAGTGCAGTATGGTTAATGTAAACATCCCTCGGCCAGAACAGTGCAGTTTGGTTAATGTAAACATCCCTCTCTCAGAACAGTGCAGTTTGGTTAATGTGAACATCCCTCCCACAGAACAGTGCAGTTTGGTTAATGTAAACATCCCTTTCTCAGAACAGTGCAGTTGGGTTAATGTAAACATCCCCCACCCAGAACAGTGCAATTTGGTTAATGTAAAGATCCCACACCCAGAAGAGTGCAATTTGGTTAATGTAAACATCATTCCTACAGAACAGTGCAGTTTGGTTAATGTAAACATCCCTTTCTCAGAACAGTGCAGTTGGGTTAATGTAAACATCCCCCACCCAGAACAGTGCAATTTGGTTAATGTAAATATCCCACACCCAGAAGAGTGCAATTTGGTTAATGTAAACATCCCTCCCACAGAAAAGTGCAGTTTGGTTAATGTAAACATCCCTTTCTCAGAACAGTGCAGTTGGGTTAATATAAACATCCCCCACCCAGAACAGTGCAATTTGGTTAATGTAAAGATCCCACACCCAGAAGAGTGCAATTTGGTTAATGTAAACATCCATCCCAAAGAACAGTGTAGTTTGGTTAATGTAAACATCTCACACCCAGAACAGTGCAATTTGGTTAATGTGAACATCCCCCCTTAAACAGTGCAATTTGGTTAATGTACACATTCCTCCCCAAATATTGCAATTTGGTTAATGTAAACATCTCTCCCCCAGAACAGTGTAGTTTGGTTAATGTAAACATCCCTCTCTCAGAACAGTGCAATTTGGTTAAGGTAAACATCCCTTCCTCAGAACAGTGCAATTTGGTTAATGTAAACATCATGATCATTCAAAACAGTGCGGTTTGGTTAATATAAACGTCCCTTCCATAGAACAATGCATTTTAGCTAGTGAAAACATCCCTTCCATAGAATAATGTATTTTAGCTAATGTAAACATCCCTCCCATCGAACAATGCAGTTTGGTTAATGTAAACATCCTTCCCATGCAACAACGCATCTTAGCTAATGTAAACATTCCTCCCCTAGAACAGTGCAGTTTGGTTAATGTAAACATCCCTCCCATAGAACAGTGCATCTTAGCTAATGTAAACATCCCTCCCATAGAACATTACATCTTAGCTAATGTAAACATCCCTCCACCAGAACAGTGCAGTTTGGTTAATGTAAACATCCCTCCCTCATAACAGTGCAGTTTGATTAATGTAAACATCCTTCCTACAGAACAGTGCAGTTTGGTTAATGTAAACATCCCTTTCTCAGAACAGTGCAGTTGGGTTAATGTAAACATCCCCCATCCAGAACAGTGCAATTTGGTTAATGTAAAGATCCCACACCCAGAGGAGTGCAATTTGGTTAATGTAAACATCCATCCAAAAGAACAGTGCAGTTTGGTTAATGTAAACATCTCACACCCAGAACAGTGCAATTTGGTTAATGTGAACATCCCCCCCCCCCCTTAAACAGTGCAGTTTGGTTAATGTAAACATTCCTCACCAAATATTGCAATTTGGTTAATGTAAACATCTCTCCCCAGAACAGTGCAGTTTGGTAATGTAAACATCCCTCTCTCAGAACAGTGCAGTTTGGTTAATGTAAACATCCCTCCCTCATAACAGTGCAGTTTGATTAATGTAAACATCCTTCCTACAGAACAGTGCAGTTTGGTTAATGTAAACATCCCTTTCTCAGAACAGTGCAGTTTGGTTAATGTAAACATCCCTTTCTCAGAACAGTGCAGTTGGGTTAATGTAAACATCCCTTTCTCAGAACAGTGCAGTTGGGTTAATGTAAACATCCCCCATCCAGAACAGTGCAATTTGGTTAATGTAAAGATCCCACACCCAGAGGAGTGCAATTTGGTTAATGTAAACATCCATCCAAAAGAACAGTGCAGTTTGGTTAATGTAAACATCTCACACCCAGAACAGTGCAATTTGGTTAATGTGAACATCCCCCCCCCCCTTAAACAGTGCAGTTTGGTTAATGTAAACATTCCTCACCAAATATTGCAATTTGGTTAATGTAAACATCTCTCCCCAGAACAGTGTATTTTGGTTAATGTAAACATCCCTCTCTCAGAACAGTGCAATTTGGTTAAGGTAAACATCCCTTTCTCAGAACAGTGCAATTTGGTTAATGTAAACATCCCTCTCTCAGAACAGTGCAGTTTGGTTAATATAAACGTCCCTCCCATAGAACAATGCATCTTAGCTAGTGAAAACATCCCTCCCATAGAACAATGCATCTTAGCTAATGTAAACATCTTCCCCTAGAACAGTGCAATTTGGTTAATGTAAACATCCCTCCCTCAGAACAGTGCAGTTTGGTTAATGTAAACATCCCTCCCACAGAACAGTGCAGTTTGATTAATGTAAACTTCCCTTTCTCAGAACAGTGCAGTTGGGTAAATGTAAACATACCCCACCCAGAACAGTGCAATTTGGTTAATGTAAAGATCCCACACCCAGAAGAGTGCAATTTGGTTTAATGTAAACATCCCTCCCTCAGAACAATGCAGTTTGGTTAATGTAAACATCACTCTCTCAGAACAGTGCAGTTTGTTTAATGTAAACATCCCTCCCTCAGAACAGTGCAGTTTGGTTAATGTAAACATCACTCTCTGAGAACAGTGCAGTTGGTTAATGTAAACATCCCTCCCTCAGAACAGTGCAGTTTGGTTAATGTAAACATCCCTCGGCCAGAACAGTGCAGTTTGGTTAATGTAAACATCCCTCTCACAGAACAGTGCAGTTTGGTTAATGTAAACATCCCTTTCTCAGAACAGTGCAGTTAGGTTAATGTAAACATCCCTTTCTCAGAACAGTGCAGTTGGGTTAATGTAAACATCCCCCATCCAGAACAGTGCAATTTGGTTAATGTAAAGATCCCACACCCAGAGGAGTGCAATTTGGTTAATGTAAACATCCATCCCAAAGAACAGTGCAGTTTGGTTACTGTAAACATCTCACACCCAGAACAGTGCAATTTGGTTAATGTGAACATTCCCCCCCCCCTTAAACATTGCAGTTTGGTTAATGTACACATTTCTGCCCAAATATTGCAATTTGGTTAATGTAAACATCTCTCCCCAGAACAGTGTATTTTGGTTAATGTAAACATCCCTCTCTCAGAACAGTGCAATTTGGTTAAGGTAAACATCCCTTTCTCAGAACAGTGCAATTTGGTTAATGTAAACATCCCTCTCTCAGAACAGTGCAGTTTGGTTAATAAACGTCCCTCCCATAGAACAATGCATCTTAGCTAGTGAAAACATCCCTCCCATAGAACAATGCATCTTAGCTAATGTAAACATCTTCCCCTAGAACAGTGCAATTTGGTTAATGTAAACATCCCTCCCTCAGAACAGTGCAGTTTGGTTAATGTAAACATCCCTCCCACAGAACAGTGCAGTTTGATTAATGTAAACTTCCCTTTCTCAGAACAGTGCAGTTGGGTAAATGTAAACATACCCCACCCAGAACAGTGCAATTTGGTTAATGTAAAGATCCCACACCCAGAAGAGTGCAATTTGGTTTAATGTAAACATCCCTCCCTCAGAACAATGCAGTTTGGTTAATGTAAACATCACTCTCTCAGAACAGTGCAGTTTGTTTAATGTAAACATCCCTCCCTCAGAACAGTGCAGTTTGGTTAATGTAAACATCACTCTCTGAGAACAGTGCAGTTTGGTTAATGTAAACATCCCTCCCTCAGAACAGTGCAGTTTGGTTAATGTAAACATCCCTCCCTCAGAACAGTGCAGTTTGGTTAATGTAAACATCCCTCTCTCAGAACAGTGCAGTTTGGTTAATGTAAACATCCCTCCCTCAGAACAGTGCAGTTTGGTTAATGTAAACATCCCTCGGCCAGAACAGTGCAGTTTGGTTAATGTAAACATCCCTCCCTCAGAATATTGCAATTTGGTTAATGTAAACATCTCTCCCCCAGAACAGTGTAATTTGGTTAATGTAAACATCCCTCTCTCAGAACAGTGCAAATTGGTTAAGGTAAACATCCCTTTCTCAGAACAGTGCAATTTGGTTAATGTAAACATCCCTCTCTCAGAACAGTGCAGTTTGGTTAATATAAACGTTCCTCCCATAGAACAATGCATCTTAGCTAGAGAAAACATCCCTCCCATAGAACAATGCATCTTAGCTAATGTAAACATCCCTCCCCTAGAACAGTGCAGTTTGGTTAATGTAAACATCCCTCCTATACAACAATGCATCTTAGCTAATGTAAATATCCCTCCCCTAGAACAGTGCAGTTTGGTTAATGTAAACATCCCTCCCATAGAACAGTGCATCTTAG
Source organism: Achatina immaculata (assembly GCA_009760885.1). NCBI lineage: Eukaryota > Metazoa > Mollusca > Gastropoda > Stylommatophora > Achatinidae > Lissachatina > Lissachatina immaculata. Next base: position 6,505,753 of record CM019701.1, read on the forward strand.
CTAATGTAAACATCCCTCCCATAGAACATTACATCTTAGCTAATGTAAACATCCCTCCACCAGAACATTGCAGTTTGGTTAATGTAAACATCCCTCCCATAGAACAGTGCATCTTAGCTAATGTAAACATCCTCCCATAGAACAATGCATCTTAGCTAATGTAAACATCCCTCCCCTAGAACAGTGCAGTTTGGTTAATGTAAACATCCCTCCTATACAACAATGCATCTTAGCTAATGTAAATATCCCTCCCCTAGAACAGTGCAGTTTGGTTAATGTAAACATCCCTCCCATAGAACAGTGCATCTTAGCTAATGTAAACATCCCTCCCATAGAACATTACATCTTAGCTAAT